>JAVJIX010000018.1:7092500-7177500 GCA_036785185.1 Paratrypauchen microcephalus
ATTAAGCCCTGCCCGCCCTGCCCTGCAGTCTGAACACAGCCTAACTAACTCATCTAAGCACTGTTCCTTTTCACCTGTGGTCTCGCTGTTGCAGAGGTTACTGTCCTCCTTGTGTTTACTTGAACTGGTGAACGTTTCTACTGGAGACCTTTGTAACCTAACCGAGGAGGCTAATGGAGGCAGAGATGTTGAAGAGCAGAGTGACAGTGTAGCATTAACTGCATTTATCCACATGTGATTTACACACAGCCCGTCTTAAATCACACCAGCAGAGAGCAAAAGTATCAGTGTGCACCATTTACGCACATTACTCAAACGGGGACATTCCACAGCTCGGCCGTAAGAGTCCATGTTCAAGTTTGAATTTAAGCAAACTGGGTCTAAAAACAAGGTTTGCAAAGTGCTGTACAAGCCACAAAGAACAATACAAAAAGCATAAACATACAAAAGGCATACGAAACCAGACACAAACCATTCAAGTAATTATAATAAATAAATAAAAAGAAATAAGGAATCAAATCAAGGAAGGCCAACCGATAAAAATGAGCTTTAAGAAGTGATTTAAAAGATGATACTGATGGTGCGAGCCTTATCTCCTCAGGCAGGTCGTTCCAAAGGCGAGGCACCTGGACTGAAAAGGCTCCATCACCTTTGTCTGGAGCCTGGACTTTGGAACAGCCACAGGGACCTGCCTGAGGATCTAAGGCCGCAGCTCGGACGGGGTTAAAAGTTCTGAAATGTAACTTGGTGCAAGACCTAAACAAGCTTTAAAAGTGATCAGTAAAATCTTCAAATCAATTGTAAAACACACAGGCAGTGAAAGGAAGCTAGAACATCGGGAATGTGCTGGTGTCTGTTGTCTGCTGCGTTCTGAACCAGTTGGAGGCGGGAGATGGATTTGGAGTCAACGCTGGAGAGGAGGGAGGTGCAATAGTCTAGACGGGAGAAGATGAGCATGTGGATGACTTTTTCCAGCTCAGGGTGGGAGAGGGTAGATTTGATTTTACTAATTGTGCAGAAGTGGAGAAAACAGAATTGGGTGACTTTTATGATGTGAAGGTGGAAGTTGAGGTGAGAGTGAAAAATGACCCTGAGGTTTCTGGCAGCAGGGCTGATGTTGGGAGCGAGAGAGCCGAGACTATTGCTGATATCAGGGACTACAGATGAAAAATAGCCCTCGGGCTAATTCTTGCATATTTACATGTACACTGCCTGACAAAAGTATTAGGACGATTGTGTATTTCTGAACTCTGGACGAAACTTCTGATTCCAACAAGATAATGACCCAAAGCACTCGTCCAAACTGTGTAAGGGTCATTTGGAGACGTGTGAACAGCGTCAACTGCAGGTTATGACATGGCCGCCCCAGTCTCCTGACCTGTCACCCATTGAAAAAGTGTGGGATTATTTGGATATTAAAGTGCGCTCCAGGAATCCGACTAACGTTAAACACCGCCGGCTGGTTAGCTCAACTGGTAAGTCACTGACTTTCCCCCGGGGGGGCCTGAGTTCACCCCCCCCCCTGCAATGAGCAAAACCAGTGTGGGTCCTTGGGCAAGGCCCTTCACGTACTGCCCCCCGGGCGCCGAAAGATGGCTGCTCACTGCTCCTCAAAAGGATGGGTCAAATGCCGAAGTCAAATTTCTCCTGTGTGTCACTGTGTGTCATTGTGTGTGAGACCAAATAAAGGCTTAATCTAATCTAATCTAATCTGTGGAAATGTCTTCAGCATGAGTGGAAAACTATAGAGGATGGATATCTTGAAAAATTGTTGGACAGAATGCCTCGAATTTGTAAAGCTGTGATTAAGGCCAAAGGTGGTTATTTTGATGAAAAAGCTATTTAACTTGACATTGTTCCATTTTTTGCAATAATATGCCTTTACACATGATGAAATTTGCTTTAATATATCAATAAATTGATTTGTTGTCATTACCAATAGGTCTTGTTATCATTATGAAAGTTCAGAAATATACAATCGTCCTAATACTTTTGTCAGGCAGTGTACATGTTTATTAATGTGCATTGTTCCTGAAAAAAAAAAAAAAATATATATATATATATATATATATATATATATATATTTTTTTTTTTTTTTTTTTTTTTGAGGTGGACTGGGGAGGACTGATTAAAATGATTTTGGATTTGGAGCTGTTGAGTTGTAGGAAGTTCTGTACCATCCAACTGTTCACGTCACTGAAGCAGATTAACACAGTGTCGTTTGGTCTCAGTGGGATTATATTAACTAAGATTTGTCGTAGGTGTTTGGTTTCATTCACCAGTTTGAATCATATGGTATGCAGAGGACATGTCCTTGTCAAAAGTTCAAAACTCAAAAGTTAGTAGCTTTTGTTTTAAAGTAGTTTTAAACAGCTTCACTCCACGGTCACAAGTGTTTTGTAGGCACCAAAACTATTTCCACGTTCTGTTCATATTGTTATAATTAGAAAATGTTAAAATCCAGAAAGTGTCCACAGTTTAGAAGTCTAAGTTCGTCAATAACAGGTCTGGTCCCTCCTCAGAACTCTAAACAGTGTTTGGATAAGCAGAACTGTGATGGTTTGACCTGACCCTGACCTTTGACCTTTGCGGTGGTCAGACGGTAGACGGCGCTTGTGGCTCAAGCCTCCACAGAAAACCAGATGACCGGAGATAAGTACAAGGCCGCAGAGTCTCACAGGAGAAATATTGAGGGGAATGTACAAGAGTGATATGATCAGGGGATTACCAGCTCTGTGACACAGTGAAATATCGCCTGGAGCTTTTAGAGGCTACTAAAGACACTTCATAATGACTTTTACATACTTTAGGTATGACTATCAATCAAAATAATAAGGTACATGGAGCCAGTTGTACATGTCTGTTTGTAGGAATAACTCACAGGATGTCCAGCTGAATTACCTTAAAGAACATTAAATCAAATATATTCATCAGATAGTAAACGTATGTAAATGTAAATCACTTTTTGTGTCAGGCATGAGAATTACCAATTTTACTAACTCTTAAATGCATTTAAAGTAGTGCTGTCAGGAGATTAAAAAACATTAATCTAATTAACTACAGGATTTGTAATTAATTAATCTAATTAATCGCATTTTAATACATTTTTAGGTGGTTTATTGTGCTCTCCCACAGTGCAAAAAAAAGGTGTCAAACGTGCGTGAAAAAATATTTGCAGTGGTACAGTGAAAAGACTGCAGACTTCCCCTTTAAGTCTTTGTCTTTCACTCACGCTCTTTCTCTCCGTGCACGTTACCTCCACTGTAACCAAGACAAGACTGCTGGCAGACCTGCACAGTGCACCTATATACCCCCATTCCCCCTACCATATGACATAACATTCATTCGAAAGCTCATTTACACCATTCCACTATTACATGGCGAATATTTCTGGTGCCAAAAGGTGAGCACGTACAGTAGCTTTCATGCAACGTCAATAAATAATATACAAAGCTTCAAATATACAGAGAATACAAATAATTGCCCGTGCAGATTACTCATGGCTCACATGACCCCCGGAACCCGCGAAACTGGAGGATTTAAGATCTTTAGATACTTTAGTAAATGTAATATAATATGTCTTTAAAAAATGTTAATAGTTGCTAGGGAAAAAAGTTTTGTCCTAACGAGTTCTAGAGTTGTACAGAGGCAGAGACTCTATTTACCATCAGCCCGGGACCCGGTGAACTTGAACACTCAACACTGTGCGTTAGTATTGGCTATTCAAGCCGGACTCTGCTTCCACACAAGGAGGTTTAAGCCAAGACAAAATGAGAAGAGCACAGCAGAGCACTTCTCTGAGACAAGCAAAGGACACTGATAATGTTAAACAAGGACAAATTCTGTCACAGTTGGATGACGCCAGAGCAAACCACAGACAAATGTCAACAACAAACAGGAGGTGTCCTTGCTCAGACTATGCAGGGGATGCAAAATTCAACAACAACAGTAAGAACCACTTATCCAGAGCCACACACGTCTGGGGAAGTCTGCAAAATGAACAGAAGTTTGGTCAGCTTTGTAATACAGGCCTCAGTTTTTAAGGAAAAAATGAAATGTTTTCTCTTACAGATCCATCATTCTCTCCTTTCATCACATGACTGATGTCTCTATCAGCCAACAGCGTTCAAACTCAAACGCGTCTTCAATCACTAAACTGTTCTGTCTACTCATTTAGGTCTGTCCTGGTGGAAACACTGCACTGACTCACACGTGACCATTTAATGGTTTATTGTGAGCCTCACACACACCAGGAGCACTCTACTCCAGTACTTTACACAAATAGTCCAGGGCCAGGAGGTCCATTTGTGTTCAAACTAAAATGGAAAGTAAAAGAAAAAATTGCCTGGACTTCAGCAAAATCAGTGAGTGAAGTTCTAAACACTGTAAATCTGAGCAGATTATAAATGTTGTTTCAAAATACAATGTTACATGTTTATACAGAATGAAATCTTTTCCACAGTCGAGAGACATGTTCAGCAAATAAGTACCTTTGATTGGATAGAAAAAGGAGGAGGATAATAAATAATAATGTGCTGTGCGACAGACGCCAGACCCTCTTACATCTGTACATAAGATAAGATAAGATAAGATAAGATAAGCCTTAATTGATTTCACAGAGGAGAAATAAAGCAGGAGGAGCTGTGTCTGTGGTGTATCCTGAGTGGCACTTGGCCCTGTTCCTGCTCAGATGTGATCTCAGAGCAGAGTCAGTCTGATGAATGGTTGTGCTCAGACTGGTGTGTGCTGGGGCTTGCAGCAGGAGCCATTGTTTGACAGCTTTTATGAAAAGTCTCTGTGCAGAGCTGCTCGGACATGGAACAGGGAGTGCCACACTAACGCCTGACTCAGTGTTTCACTGTGACAGGTGCACTTCAAACAACTGCACTCACCTGAAGGCACAGGGTAAGAGTACAGACAGAGGATAACTACGGTATTAAAGGCACCAGGGGATAGTGTGGGTGGAATATTCGAATTCGAGGTCAAATCTCAAAGAATGGAAATTAATCTGTTTCTTTGGATTTTCAAAGCCCCAAAACGAGGCTTATAGGTGGTTGTAGGTGTTTGTCCACTGATCCAAAGGTTGAATGAGTGGTTCCTTGTTGTAAAGCGCTTTGGGTGCCTTGAAGGTGGAAAAGCGCTATATCAAGATGTGACAATTACCACAGATTGTATTTTTGCTTTTGGACAGTCAGCCTTTTCCTACAATGCAATAAAAGAATGGAACCAACTCCCAGACGACATCAAAAATCAACCCAACTATGATTCCTTCTCTAAAGAACAAAAAAAAATGGCTATGGACTGGTCAGACTTGTCAGTACTGAAGCACCTACTTTCTGTTCCCGGTGTGCTATGTTTTAAAATATGTAATATGTTTCAACTTTTAAGAATGGATTAATAAGTCTACTCTTTAATATTGTGATGTGAATGTTGTATGTGAGCTGCTGAATGTGTGTGAATGTGTGGTTTTTATATTGTTGAATGTGTAAATTGTATAATTTATTATTGTTCCTCAGGGACTGCAGATGGAAACGAGCTGTTTAGCTATAATCTGGTTTTATGAGCATAATGTCTCTGTACATTGTCCCTTCAAATAAAGACTAATAATAATAATATTTGCTGAGAAAAAATAAGAATTGAGATTGCATGGCATTGTAAATGTAAAACTGCTGCATGATACATTTGGCATCGACTTGGAACACTTAAAGCTCTCATCTGTTAAGTGGATTAGATTTGTATTAATGTCACATGTGAAACCTCTGCTCTTCTTCTGTCAGGTCAAAGCTGGCACATGATCAGACTGCAGTAACATAGATCGCATTTAGTGGTGATATGTGGGTCTGCCAATCTAATTACAGATGGAAGCTTTAAGGTTAGTTAATCTGCTGGTGCTGAAAAGCTGGATTGCTGTATGTTTAGATTGGCGATGGCCTGTTTGACTCTCACAGGATCAGCTACTTCTCACTGATGTTTAGTGTGTTTTTTCACTGAAATGTCAATGCACTTTTAAGTAACGAGGAGAAAATGTGGTGTTAAAATATTTAACTTGATCAGATGTACTCACACATGTTCCACACAGAGCCCCGGAGCCTAACAGAGGGCAGAGCCATTAGAGATCCTGTGTGATTAAGTGTTTGGCTGGGGTCCTGACCTCACCTGTGTCTTGCATCTGATGAACTGGAGCTCATGTCTCTGAGGGAGCACCTGTCACCCTGTCTCTGCACAGCGCTCAGGAAACAGCACAGTCACTAAGGTGTTCTTCAAAGAGCTCACCTCACATCGCTCCACAGCCCCAGAGCCACTGCTCACTGTCAGGACCTAACGCAAACCAGACCGCCGCCAACAAACCAGAGCCGCTCATTCACTTTCACTGTGTTCGCCATGACACTCTCCAGGCACATTTCTTCTTTATGTATCCATTTGTCCACCAAAAGAACATCAGAGAGTCCAAGAGGCCCAAGTGGCTTTTCCACCAAATGTTTCACAGTTACTTATTTACCTGGTGTTGGGTATGGGTTGGGTTGGTGGTTCGATTCCCGCTCTTGACGGGATGACCGCGTGTGATCCCAGCTCCCACAGATGAGTGCTGCCATTGTGTCCTTGGGCAAGACACTTAACCCCACCTCACCCCCAGTGTCTGCGGAGCCCCCATGACAGAAGTACATCAAGGCCTGTTGTGACATGGGCCATCCCCCTGTGGACCTACCACCTGCAGGAGGATTCATGGGGGCTGGTGCATTGTGTTCTGGGCAGCAGATCTGCTTGGACTGCTGCACCCGTGACCCAGAATAGGAAAAAGCGGAAGAAGATGGATGGATGGATGGGTATGAGCCCAAAACTATCAGCCAGGACTGACTGAAACCGTCAATCGCTTCAAGTTCAACAAAATCAGCAGACGCCACATGATTAATCATCATGGAATCAAAACTGAATTTGAATGGACACAGTAAGCAAATCGCAAAGGTCGCAATTTTTTTTAACTTTTTGAGTTTTCTCTTCTTATTGTGCACAAAAAGTGCAAACCCTGTAGTTTAGATCTGTACCTGTTCTGAAATGGAATTCTTATATTAGTTATAGTCTTGGTTCATACCGTTCATAATCTGAACACTGAACAGAATCATATTATTAAAACATAAAACACAAATATTTGCTTACCAGAAAAATCACAATTACAAATTTTTAGGAAAATGGTTCCGCTCTAATGCCAGTGCCACTCAGGCCTGACTGACTCATCTCATCTTTGTTGCCAAATTCAACTAGACTCAGTGCAAATCCATTCCGAGTGAATGACAATCACTGCGTGCACATGGTAGGATCGGATTGGATTTCTCCAAATCCGATCCCGTTACTCGGCGGGTGGTCTGTCCTTAGATCCCAGTGCACATGAAACTCGTGTAATCGGAAAATGGTCAGCGACCTGGCCGGCTCCGCTCCGCTATGTGGCGCTGTAGTCCAACTACTTCCGGGTGATGGCTACTCAATAAAAACACAACAATCTATGTGGCGGTATACAAAGATGGCGCTCGAGGAGTTTGACGGAGCGGCATTGGTGTACATGTTGTGCATTCTTTCTTAGCAGCCATGATTTCGTCTGACTTTTCCGGCAACAATCGCTACTTATGAGGGCGTCGGCACCGCCATAAGTAGCGAAAATTCGAAAGTAGCAAAAATTCTCGCGCATGCGCAGTACGCCAATCCAAACCGATATCGTGCATAAGGCGGCACCAAGCGGGTTACTATCGGCCTAAGCCAGGGGCTCCAATCGGATTCGGGAAACCAATCCCTATACGATCCTTAGCCTGTGCACATGAATTTGAAACGATCCCAATACGTTTGCAATCGGAGTACACTCATCCATGTGCATGCAATGACTGTCAAAGCACCAGGGTCTGGACTTGAACTGGCAACCTTAGGATTCCCAAACGTGTGATGTACCCTCTACACACAGAACACAAACAACTCAGAGCATTTTGTCTGGAGTAGGTTTCTCTGCTCAAACAATCAAGTTTATCTGGTGCGAGTTTTTAAGGACATGGCATGCTGGGTAATAAAACTTGCAAGATTCAAGCACATGTACCAAGTGGCATTCAAACCCCAGTCCTCAGAGTCTTACAGCTGTACAGGGAAAACACCAGACACAGAAGTGAAGCAGCAGGTTCATGACTTGCAGAGTTTGGTGACATCTGCTCGTACAGTCGGTTAAACCACTGTGAGCTGTGACCGAGGCATAGACTGTCATGATGCTATGCAGTTAAATCTGATCACAGAGAAGGTTTTTTTTTTTTTAAGTTTTAACATCTAGAAGTGTAAGTAAGAGACACTTTGGCTCCATCTTGTGGTTACATGTGACGCTTAATAAAGAGCAACATGAAAAGTACAAACAAGAAAGAGAAAATTGGACGATTGTGAAGAAACATCGAGGGCAATGTTTGATTAAAGCCTTAAGGAGCTGAAAAATGACAAAAACTGTGAAGGAAGCCGAGTGGTGATGTTGCCATGCAGTCACTTAATTAACACGTATACAGTAATGCTATACGTACACCATTATACCACCGTTGAGCTACATGAAGTTACAATCTTTTGTCCTTAAGATGTGTGTAGTCATCCAGGTAGAATCCACGGCAAAAGGAGAAATTTGATTTGTCAACTGGATAAAAGTTTATTTGGTCGAATACGTTTTTCAGCTCATCCAAGCTACTTCTCCAGTTCTGGTCAGACGCTGGTGGACACTGCCTATATCTGCCTGAAGGGGGCGCTAACTACAATGAAATTACTCTGAGACTGCCACACCTACTTGTTTACAGCTTCCTCAGTCTGCCGTACATCTCCACCTAAAAGGACCTCAGTCTGCCGTACATCTCCACCTAAAAGCCACGGGCCACTTCTTTGAGGACAGTGAGGTCCAGATCTTGGCCAGAGAAAAGAACTGGTTTGAGAGGGGAGTTAAAGAGGCTATTTTTGTCAAGAAAGAGAATCCTTCCTTGAACAGAAATGGAGGTCTCAGACATCATTTGTCTCCATCTATAACTATATCCTCAAACCTAAATCAAAACAAAGAAAACAATAGGGCAGCAGGTCAGGTCCAGAGCTGTGAAAACACCATTATGGTCCTGAATGGTTCTGCTAACAAGACCCACACTCCACTCCCACTGCAGATCTAATAGGCCCACCTAACACAAACTGTAAACAAGTAGATGTGGTAGTCTCAGAGTCATTTCATTGTAGTTAGCACCCCCTTCAGGCAGATATAGGCAGCGTCCACCAGCGTCTGACCAGAACTGAAGAAGCAGCTTGGATGAGCTGAGAAACGGATTCGACCAAATAAATTTTGTCCAGTTGACAAATTGTATTTCTCCTTTTGCCAATCTTTTGTCCTCTCAAACACCAAGGCCACACACTTTCTAATGCAGCTGACACATTTCCCTGTGGGGACAATAAAGTGTATTGGAATATAATATATATAATATATTGGAACTGGATATTTCTTTACAAAGTGATGTGACTGTGACACAGGCAAAGCAAGACTGAAAACTGTACACATCGATAAATCAGAGACAAAAATAGAACAAGAATGGATTTATTCTAAAATAGCTCCGACATCAGAACTGAACCAGATGTAGTGGCCGGTACCAGCAAATACCAACACTGTTTGAAGCTCGTTTAGGACTGGTGCAGTTTTGTGGTTACATGGAGATAGTGTGCACTACATCAGCACAAAGGCATGTTACTAGAAAGAGCCCTACTGTAGACTTTGATTGGCCCAAACACTTCACAGATCTGAGAAAACCAATTCAAACCAGCCGGGCCTTTAGGCATTTCAGACATGTGTTACTCCGTGAGGCCAAGGTAAACACGAGCGAGCCCCAGGATCTGCGCTGGTGCTGAACATGTGCGATAATTACAGCTCATTGGGGGAATTAAAGGAAATAATCTCAAATACTTACCATCAACAAATAAAGAAAATGAGTTTGACTTTTAAACACTGCGTCTGGACAGTGATTAATGTCTGCGACAGAAAGAGTTGGCACGCAGAAATAAACTTGAAGGCACGAGCAGGCTAACACAAGTCAAGATCATACAGAGACGGACTTTAAAGCAGTCCAAACAAAGCTCACTTTTAAACGACCTATTACCTACATTTACCATCAAAGCAAGTGCAAACCGTCGAATGTATGGATAGAAAATAACTAAAGGTTTACTGCTCTACAAATCCTTCCTTGCTGAGTGGAAATGTTGTTTTAGCAGTTAATTTCTGCTGGAGATCCTTCACTTGCTGGTCTTTGTGACGCATTAAACGCATCTATCTTGATGAAGACTAACTCCACCGCTCTAGGTTACAGGTCAGTTCTGTGGAGAGAAGAGCTGTGTACTTGGTCGATAATCTACTGTATATGTTTCTGTGAAAGTTGCAGCGGGCTCTTTTGACTTGTACTTTCATAGCCATCTTGTGGATGATACATCCTTTTATTGAATCTGTCCTGTGACTTCATTTTTAAAAAATTATGATTAAAACAACAACTTTTTGGAAAAGCTCACGCAAATTCAGGCATTTTAGCCCGCAACAATCACAAAAAATGCCCGCAAAATCCTGGGGGTTCTGCTTATTATTATCCTTTATTTATCCCTATAAATAAAAGTGTTTCTGTGCATTTGACCCATCCTTCAGGAGCAGTGGGCAGCGCATCTTTCAGGCGCCTGGGGACCATCTCCAGGATCTTGTTGCTCGACTTTGGTCAGGACCTCAGGTGGAGGATTTTACCTGGAGCATGTTTTTGTGTTGATGAGGGGAAACCGGAGTGCCCGGAGGAAACCCACCCAGACACGGTAAGAACATGCAAACTCCACAGAGAAAGCCCTGGGTGACCCGGGGATAGAACCCAGAACCTTCTTGCTGTGAGGTGTGAGTGCTAAAGAGCAAAAAAGACACAAGTTCAACACACTATCTGCTCAAACTGCACTGAACATCCACACTTGTACTTATTTGAACGTTAATGCCATCCTCATGCAAGCTTTGAAAACACAGCTTACATAAATCCAAATAAAATACTCCCACGGGATGAGCAAAGAATGTAAATGAGTGGCTGAGGCGCTCAGTAAATAAGTGAACAAAGAGGAGAAATAACAGAGCAGCAGCAGCGTATGAAAGCCAGGCTTTCTTGTGCCGCTGTATTACTGTTTGTGTTTTGAATCACATTTTTACTGCTCATATATCAGGCCTGTAGTGAACGCAGAGCAGGCCCTGTTATTAAAACACAATTAATGAGCGTTGGATAATGAACTGTCGTAGCTGGACACTACAAAGCCCGCTGACAGAGACACATGCAGCTGCAGCCACCAAGGTCAAACACACAAACACACACACAGACAAACACACACAGACAAACTCCACACAGGTCTGAGGGCCGTACATCTCCACCTAGAAGCCACGGGCCACTCCTTTGAGGACAGCGAGGTACAGATATAGTATGTCGATATATGCTACCTTTAGTCTGAGCATTGAGCTGAGCATACTTGACAGCATAATACGCCGTCGAAATGAACTACCTTCACATATTCATATAAATGAGTTTAAGTTTACGTAACGGAGGTGTAAAGTTTGATCACCTTGTGCAATCCAGAGAAAATGTTGTAAAACTGGGGAGGTTCGCTTTATTGGATCTGTACAATTGTAAACGGAAAAACACAACATATCTTATTTCGCCGTCGTATCGTCAATCGATAGACGTCACTGTTCATTTTGACGGGACACCGACACACAAAGGAGAATCCATTCTTTTAAAGGTCCCATGGCATGAAATTTTCACTTTCTGAGGTTTTTGAACGTTAATGTGAGCTCCTCTCCCCTGTTTACCCCCCCCCCCCCCCCCATGGCTAAAAGTTGCGAAATGTGTAAACTGAGCATTTGTGATCCTTTTCCACGTTTGAAAAAAGACAGCCCAAACGGGCAATTCTGAACAAGGGAACTTTCTGACATCACACTCGCAGAAAGGTTTCCACCCCTCGTCTCTGGAAATCATGCCCAGAGAATTTGGACCGCAAACGAGCTACGAAATGCGAGATGCGTTTTTTTATTTGCCTGGAGGCACGTGAGAGTCGGATGTCCTTTATCCGAGCCTCCGAACCTCTGAAACAGCAGTGGTTTAATTTTATTTTCTGTGGAAATGTGTTTTTTTAATGGAAAGCGTGTCATATCTTCCTCCGCTCTTAAAACATGGAAGTGGGGCCAGCGCACCAGTGCACTGCTAATCCAGGAAAAAGCCACACCCCACCCGCTACACTGGCCTGTCTCTGTCCTCCTCATTTGCATTCAAGCAATAACGCCCAGAATAAAGCGTTTCAGAGACATATTTAGCCTCATGAAGACAGTCAGAGTCATATCTCATGCACTGAGGTTTGATTTTGAAGAAGGATTCATTTACAGTATTAGGGAACTATTAAGGTGCCATATAAAAGCATCAAGAAGTACCATGTCATGGGATCTTTAAACATAATGCTCAAAGTGCATCCCTGTGAGTGATGAAAGCTGAATCAAGGCCTTCATCGCCATGACAACAGCTCTGGCGTTCAGCTGTGGCGTTCAGCGGTGTGCGTTTGTTGTTTGATGTTTTCTGTGGGACACCCTCTGCTCCTGAGAGCATGTCCACTGCATCCGGAGATACTTACAGCCTGGCTCAAGCCCAGGAACGAGCGCTCCTCAGGACTCCCCAGAAGATCCTCCAGGTCGTTCGAGGACAGCAGCCGATTCTGCAGATGGACAGTTACACGTGAACTTTTAAATTCAAACAGAAAAATCACCTCCGGAGCACATTTCCTGTAAAAACTAAACTGCAATGTGCTTTAGAGAAAAATAAATATATAACCATTTACAAGAATCACATCCCACTTTGTAATTCCACCACAAAAAACATAATGTAATATTTAAAAAACGTATTTAAAATGACAGACGCGCAAGTTCTTCTTTTAAAGACCAGGTGGAGCTCCACAGAGGCAGGGTCAGTTACATTTTAAGGGGCACATTTTACTGTGGAGGGTCGCCTCGCACAAATGTAGCGGAAACACTGTCACGACCATCATCATTCACGTTGTGTGTAGATGAAGCTCGTGTCAGAATCTCCTGTTTTTCAGCTCCTCTTGTGTCGTCGGCTGTTACCTGAGGAAAAACTTCACTCCCCTCCGGATGTGTGTGTGTGTGTGATGGATGTGTGTGTGTGTATGATGGATGTGTGCACTCGTGTCCTCACCTCCAGCCTGGTGTTGTTGCTGTGTGTGCGAGAGGCTCGTCCAGGCTTGGGGAGGGTCCCATCACAGTGGGTCTGGGGCCGGCTGCACTGGCTCCTGGCCACATCAGGCTCACCCAACACAAAACTCAGCTGAATGAGCTCGCCCTGAACACAACACACACAAAGACACACAGGCACATTCAAAATCATTTACGAAATATTATTGTAAATAACTGTAACCCCATGTGACGGCTGGAGGTTTAACTGGATCTACTCACTTTCCCAGGACTCAGATCAGGTGGTGGTGAGTTCCATGTGCACAACAGTATTAAAGTCCTCAGGTGTGTTAATGACAGTTTGTCAGTGAGTTGTTGTTGCTATTTCACTGTTTAAAATCTGCATAAGCAGCAGAAGAAGAAATAACCAAATCCCAAAGTCACAGTTTACACAAACTCCTCCACACTCTCTATCAAACATTCCATACAGATGTGTGTAGAATCCCTCAGTCGTCCAGGTAGAATCCACGGCAAAAGGAGAAATTCAATTTGTCAAGTGGACAAAAGTTCATTTGGTCGAATACGTTTCTCGGCTCATCCAAGCTGCTTCTTCAGTTCTGGTCAGACACTGGTGGACACTGCCTATATCTGCCTGAAGGGGGCGCTAACTACAATGAAATGACTCAGACTACCACACCTACTTGTTTACAGTTTGTGTTAGTTTTGTGGTAGGCCTATTAGATCTGCAGTGGAAGTGGAGTGTGGGTCTTGTTAGCAGAACCATTCAGGACCATAATGGTGTTTTCACACCTCTGGTCCTGACCTGCTGCCCTATTGTCCAGCCCTATTTCACACAGACATTCAGTAACCACAATCAATTAGAACTTCAAATACAGTGTTCAAGGAAGGCCATACCTTCTATGTAACTTTTAGTTCAATATTGTCTCATGTCAGATAAACAGATCTGGTTCATATTTGGGGTTTGAACAATGCCATTTGTGGCCTGCAGTTGTAACTTTGACATGGTAATTACGAGTAACGAAGTCATTCTATAGTGACAAAAGTTAGTGTGAACAAGTCTCTACACACCACGGTTCATGTGTTGCCACGCCGGTGAGCTGAGGCTAGTGCCACATGGGAGCAGTGTTTTTGTCAACGTTTGTAGATGAAAACGTCATGTTTCTCCTGTTGGAACAGATTTTCAAAATCTTAAATTATGAATTGGATTAAGCTTGTCCCACAACGCAATTGGCACACTTTTTTTCCATGGAGGAGCACCGGAGAGCCGGTCAGTCCCGAGGGAAACTCGCTGCTGGATACACGAGGGACACATCGGGTGCCTGGCACTGCTGTTCCTGGAGGATGCAGAACGATTTACTATTGGAATTTTGATGGCAGGGCATCTGGATTGGCCTGGGGGATGTTTTCTGACCCATCGATAATTGGAGCCGAGCGGATAAAAGAGCCCCGAGCCGTCGGCTGTCATTTTACACCACAGTGGGGCTGCTGTAGACTAAAGAGGACGACATCAGAAAGAGGAAACACAGACTGAACTGTACCATCCAATCTGTGGAAACCCAGCTGGCATCGGATAACATCACGGATAATGGTTGGGGAAGTGTGTGGAAAACGAAAAGAGGAGATGTGTTCTGTTCATGGCTGAGCTCTTCTGCTGTTACTCTGACAGAACGCCGTTTATGCTGTTTACTGTTGGCCGTATTATTGACAGTGACTTATAGACGCAGCAGTGAGGAGGACTCATTCTACAACCAAGCGTCCAGTGATATCTGTAACACTTCTTCTTTGAGCTCAGTTTTTACCGTTTTTATCTGTTTTTATCTTTGTCCCTGTTTCACGAAGACCAACTACTACCGCATGTTTCTGCATAGAAGAAATATTTCACCTCAAGCAGCCAACCTAAAGATGCACCATGTAAATTTCCTGGTGGTGAACGCTTGTCTCCATAGAAATGTTATTGCTTTGGATTGAATGTTCCAAAGTATAGCATTAGACACGTACATCTAGACTTCATTTCATTGCGGATATTTGCTAAAAAATACCTTGAAAAGCAAGCATTCGAATTGTGAGTGGGGTCACCTCTCCGTAGATCTCACCTGTAATTTTCTTTTCAAATCACCTGCTTGTGTCTATACAGATTTAAAGTTACATACCAATCTGTGGAACATTTCTAGGCAAAGCGATATCATCTCCATGGAAACAAGCAGATGGTGAACCCCCTATAAGAAAAGTTATGAAATCCACCTTTAAATCTTCTTTTTTGTTTTTAAATTTGACTTTAAAATGACCAGTTAACTGTATTTACCATCACGCCTTGCCTTACACTGTTTTGGAAAATGTTTGTTTTGGGTATACAGTTGTAATTATTCCTCCTCGTTTGTCTGTTGTGTCTGTTTTAAGCTGAACTGGCATTAAATCCACACTTAAATGAGCACAAAAAGCATGTCACTTTTCTGTAACGAAGGCGGTGTGAGGTCTGAGTCACTGGGCACTTTTACCCGTCTCTGTGTAGCTTTGTTGACAGATCTAATCATCAAGACGTATCCCTTAAAGCCGGCACTCGTAGATCATATCATCAAACTCACTGTCCCAAAACTAAGCGTGAGACGCACTAATCCTATAATAGCCCTAAACCAGTGTAAAACAGACTGGGTCAAAACATCGGAAACAGATGAGATGTTGGACAGCTTGAAAGCACATGGCGAAAACAAAACATTTCTTTGTGTCTGAACCAACTTCTCGTCTGTGTTTGGAGCGTGGCCGGGTGTGCTGAATATACTGTAAGCCCTACAGAGAATCAGGGAAGCACATTACACGAAAGACAGAAATCAAACTGACAGCTAAATGCACAGTCTGAATTTGGTCTTATATGTGATAAACCAGCTGTGGTTCTCTAACAGTCAAACTCTTTCAGGTGGTACGGACATTCTTTTGGGTTTTGAACTAATACAGCACTTGTGTCGTCCTCTTTTAGACCGGTTTGGTCCTTCAGTAGTTCTGTTTTAGACCTGGTTTAATTCTAGTAGTTCTCAGCCAAATATGTGACCGACCAAGGCAAAACCCGCCACAAGTCGCTCAGAGCGAACAGGAGAAAATTGTGTTAGAAAATTTGTGATTTTCGCTTTTTTGCCAAATTTGCTCGTTGAGATCATGAAGAAGCCACTCCATGTTTCAGATAACAGCATTGGTCGCTTTAAAAACATTTTGTCTTTGAAATTGTCTAGTTTTTCGGAAAGAGTCGGGGCGTGTGTAAATTACCATAATTACCATACTGGCACTGCTGGACATTCACGTGACGATTAGCGCTCTTTTGTTTTCTTTTTCTGCCTATTAGCTGTGAGCTAGAAGCAAACCTCGTGGTACTTAAACTGCGTAGCTGCATGTAAAGTATTGCGGATGAGCTGAATCGTAGCTGTTCTACTGGACGCCGATCTGTCTGAGGAGCGGGATCGTAAGGTATCAGATATATCTACAGTAACATTTGAAGAGGATAAGGACAGTGAAATGGAGAAAATCTGTAACTCTGACTGTAAATGCTGCGTAAGAAGGAAGGAGAATTCTCTGTCCTTGGGACACGTTCATGTCGCCAGAAACTTTCTCCGGAGCTTATGTACAGAATTGAGATTCTTTAGCTACTGAAAGACAGTGGATACTGGTCTAAAAGCAAAATGCTTTCGGAGCAAAAGTAGTGAATTTTTTCTTGGTTTGGGTCACTAATAAAGAAAAAGTAAGTCAGAAGTGCTGATTGGCTATAGTTCCAAGATATAGTGTTGGGTCAAAATAGGAAATTTATGCAAAATAAGGCAAAAACGGTAGTTTATCAGAAGGTACAGTGTGTCTACAAGCAACAGTTCTATCTGAAACCCTGTCTGCACATTCACATACATTCATTTTAATATGTCTAGAGTTTTAACATCAAATATTTTTTGATTTCACATAAGAGAGATGCCTCGAAATTGTGTGCACCTGATGTCTTAAGATATTTCTTGTTTATTCTTTGTTTTGTCTTTTTAAAGACAAAAGATTGTGGGGCAGCCCCTGGATGGACAGTATGACGCCGCATATCATAACAACACTCTGTGGCTGGCCAAGAACATCACCTCTGACCCCAGCCATGTTCTAAACTCTGAATATGTGCTGCTACCATCAGGGCGTCGGTACTCTGTGCCACGCTTCAATAGAGACTGAAAAACTCTTTTGTCCATCAGTCCATCCTGAAACTAAATGAGGAACTTAACTCATAGAATCTGGCGAGTGGACATTTGTCTAATTTTGTCTTTTGTCTCATATTTTTGTCAAATGGCTTGTGTATTTTGCAATGTCATTGTAGTTGTTTTAGAGCAGCTGAACCTGCAAAACAAATTTCAGATCATCTATCTATTTCTTGACAGATAAAGTGCAAGTTAAATATTTTCAAAATATAAATATTTTTAAGCAAAAATGCCTAAATCTATTGTATAAACAGATGTGATGTGAACAATATTATTAAATATCTTGAATACATTAGCTAACCAGCACAGTTATCGCTTGATTTTCAGTTCATATCAATATAAATGAGATTTAGCCACTTTTTTCTTGGAAGCAGATCGAGTCCAAAAATGTGTAGACTAGTGTAATTGGACAGACCTAACAGACGTAACCAGGGCTCTCAAGGCTCACGCATTGAGAGTGTGACACACGCAATTCGACGTATTCACACGCGCACACGCCACACATGGCATTTCTCACGCTGATTAGTGTTTTATTTTTTAAAATTTTTTTTTGTGCCCAGAAAATCGGTCTGTGTGGCTTAGTTTATGCAGGCTCCGCGCGTTTTCAGCGCCGCCCCCTCCCCCTGCTCCCCCGAGCAGGGGGAACAGGGGGAGGGGGGGACGGCGCGTCTGCTCGCCGTCCCCCTGAGCCTCAGTCCCGGTGCCACGTCTCCTCTGAGACGCACCGACTCCGGTCCCGGTGTCTCCGTCTGTGCGTAACGTGTCCCCCCTGACGGCTTACGCGCGGAATACGCGCGGCCCAGAGCCGAACTGCCCATGGTGAGTCGCGGTGAGACGCGATGAGACGCGGTGAGACGCGGGCCCGGTGCATTGACCAGACTCTTACATGAATCCGTTAAAAATGTCCCGCTCCCTCCTCCCCGCCCCTCTCAGCGCGCACTGACAAAGTGCGGTGATGATAAAACAAACTGAGAACCATCAGGTAATAACTTCATTTATATAACTCTCATTAGTTGCTTTGTAGTTTAAGTTTGGTCTTTAGACAAACGGGGCTCTCAACACGCAATTCGACGTGTTCACACGCTCACACGGCATTTCTCACGCAATTCAAGCGCCAAAAATTTTTCACTCACAATTGAATGCAAATTGTGATGAGAGTGCCTGTCTTCCTCTGGTCGATACCAGCGAAGGGGGAAGTTGTCACGTGTGATATTTTGCCCTTGGAGACCGGTTGTCATGTCCAGCACAACACGCATACCCTGGTTTGTGTATGTGTGTGTGTGTATGTATGTGTGTGTGAGTGTGTGTGTGTGTGTGTGTGTGTGTGTGTGTGTGTATGTGTGTGTGTGTGTGTGTGTGTGTGTGTGTGTGTAGGTGTGTGTGTGTGTGTGTGTGTGAGTGAGCTGGCTCAGTGTGTATGGGGATGTTTTCTGTATGTTGAATGAATTTACTCTGAATACCCATTCATTTCCTATGGCGGTCACTTTTGACCGGGAACACCACAGGTGTAACAAGGTTGATTAAAACGCTCAAAATTTAATGAAATAGGTGATCATCACTTTTGTATGTTCAAGTCCACAGTGTGGAGGATATCATAAGGTCTTGAGGTAATCAGATGAAAAACATAATATTTATGAATATTATAAGCTGTAAAACGGTCAGATTTGACCCGAACACGACAGGAGGGTTAAAAAGCACTTATGCCCGTGAACAATGGAGCACACAGCTGAAACCACAAACAAATGGCTGCAACATGATTGGAAGCTGGAGCGCAGTTCAGTCTATGATGGGCTCTTGGCACTGGCAGCAGAACATGCGGGGATTTTGCCGACACTCGCCAGGTGTAGCCTAATTAAATGGATGATTTCTCAAGCGCTATGCCTCCTCAGTCAATTAATATTTTCCCGACCTCCCATTTTTTTCCTTCAAAACGGCAAATTTCGCCAGAAGGTGAGGGATTTTCATGCCTGATGTTCTGAAATTCATTGAAGATATCGACTGGCTGATATATATCGGGCAGATAAAGAATTTACACTTTTTATCATGTCAGATAGCCAACAGAGGCCAATATTTTGTTTGGGCCAACCAGATGCTTGAAGAATTTACATAAAGCTTTATTTGAACCTTAGACTGTATATATACATGGACATAGCCATCCTGAGAGCCGCGGAATTTCAAACAGGAAATGAACACGGGCGCGTTTCCAGCTCGACTGCGTAACTGCTGCAGTGAGCCTGTTCATTTTGGTCTTAAAATGTTCACATTGCTCTACATGAGCCTGGTGCTTGTATTCTGCTGTTTTGTATGTAAACCAATTCCCATTCCTAATACAGCCTCAGTGAGCTTCATTTGACTGAATCTGAACACTGTAGATGTTGTCACACTCCCTTAGTCCATTTCTTTATACATGATTCTATGATTTGAAGACTTTAATGCTGCACACAATGTGACTCACTGCTTTCTTATCCAACTTGTATTAGAACAGGTTTGTAGTAATTCAAAATCATATCATTTCATGTAATAATAATCATATAAGGTCCTATTTTATGCAATTCTGCAGCTTCAAACCATGTTAAAATGCTGTTACCTCCTTAAAAATATAGCTGGAGTTGTGTTTTATTTTATTCACATTTATTATTAGTCTGTCTAGATATCAAAAGCGCAAAATGCTCCTTTCCACCTTGTGATGTCATGAAGCAGTAAGTTACCAGCTACTTTTTTCCTTTTGTTCAGTAAAGATCGGCAATTCCAGGACTGAAATTGTCCAGATGATTTTAGTGGAGATGTGTGGAGTTTAAAAACACAGTGGAGAGAAGAACTCAGCCTAAATCTGGAGGGTTTGTGTCAGAAAATAGCGTAATATGAGCCTTATATTTAAACTAATATCGCCCTCTGTACAGTTCAGTTGTTCTCGATCCAGGAGCAGTTGGCAGGTGTTTGGACTTCCAGACAGAAAGAGCTGTCAGCGCCTGAGTGAAGGAGGCTCCGTGTCCTCAGAGCCCACTGAACACCTGTCACCAGAGGGAAGCAGAAGATGGAGGAGCCACATGAGAGCACAAGAACTAATCCAGATGCTCCTGTGTTAATACATTGTCTGCGAGCTGTTGAGACAAGGCCAGGCTGTCTGCTCGTGGAGGGTCAGGGCAGTACTGAAACATGTGCAAGGGGAAAGCAGGTGCATGGGGGAGTTCTTTTTCAAACAGTGTGTGGTACTTACATTTGAATTCACTCAGAAACTCACCCTGGCCCTGCTACTTACGCTCTTACCTCGTTACTGTGCCTTCTGTTTCATTCCTTTGAGCCAAAGACGTGCACTATACTGCTCTCTATACTGCACTATACTGGTCATTAACTTGGGGCTATCAGGAGCCTTATCATTAATGACCCCAGGCTGCCTCTGCGTCATGATGTAAGAGGTGTTAAAGGCTGCATTTGACAAAACTGGAGCTGTATGAGTGTATGGGACAATAATGCACTGTTTTGGTGCCTTGATCAAGCCCTTTGGTGCAACTTGTTATGGTTGTTTTAAATGTGCAGTATAAATAAAATTACTTGACTTGATCATTTATCCAGTCTCTCCATGGTGGTGGGAACTAAAGCTGCAAGATATGAGAAAAAGCTGTGATGTTCAATAACTATATTTTGTACTGTGACTGCAATATTTTGATAATTTTTATCATTTTTGGCACAGTAAGTTCAGTTAAATAAAAAATGTACGTGCCTTTTTTACTAGTCAAACTGTTCCATTACAGGGTCGCGGGGGCAACAGTCTAAGCAGATTAAGATAAGATTAAGATTTAAGATTAAGCCTTTATTTGGTCTCACACACAGTGACACACAGGAGAAATTTGACTTCTGCATTTGATCCATCCTTTTCAGGAGCAGTGAGCAGCCATCTTTCGGCGCCCGGGGGGCAGTACCGCGAAGGGTCTTGCCCACACTGGCTTGCTCATTGCCGGGGGGGGGGGGGGCTTGAACCCACATCCCCCCGGGGAAAGTGAGTGACTTACCAGTTGAGCTAACCAGCCGGTAAGCAGACGTCCTTCACCTCGGACATAGTCCCTCCAGCGTGTCCTGGGTCTTCCCCGGGGCCTCCTCCCGGTGGGACATGCCTGGAACACCTCCCGAAGGAGGCGTCCAGGAGGCGTCCAGAACAGATGCCTCCTGAGCCAACTCAGCTGGAGCAGTGGCTCTACTCCAAACCTCTCACATGTGACTGAGATCCTCACCCTATCTCAAAGGGAGAGCCCTGCCACTCAGGAAACTTATTTCGGCCACTTGTATCCGCGATCTCATCCTTTTGGTCATTACCCAGAGCTCATAACCATAGGTAGTCAAACTGTGTAAAAGTAAAATAAACTATGTCCACAGAAACAGTGAACTGAACGATGGAAAAGTGACCACCAACTGTCAAACCCAAAATGTGAGATAAGTGTCTAGCCCAAGGACACAGAAATACAGCATACGGTGTTGTTCATTTAAACTAAAGTGAGAAGATCAGCAGCTGGCAGGTGGTCCAATAAACTCCACCTCAGTGTAAATGAGTCACTAAGTGCCTGTACGTGGCTCCTCATCAGCCTGAACGCTGTAATCTGAGGATAAGTGAAACCTCTGCTTCAGAACTCTGCTCAAAATAAAAGGAACAGTTGGAGGTGGAAGAGTGTTTTGCTGACTTAGCCCAGCCTTTGCTCAAACACTCACTCTTATAATTTGATGTGTCCTAAAGGGCCCATCAAGTGGTTAGAGCAGGTTAGGGGATTCAGATGAGAAAAACAAACAGTGGTTTCTATGGAGTAAGTCTGTGGTAAGATTTAAGAGTGCGGGCAGTGCCACACGTCTCCACACGTCTGCTCACTTCGTGTTGAGTGAATGGGCCCTCATACGTGTCTATACCTCGCTCTAGCTTCATCTGAATTCATCCCTTTTCAATCAAAAAGTCCCATATCATAACATACACACACTCCACCCACAGACTGCTCCTTTGTGCCTGTGGAGAGTCGATGTTCATGAGGAAAAAAGAAGAAGTTCTGTCCTGGACTGACATTAGCTCTGATTATGAACTCAGTCAACTTAAAACTTAAAGAAGACACACTACACAGGTGTTATAATCTAGGACACGTGTGGATTATATTATAATTAACACAAAACTGATCTAAAATGACTTAATAAAAGACACAAGTGTGCTGACGTCTGCGTTAGAAAACTGCGGTGTCCAATGAGAGCTGATGTCACCGTAAACATCACAAACAAAGAAACAAAGTGAGTAGCAGATTTTTTTCATAAGTACCAGAACGACTATGAAATGTTAATCCAAATTCTCTGTATAACAGATTAAAAAATGAAGATTGGGAATTAAGTAAGTACAGAGCAGTGGGTGAATAGGAGAATTTCAAAGTCAGCTTTATTGCCAAAAAAAACATATGTACATATGTGCCCTCTAGGCCCACAGTGAACATAAAACATCTGATAAACAAGACAATAAACATGACAGATTTTTTTTTTAGATAATAACTGATACAGAAGCAACAGAGGCCCTGTTTACACGTACACCGGTATTTTTAAAGACATTTCCCTTCGTTTGTACCCATCGAAATGTCTTCGTTTTTAAAAATACCAGTGTACGTGTAAACGGGGCCTTATTTTGGAAAACGGAAAGAGAAATATTCGTTTCTCAACATACCCGGGTATGTGTAAATGTAGCCAGAGTCACCTTTTCTCACCCAATCAGAGAAACTGTTACTAAGAATCATGGAAAACCAACTGCCTGACACTTCCTCAGACTATAGCCGTGTCTCAATTCGCAGTGTGCACAGTTCGGAGTGTGGTTTTAAGGGTACTCAGACCGCACTCAGGACTGTGCATAGTCTGACAGAAACCTTTACTTTCATTACTTTGCCTGGACTAGACACTTGATTCTTGATTATGGAGCAATAATCATGTTCCTGACTCATAAAACACGCTCAGGTAACTACAGTCCATCAGGCCTGTAGTTACAGGCGCTTTGTGTTACAATTTTGTATGAAAAGCACCTTATAAATATTGTTTGTTTGTTTGTACAGTCCTCCAGGTAACTACAGTCCTCCAGGTGACTACAGTCCTCCAGGTAACTACAGTCCTCTAGGTGACTACAGTCCTCCAGGTAACTACAGTCCCCCAGGTAACTACAGTCCTCCAGGTGACTACAGTCCTCCAGGTAACTACAGTCCCCCAGGTAACTACAGTCCTCCAGGTAACTACAGTCCCCCAGGTAACTACAGTCCTCCAGGTGACTACAGTCCTCTAGGTGACTACAGTCCTCCAGGTAACTACAGTCCCCCAGGTAACTACAGTCCTCCAGGTAACTACAGTCCTCTAGGTGACTACAGTCCTCCAGGTGACTACAGTCCTCTAGGTGACTACAGTCATCCAGGTAACTACAGTCCTCCAGGTGACTACAGTCCTCCAGGTGACTACAGTCCACCAGGTAACTACAGTCCACCGACAGCAGGAAGTAAATGTAAATGAATTTAAAATGACAAAAGCCTTCACCAAACAACATGGCGGGTTTGCACCTCCCCTGACTACGACTGTGGAAGGTTATGTAGGAAAAACAGACGAGTAAACAGGATAATAAAGGATCCATTTCACTGACCTCAAATGGAGTGTCATAAGTCCCGGTGGTCCCTCCCACCATGAGCAGCCCGTCCAGACCGATGCCCAGGCCGAAGTGCACCCAGTCCACCGTCTCCAGCAGAGTGCAGTCCACGAACACCGCCAGGCGTTTGGACGAGACACTGACAGCCACGCGATGCCACTTCCCGTCAGACAAGCCCACACAAGGAAACCTGCAGACAGAAAAAAAACCCATAATAATACATTAAAGGTGCACTGTGCAGCTTTTCTGGTCGAGGTTACTACAAGGCTAGTGTGCCTGGGTTGGGGTGCTTGTATCATTCATTCTTTTGAATTTCAATGAAAAACGATAAAATGGGAAAACATTTCATTATTCTGTTTTAGTGTCAAACAAAAAAACTGATTTTGACCTCTATGTCCAATATTAAATTTATTTTTTAAATAACACTAATCAAAAACAGTCATTGTGCCTATTTCAGTTCATATTCTCTGCTCTGCTGCCTGGAGCGTATTTTTAGGTTTTTGGATGCCTGTACATACGGTATATTTTTTTTAGGTTTTTGGATGCATCAGTCTGTATCAGTGGACGTTACAGGTATCCATGGAAACAAGCAGGTGATGGACCCCCAACCGCAAAGTTCCATGCAGATAATCCTCCTCCTAATAAAATAATACGTTTAGTCCAATAATCCCTGTGTACTCGCTGGGGCTCCATTATCCAGGTAAGTGCCCTCTGGAGTACTATAAGAAAAAGAAGAGCAGACCAGCTGTTTCCAGGAGACTTCCAGAAGATTTGTGAGAGCCCCGTGGACATTAACATGATGTAAAACAACTCTCACATAAAACTCTCTAATATATGGCTGCTATTGCTCCTGTAAAAATAATGAGCACTTGATGCCGAAGGAGGAGAACCTTTTCCATCAGTCGCCTAAAACTCTATAATACATTGCGGGGATGTCTCACACCGAGGCTCTGCTCTTGGAATATCTCAAACACAGAAGAGCCTGGAGACAGCTATAAATCCTCCATAACAGCGACATTCAGCGGTTGTAAAAGTTTGATGGATTGAGGCACTTATTTTATGTTTCCTTTCATATTAGACAGCAGCATTTGCTATGGAACTGAACGTTTTATCAGCCGGTGGTAAAGCTGCACTTTTAGCGTTACAGATTAAAACCAGTGTGATTACTGCCTGTTACATTATAAATACTGTGAAGTGCAAACTGTCAAATTGTTAGTAACTATGCAAAGTGTAGAGCTTTAGAGTGCTTTCTAGTTACCCCCTCTTGAGCGTATGAGCAAAGTGGGTTTGAATCATTTTAATTTTGAAGCAAATAATTAACTACAGCACAACAGAGAATTATTATTTTACAAATAAAAACAAAAGCATTAAGACTGCGTCCGCCTGAACTTGATGACAATGAAGGCAAGTTATAGCTCCTCTAAAAAGGCTTGGCAAAACTTTTACCAGCTGGTAAAAGTGTGTTTTCAAGGACCCGGATGTGCAGCCATGTTGGAGATATCGCTTACTCAAAGTAAACGCGCTTATAAAACGACCGTGCAGAAAAAAATCATATAAACCTTCTACATCGAAATCCAAAACTTCTGACACAGTTGACCAGTTGTATAGCGATAAGTTGGATGCCAAAGAAAAGGAGTGTTATATGAACAAACTCAAATTAATTGGGCAAGAAGATCCATATGAGATGGATTCAAGTTTGTTCAGTGACAGCTGCGATTTGTCGATTCTGCTGCTGTAAGCGATCTCAATATTGTCAACTACCTGGTCTTCTCTCCAAGCCCTGATACAGCAAAAGACCTTCAGAGCTCTAAAGGTCTGGAGGACCTTCAGAACTCTAAAGGTCTGGAGGCAACAACCAGTTTGTTTGTGGCAGGTATGAGAGCGCAAAGTGTGGAACACTGGAGACAAGCATACTGTGATGGCAAAGGTCGGCATACTTGTATCACATGTGTAACATGATAAAGTACGAGTATATTGCTTTTTATTATTCACGTTTTGCAAAGATTAAAATATGAACATCCACCTTCAAGGCACCCAAAGCGCTTTACAACAAAGAACCAAACACCCATTCACACACGCATTCACACACCAGTGTACGCAGACAGTGGGGGCGAGGAGGGTTAAGTGTCTTGCCCAAGGACACAACGGCAGCATTCATCTGTGGGAGCTGGAATTGTACCAACCAACCTGTGGGTCAGTGGATCTGACCGCTCAACCACTGATGTTTCTTATGTCAAGAGCAGGATTTGAACCGCAGGTGTTTTTCTCTGTCCGATCTATTGCGACGCCGAGGACTCAACAATAGTTTGACCATTTTGGTTTTTTTAACTTGGTGTCATAAGTGCAATGTTTGTTTTATTTCGAGTATCTCCGACATGGCCGACTTCCGGATTATGACGTCACTTGAAAACACACTATATTCTCAGGTCCTGATATCCTGCAGCACATCATGACCCAATAAGTCTTCAGAATGTATGAATTTGTCAGGAAACTACATCATTAAGACAAACAATGTTGTGTACAATATGTAATAATCTGAAGCAACTATTTCTTACTTCACTTGAACGCTGGAAGAATGTACCTGATGCCCTCTGCTGGCAACAGGGGGCAATGATTCTTCATAAAAAGTATGAAAAGCCAAATTTTCAGTATGTCAACATGATTATAGCAAAGGTAATGTGTCTCAAACTCAACTAAAAGCACTGAAAGCATGATTTTATAAGTTGGTCTTTTAGCTGAATCGTTTATCGGCTATATTGGCTGTGTATATCAAATTTTTTAGGTTTTTGGATGCCTGCATATATATATTTTCAGGTTTTTGGATGCATGAGTCTGTATTAGTAGACATTATAGGCGATCATTGAGATCCATATGCTTAATACATCAGAGTTGTTTGGAGCAGAGAAGACACAAGCGGAAATTTCTCCACACTGAAACAAAATGGAAATGAGTATTCGGAGATTTTGTGAAAAACACAACCTAAGACGCAAGGGATTAGTTACCGGTGCAGAGTTGGAAAGAGCTGGAATGGGCTCATTTTGAGGTCAAACACGTCCTCTTCTTTTATAGCGACGCGTTTACTTTCACATCTTAGAAAATAATTGAACTCTGCAACGAAAAACAGGCAGCAGCTCGGCGATAAACTCTCATCTGCACGATAAACAGCAGAACTTCTGGGTCAAATAAACCAGACAGAATAAAATATCAAAATTAAATATCAAATAAAATAAAATATCAAAACAAGCACGATGATGGTTTTTTGATTAGTGTTATTTGAAATAAACTTTAATTTTTTAATTTTATTTGACACTAAAACAGAATAATGAAATAAACAGTTTTCTCATATTTTTGTTTTTCGTTCTTAATTGAAATTCAAAAGAATGGACGGTTCACGGACCGTTAGGTTTACCAAGAATATTCCACACTACGGCATTAAACTTATCTATCAGATATTTATTCAATTACATGTGTTTTTATCATTTCACCCGTCTGTCTCCACCTGTCTGTTTTGCTCTTGCACCTCATCACTTCTCGCTGTACTGCATGTCTCCTGCAGAAAGAGCCGCTGTCCTGTCTGGGATCACGTCGGCATCTGGGATCTTGTTGGCGTCTAAGATCATATCGGTGTCTGGGATCATGTCGGTGTCTCTGGGATCATGTCGGTGTCTGGGATCACGTCGGTGTCTCTGGGATCACGTCGGTGTCTCTGGGATCACGTCGGTGTCTCTGGGATCACGTCGGTGTCTCTGGGATCACGTCGGTGTCTGGGATCATGTCGGTGTCTCTGGGATCATATCGGTGTCTGGGATCATGTTGTGTCTCTGGGATCATGTCGGTGTCTGGGATCACGTCGGTGTCTCTGGGATCACGTCGGTGTCTCTGGGATCATGTCGGGGTCTGGGATCCCGTCGGTGTCTCTGGGATCACGTTGGTGTCTCTGGGATCACGTCGGTGTCTCTGGGATCACGTCGGTGTCTCTGGGATCACGTCGGTGTCTGGGATCATGTCGGCGCCTAGATCATGTCGGTGTCTGGGATCATGTCGGTGTCTGGGATCATGTTGGCCTCTGGGATCATGTTGGTGTCTCTGGGATCATGTCGGTGTCTCTGGGATCATGTCAGTGTCTCGTAGGATTTCAGCAAATTTCAGGCTCTCAGGGGGCGGGGATAGGTGTATCGATCAGGTATGAGTGGATGCTCGGCTACTGAAGTTTGAGACGTTTCTTCTCTTCATTTACGCCTCATCTGCATTTAACACATACGGGTCATTAAGACGTGTCCCACTCACTAAAGTTCATTTCGCATCAGAACTTATTTTGTCCCACGGTGATAAACTGTTTCAGTTCTGACACGCATCCGCTGTGTTCATAAACGAATAATCCGTCCATATATTCGCTGCATCGTTGTTTACACCGCAGGGTTTAAAGTGTGAGAAAAAAGTAGCGGCTTATCGTTCGGACATCATGGTACTTTTTCCACATGGGCCATGGAGGTTCAGATGGCTTTTTCTCCCGTTAATAAATAAAATCGGCATTTAAAACTGCATTTTGTGTTTACTTGTGAGTTATCTTTGTCTAATATTTAAGTGTGCTTGATCTGAAATGGCTACGAGTGACAAAGGTGCAAAAAAGTAAGAAATCGGTAAGGGACAAATACTTTTTCACAGCACTGTAAAGGTGCACTGTGTAACTTTTCTGGTAGAGGATCCACCACCTGCTGGATTCCATCGAAGTCACTGTTTTTCGCAGGTGAAGTGGGCATGTAATGCATGTTTTAATTGTAGTTTTGAGAAATAAAAACACCTGTAATTGTAATTGAATGAATACACGATATATGTGTTTAATGCTGTACTGTGGAACATCCCAGACAAAGCAACAACATTTCCAAGGACAGATTCTTGCACACTTTTTAAACCAAAGCTGTCGTCTTTTGAGAGTCTGATGAATGCTGCTGGTTTGTGTTTGAACGTGAAACAGAAAAGCAGCAAATCACCACAGAACCTTCTCTCTGGTTTGGTTCCGATCAGGATTAAATCAAATATTCCACATACTCGTAGTGGCGGTCCTGGGAGCCGATGAAGGTGACGGCTGTGGAGCTGACCCGGAGCTGGAGCGTCACGTGACCCTCCGGGCTGAGGATGGAGCACACACTGCGCTCCTCCTTCTGTCGGCTCCGGAAGTGCACCAGCAAACTGAAGTCATCTGCAAACCTGCACACAAGCAATAATAATAATAATAATAATAATAATAACAACAACAAACGCTAATATTACTACTACTAATAAGAATAATAATACATTTGATTAACACTCAATAGAAACAAGAAATTAAGAGATAATTAATTATAATAACTGAATAAAGGTTTATCTGAAGAACTGTGTCAGTGTCAGAATTAAAGGGATAGTGTGTTTGTTTTTTTATGTTAATCTGTATGGGTTCCCCTCTAATAATGTCACTGACTTACCGCTCACCGCGTCGTCTGAGCCTGTAAACATCGCCACTTACAAGTGAATAGGCTAATAATAATAATAGGCGCACAGTGATACGAATCGACAGAAAATAGCACCAATGCGAATTAGGCTGCTGAATTTTACGCGGACAACTGTTTGTGACGCAAATATATCACTTTTTGGACAAATGTTGTTTTGAGAAGAAAAACAATATTTATTAAATGTCCCCACGAACTACTTCCGTGAGCTCCAGAACCGGAGCAGAACCGGGCTCAGACGACGCTGTCATCGGTAAGTCAGTGTTAATGCACGACACTGTTAGAGGGGAAGCCATACAGATTCACATAAAAAACAAAAACAAAAACGCACTATCCCTTTAAAAGTTTTACTAATTTAAAACACACCGTATGTTTGGGCTGTGCAGTTATCTGGATTTTAAGAGTTTAGGACAAAAGTTCTACTCAATCGTGTGGTGGTAAAAGGACAGTTTGGAGCAGAGTGCGTTCTTAAGAACAATACTGAGGGTCACCTGTCCTAGAGGACATGTCTCATAGAAGACGTGTCTCATAGAGGACGTGTCTCATAGAGGACGTGTCTCGTAGAGGACGTGTCTCATAGGCTACGTTCACACTGCAGGGCTTAATGCTCAATTCCGATTTTTTTGTGAAATCCGATTTTTTTGCAAGGCCGTTCACATTTCCAGTTAAATGCGAATTGCATGTGATCTCCAGTGTGAACGCTAAACTCCCCAAAAGTGTCCCGCATGCGCCTTGGAGGACACGATGACGTCACACGCAGCGAACACGCTCAATGTTTACGGAAGTAGCCTAAAGTTGCTTTCGTACCGGAGCCAAAACATGTACAGCTTATTTGTTTTAAGGAGGAGACGGAGAAGGACAAGGTTTTTGGCCACAGCGTTTTGCAGGGCAGTGGCAGCAACGTCTGCAGAAAGGAACATGTGGGTGCGGAGGCACAGGTAGGAGGGGTGGGATTGCTATGTGCTTCGCCACTTCACTGATACGAGTTTATATACTATTTTCGCATGACGAGAAGAACGTTTGTGCACATTTGTGAACACCTACTTGTACCACTCTCATTGGAGGAAACACACTCAGGTCGGATGAATGCGACCTGGCCGTTCATGTATCGGATTTAGGACCACATATCCAAGTGACCTAGATCGTATTTGAAAAAATCGGATCTGTGTCGTTCACACTGTCATTAGAAGATCAGATACAGGTCGCATAGAGGCAAAAAAATCGGATTTGGGTCGTTTCAGGCTGCAGTGTGAACGTAGCCATAGAGGACGTGTCTCGTAGAGGACATGTCTCGTGTTCACCTGTCATAGAGGACGTGTCTCATAGAGGACGTGTCTCATAGAGGACATGTCTCGTGTTCACCTGTCATAGAGGACGTGTCTCGTAGAGGACGTGTCTCATAGAGGACGTGTCTCATAGAGGACATGTCTCATGTTCACCTGTCATAGAGGACATGTCTCGTGTTCACCTGTCATAGAGGACGTGTCTCAGGGCCAGGGTCAGGGTGGAGTATTGTCCCAGCTCGAGGACCGGACAGCCTCGTCCCTCCAGCCTCACGGAGGAGTTCGTTCGGTCAGACACCTGAGACCAGAGCTCCTGTAGGATGTCCAACTCATCTGGACACACAACACACAGAGAGACACACAATCAACACAACACAGAGAAACACACAATCAGCACAACACACAGAGAGACACCTGCCTCTTGTGTGTTACTGTTGTGTGACATTTTTATGTGTCTGTATGTGACTGCACACAACAGTATGTGGTGTTTGTGGTGTTGATGGTGTTTGTGGTGTTTGTGGTTGTGGTGTTGATGGTGTTTGTGGTGTTTGTGGTGTTGATGGTGTTTGTGGTGTTTGTGGTGTTGATGGTGTTGATGGTGTTGGTGGTGTTTGTGGTCTTGATGGTGTTTGTGGTGTTGGTGGTGTTAGTGGTGTTTGTGGTGTTTGTGGTGTTGGTGGTGTTGGTGGTGTTTGTGGTGTTTCTTCTCATCATGTGAAAATAGTATATAAACTCCGTATAAGTGAAGCGGCGAAGCACGTATCAATCCCACCATTTTTGTGCGTAATTCGTGCTGGCTGAAATCGTTAAGAGAATCGTTAGATAAACTGCTAATCGATTCCGTGGAATTGAAACACACGGAACCTGTTCTCAACAGGAACCGGTTCTAGATTCCCATCCCTAGATTTCACGTGATAAAACATCGTGACTTCTTTCCCAAAAACTCAACAACCTTGAGATTTAATGATGCAGGTTACAATGTGCCTTCTTTCAAAACTCCCTTCCCGGACCTTCTGATTCCCTTTCCCTGAATCCCACAACACTGAGATATAATATTCCTATTTAATTTGATCAAAATACATGAAGCAATGACAACACATTTATAATTATTCTAACAACTTATCGCTGTGAATAATTAGGATTCCCTGAAGGTATAAGTTAACTTTGAACGACTCCAAATTATTGACTCTATTTTTTAACGTTTTTAAACTTAAGTTAAACCTAAGTTGAGGCTTTATGGTAAAAGACAAACTAAAGGGGCTAGAGTTTCAAATGGAGGTAATAAAGAAATAAAATATGTGGTTGAATTTGCTGGTAATTCGATGCAGATGTCGAATGTTTTGAACGGTTTCATGGTTAATATCTGTAATTGCTCTGTCGATGCATATGAGACAAATCTTCTATGTTAAGAATTGAAACTGAAGTCTTATTACGCTGGAAAAAATTTTGATTTAATATAGCGAAGTTGCCCTGATGTTGTCATGTGTGTGATGTGTGCAGCGAGGTGCGGCTCACAGCTGGAGCTCACTCTGTGGTAACTGTAAAAGTACGAGAGTGGCCGCAGAAAACCACTAAGAGCCTTTGCAAAACCACAAATGTGTTTTTACATGGCCCTGCTCTTTATCCCCGTCTGCTGCTGATGTTCTGTCACTAATGTCAGTTACAGACATGGCCCCTGGAAGTGAGGGGCCCCACGGAGCAGCTATGAGGGCCCAGGGTTTAAAGCAGGGGTGTCAAACATGCGGAACCAGATCCAGCCCTCCAAGACCTTTAATCTGGCCCTTGGTTGATTTTCTATTAAAGGGATAGTACGTTTTTTTTTGTTTTTTTTATGTGAATCTGTATGGCGTCCCCTTCAGCAGTGTCGTGCATTAACACTGACTTACCCCTGACAGTGTCCTCTGAGCCGAGTTCTGCCCCGGTTCTGGAGCTGACGAAAGTAGTTCTGGTAAAACTACAGAGGATTTTCAGACAATATGAAATTCCAGTCTATTTCAAACCCACAAACACTTTAAGACCAAAACTCGTCCACCCAAAGGACAGAACACCGAGTCACAAACAAAGCAATGTGGTCTACTTCATTCAGTGTAGTGAAAACTGCAGTGAGCGCTACATTGGGGAAACCAAACAGCCACTTCACAAGAGGATGTACCAACACAGGCGGGCGTGCCAGAGTGGACCGTCATCTGCCGTACATCGTCACCTAGAAGCCACGGGCCATTCTTTTCACTGTATGTTGAACACATATGGCAGAATTGACAATAAAGCTGACTTTGAACTTTTTTTGAACTTTTTTTGAGGACCGTGAGGTTCAGATCTTAGCCAGGGAAAAGAGCTGGTTTGAGAGGGGGGTTAAAGAGGCTATTTTTGTCAAAAAAGAGAATCCGTTGTTAAACAGAAATGGGGGAGTTAGACATAACTTGTCTCCCATTTATAATTCGATTCTTAAACCAAGTCAAAACAGACAAAGAAACATTAGGGCAGACAATCCAGGGCAGAGGGGTGGAGAGGGTCGTTAGACGTTGAATAGGGGGACGAAACTAGTCGCTAGAGTAATTTGAAAAACAAAGAGACAGATTAGGGGGGATCGTTTTCAGAGCTTTTTCAGTGTAGGGAGCGCCGCCCGGCAGCTAGATATAAGCAGTGTCTAACCAGCACAATAACCAGAGCTGACGAAGCCTCTCGGATGAGCGGCGAAACGTTTTCAACCAAACAAACTTTGTCCAGTTGACAAATTGAACTTCTCCTTTTATCATAGTTCTGGTAAGTTAGAGGGGACATTTAATAAAGCTTGTTTTTCTTCTCAAAACAATATTTGTCCAAAAAGTGATATATTTGCATCACAAACATTTGCGTTTTTAGTTTAACTTGTACAGTACAGTGGGTAACATCAGAGCTCCTGACCACTGGTGAAGAACATGGATCTATTAAAATAACGAACATGGATCTATTAAAATAAGGAACACTAGAACTCAATACCCACTCCACAACATACATTAAAGCAAAATGGGAAAGGGAATCAGAGATTAAAATGGGGCGCCAGTTGCAAAAAAAACTGTCGTTGTGTCCTTAGGCAAGACACTTCACCCACATTGCCTAGGATGAAAGTGGAGTGTGCGTGAGTGTCGGAGGTGGTCGGATGGGCTGATGGCGCAGATTGGCAGCCTCGCTTTCCGTCAGTCTGCCCCAGGGCAGCTGTGGCTACAGAAAGTAGCTTACCACCACCAAGTGTGGAGTGAATGAACAATGAACTGTAAAGCGCTTTGGGTGTCATGAAAGGCGCTATATAAATGCAATTAATTATTATTATTATTAATTATTAAAATATCTAATGAAGAATGGACAAAATTATGGCAATATCAATGGAAATGCACCAGTTCAATGAACTGGCGTGAATTTAATTGGAAAAACTCTATTAGATATTTTATCACACCAGTGCAACAATCTAAATCCAGTGACTCTACCCCTGTCTGTTGGAAACAATGTGGTTATCAACGCGCAAACCATTACCACGTTTTTTGGGACTGCCCCAATATTAAAGGTTTCTGGTCGGAAATTCACAATGCCTTAAAGGACATTTTTCAAGAGGATTTACCATTGGACTTTCAGACCCTGTACCTAGGATATGCCCCTCAAGACTGGCTGAAAATGGACAAATATCTCATGAATGTTCTGTTGGTGGCCAGCAAAAAGACTATTACAAAGAAATGGATACAACCAGAGTGCCCAACAATTAATACGTGGAGAGATATAGTGTTTGACATTTATAAGATGGAACAACTTACAGCCCATATCAACCACAAAATGGAGATCTTTATTAACCAGTGGACAAAATGGCGCAGTTATATCACAGCCAAATGGCCAAATTGTTCTATGTATTTGTACTAAATGTATAATATATGTGTATCTGAAAATTACTCCCCTGTCAGCATTGTATATAGTTTTTGTTGATATTATTTATTTATCTTTTTATTTTTTTTATTTTTACTTTTACTTCTTTTTCTTTCTATTTGAAAAAAAAAACAATAAAATATAAATAAAAAATAAAATAAAATAAAATAAGGAACACGGATCTATTAAAATAAGGAACACAAATCTATTAAAATAAGGAACACGGATCTATTAAAAATAAGGAACATGGATCTATTAAAATAAGGAACATGCATCTATTAAAATAAGGAACATGGATCTATTAAAATAAGGAACATGGATCTATTAAAATAAGGAACATGGATCTATTAAAATAAGGAACTTCCCGAGCTTCCTCTGCTAAAGGAGCTCATGGTTATCCTATGGTTAACAGTTAATGCAAAGATGAGCTTGAGTTGAATTGTTTTATTTTTGAATAAAAATGAGGCAACATGTATTATTTCTTCCTTTATTTTACAGTTGAATTATTTTTCTATACAGAGATTTTTTTTTTTAATGTCGCAAAAGCACTTTGTTCCTACATGACCTGCACTTCAATTGCACTTCAATAAAAAAAGCTTGTGGAATTTGGCATATTTGTTTTTGCAGTAGTTTTTGGGGGGGTCATTTTTCCTGTACAGATATCGAGATGTATATCGTATACTCAACAAAAATATAAACGCAACACTTTTGTTTTTGTTCCCATTTGTCCTGAGATGGACCCAAAGATCCAAAATTCACTCCAGATACACAACACTACCATTTCTCTCAAACATTGTTCACAAATCTGTCCAAATGTGTGACAGCGAGCACCTCTGCCCCGCCGAGACAATCCACCCCACCTCACAGGTGCGCCACATCAAGATGCCAATCCGACATCATGACCAGTGCACAGGTGTGCCCCAGACTGCCCACAATAAAAGGCCACCCCGAAATGTGCATTTTTTTTTTTGCTTTATTGGGGGTCTGGGGACTCAGAACCAGTCAGTATCTGGTGTGACCACCATTTGCCTCATGCAGTGCAACACATCTTCTTCGCATAGAGTTTATCAGATTGTCAATTGTGGCCTGTGGAATGTTGGTCCACTCCTCTTCAATGGCTGTGCGAAGTTGCTGGATATTAGTGGGAGCTGGTACACGCTGTCGTATACGCCGGTCAAGCACATCCCAAACATGCTCAATGGGTGACATGTCCGGTGAGTATGCTGGCCATGCAAGAACTGGGACATTTTCAGCTTCCAAGAATTGTGTACAGATCCTTGCAACATGGGGCCGTGCATTATCTTGCTGAAACATGAGGTGATGTTCATGGATGTATGGCACAACAATGGGCCTCAGGATCTCATCACGGTATCTCTGTGCATTCAAAATGCCATCAATAAAATGCACCTGTGTTCTTCGTCCATAACAGCCATTGAAGAGAAGTGGACCAACATTCCACAGGCCACAATTGACAATCTGATAAACTCTATGAGAAGAAGATGTGTTGCACTGCATGAAGCAAATGGTGGTCACACCAGATACTGACTGGTTCTGAGTCCCCAGACCCCCAATAAAGCCAAAAAAAAAATGCACATTTCGGGGTGGCCTTTTATTGTGGGCAGTCTGGGGCACACCTGTGCACTGGTCATGATGTTGGATCGGCATCTTGATGTGGCGCACCTGTGAGGTGGGGTGGATTGTCTCTGCGGGGCAGAGGTGCTCGCTGTCACACATTTGGACAGATTTGTGAACAATGTTTGAGAGAAATGGTAGTGTTGTGTATCTGGAGTGAATTTTGGATCTTTGGGTCCATCTGAGGAAAAATGGGAGCAAAAACAAAAGTGTTGCGTTTATATTTTTGTTGAGTGTATATCGAGATATAACAAAATATGTCGAGATATATTTTTGCTCCATATCGCCCAGCTCTACTTTTTGGTACTATTTTACTACTCCATGTGGAGCTGTCTGATTGACAGCCGTTTGCTCGAGCTAAACGTGTCTTTACATTCAGTGCTTTTAGTTCTCTCTTGAGTTTGGTGCACGTCACATGACCTCTCTGACTTTCTTTCACACACAGGGCGAGTCAGTCCCGCTCACAGACGTGTTCTGTGGAGGGGCGACTCACACGGATGAGGTCAGCTCCAAAGTCTGTGTTCTGTAAAAGGTGCAGCGAAAGCAAATCAGGTTCAAGAAACAGCTGCGCATTCAAACTCCAAACTGCCCATCAATCACGTGACAGACCTCTCACTGTGTCGTGCGGCTCATTTCACGTGGGGAATAGAGTTTTCTGTGTTAACTAATTAAACTAAATAAACGAACCAAATTAAACTGCAAAAGGTAAGCTCAGGAGACCAGCTTCAAGACGCAGAATTGTATTTAAGAATGTTTCGTTGTCTCAAATGTTCTGTGAGCCCTGCCTTTACAAATCTTGATATTTTTGTACTTTAGATGTTTAGAATTAACGTTTTTTTATAATCTGAGCCTTATTTCGGTAATAAAACAAGTTGTTTTACTCACCCATAGCACTTTGGTGTCATATGGAGCACTTCCGGAGATGTTTTAGTTTAGCGATATCCGTAATGTGAGTTCTCGGGGCACATGTTTGCGGTCTCCAAATAACACAAACTTTAGCACTTTTCAAATCATAGAAGCTCAATGTCTTAGTCTACGCTTTCGTTTGAGTCAAAAGTGGCCTGTAATCCGAGATTTAGCCATAGTTTCGAGTAGATAAAGAGGCCAGTGCGCATGTGCGGAGTCACAGCTTATTTCGCTCTCAGCTCCCGAGACCCAAACATGAAACGCAACGCTGTAAATTATGGCTAAATCTCGGATTACAGGCCACTTTTGACTCAAACGAAAGTGTAGACTAAGACATTGAGCTTTGAAAAGTGCTAAATAGGGGTGTGCAAAATAATCGTCATGACAATGCATCGCGATACTAATTTTCACAATATACTGCATCGATTCTTGATGCCAAAAATCGATTTTTATTAATTAATAATGAATTAATTAATCATTAATAAATAAATAAATTAATTATTAGTTTATTTTTTTATAAATCCTATGCACTTTTTTCTTTGTGAAAGGGTATTGTTTGTTATGATGGTAGCTACCTCCAAAATGGCAAATGTTTGAACATCATTTTTTGTTTTAGAAAAAAATCCTATGCACTTTTTTTGTTATTGGTTTGGTTTATTTGTTTTTGTTATTCAATAAATTCAGTTATGAATTGAGTTGCTCAGAGTTATGTATCAATTGAAGACACTACCCAGATACACAGCCACTGATATTTAAGTTATCCTCTTTTTTTTGGGTACATTTTCACTGAAGTATGTCGAATATATTGCAATGCATCGCAATAATTCAAGTATCGTGATGCATCAAGATAGTATCGCATCGTGGCATATGAATCGTGATTCGAATTGAATCGTGACTTCTTTGCCAATACCCACCCCTAGTGCTAAAGTTTCTGTTATTTGGAGACATCAGGAGAAAACTGCATGGACATCAGTGTGTGTGAGATTGTTTTTTGGATGTTTTCATTAACATGTCGGCGGCAGTAGCTCAGATGGTAGAGCGTTTGTCTACTGATCCAGGGGTTGGCGGTTGGACGGGTTGACCGCGTGTGATCCCAGCTCCCACAGATGAGTGCTGCCATTGTGTCCTTGGGAAGACACTTAACCCCACCTCGCCCCCAGTGTCTGCGTACACTGGTAGCCCCCATGGCAGAAGTACATCAAGGCCTGTTGTGTCATGGGCCGTCCTCCCGTGGACCCACCACCCGAGGGAGGATTCATGGGGGCTGGTGCACTGTGTTCTGGGAGGCAGATTTGCTTGGGCTGCTGCCCCCGTGACCCAGAAATGGAAAGGCAGAAGAAGATGGATGGATTAACATGTTCATGGAATTTTCTTCAGTGTATTGATCAATCAATCAATCATTATTTATTATTTATATAGCGCTTTTAATACAAAAGCGTAACACAAAGCGCCTCATCCTTGTGGAAAGAAGCTGTTTCTGAGTCTGTTTGTGTGGCACCGCATGCTGCAGTACCACTTCCCAGATGGTAGGAGGGAGAACAGTTTGTGTGCTTGTTGGGTGGTGTTCTTGATGATATTGATGACTCTCTTGGAGCAGCGAGATGCGTATAAGTCCTGAATGGCTGGTAGGAGTGATCTGATGATCTTTTCTGCAGTCCTCACCACCCTCTGTAGAGCCTTCCTGTCCGCCGCTGAGCAGCCGCCGTGCCAGACAGAGAGGCTGCTGGTGAAGATGCTCTCAGTAGCACCCCTGTAGAAGGTGGTGAGTGCAGAAGTGGGAAGGTTCCTGCGCAGGAAGTGAAGGCGTGAAGGTGGTGTTTGTGGTCCATGTGAGGTCGTCTATGATGTGCACTCCCAGAAACTTGGTGCTTTTCACAGACTCAGAAGTCCTTGTACAGTTTCCCCTTAGAGTGTATCAGAGCGTATCCTCACTTCACTTCTCTGTTAGGGTTGCACATGTTGGGGTGTGTGCAGATTTTGAACTCGCATCAAAGACCGTTTCCCATGATTACACAAAAACACAAAAGCATGTGCAGATGTTTTGTTAATCAGGGGAACCTAGTGCTGTTTTATAAAACAAATATTCTGTAAAATGTGCACTACTGCGTATGACATCTGAGTTCTATGCATAGATGTGACACATGTTACTGTGGTATTGTGAGAAGAAACATCTGTACATTTTTCATGATTACAGACACCACAGTCAAACAAATGGAGACCTTTAATGTCTTCTCTAATAGGCCATTCCTCTAGTCTAGTATGAGACCAACTTTGTGAAATCAAAGTTTCAGAATGTTGGGTCATATGAGTGGAGCACTCATTCTTTTGTAACAAGAACATTCCTGGGTCACCTGGGCTGTTATATTCTTGTAAATTTGTAAATTTTGTGTCTTAACCTCCTGAGACCCGGCCATTCATTTGTGTCCTTTATAGTGCACATTGAGTTGAGATAGACTCTAGTTTGTGGCTATGCTATGATTAAAACATAAATAAACAAATAAGAAATTAAAAGGGAGTCTAAAACCTTTTTCAGGCGACTGTTAACAACCTAACAAAAAACAAAAACAAAACAAAAAGGTTTTTGTTAGGCTGTTAACTTCATATGGATTTAATACTATTACAGTCCATTACAGAGGACATGAATAAAATAAAATATAAAATTAACAAAATGTAAATGTGAAGGTGTTCATTTACCTCCAAATAGAAAATCACAAAAAAATAAAATAAATAAATACATTAAAAAAAATATACTTTTTTCTTCAGGTCCCCTATAGCTTATTGGTCTTCTACTTTTGGCTACGTTTATACAGCGACGATCAAAACAAAAGACGCAAAAGTGGCGTCTCGTCTTCAATTTTTTATCCACGTTTAGACGAGCGTTCTCAACAGGAAATGTTTGTTTATACGAAGACGCAAAAATTCGATTGAATATGCATGCCAGGCCGCTAATATAATGTCAGAGCTACCTTTTTCAGGACACCGACAGGGGCTCTCATTACGGTTGTTTCGCCCTCGATGTGGGGTGGGAGCTCTTCGCTTAATGCAACAAGAGCTTATTTAGTCATTCTGAAGTTTTCCACCCAAGCACTGTCAGCAACTAATCCATTCTCAAAATTGTCCCACCACTGACTGGTTCTGTCCGGTCTTGTCCAAACTCGCCTCTGTCGCCTGTGACGTATTGTTATTGTTTTTACCGGCTTGGCGCATCCAGTGTGACGTCAGGTGTACGCGGCGTGAACATGTTTTGCGCTTCTTGCCATTTAGACGGAGACGCGACCCGGGCCGTCTTCAGAACTCCACACTCTGGAAGGAGTCTTCAGATTTTTGTGGTTTCAGAGCCCGACGGCACAGTTGCCGTGTAAACACTTCCAATAGAATATTTTGTCGTTTTCAATCGCAATCGTCCTCGTCTAAACGGCCCCTTATTTTATTCTATTTTATTTGCTGCATGTTAAGTGTTTGTTTACATTCCGCTCCAAGTACCGAAGCAATTTCCTAATGTTGTGAACATGTTCACTCATATGGCAATAAAACCTTTCTGATTCTGATTCTTTCTGTGTGGAGTTTGCATGTTCTCCCTGTGTCTGGGTGGGTTTCCTCTTGGTCCTTCGATTTCCCCCATTTAACCTGCTCCACAGGTACATCCTCCAGCTCAGGCAGTTCTGACCAAAACTAGCAACAACATCTGGATGACTGTAGTGAACTGTATTGAGTCAGCTGCTCAGTGGAACGGTATGGACGGGTGCAGTCTGTTATGATGGATTCAATTTAAAAAAGGATGATTGTCACATACTTAGATTTAATCTTAATTTAGTTTCAAAATGTATTGAATATAGACATAACAAAGAGCGTGTGAGTGCCAAGGCCTTGTTCCCACACTGCTCTGGATTAACTGATCAGACACACATGGACGTGGTTTAAACAAAATGATCTGTATTATGACTTATGAATCTCTAATTCAATTCTATTTTCTCTTGTAAAACCTCAGCTGCTGTTTTTTTGCCAGCCACCATAATTATGTTTTCTACAAAAAACATTCTAAAGGAAAGCTTTTCTTTAAAATACACATTTCATGTTTCATGTACTGCCTCATACTTTCTACACACTTTAGTCTTGGCACCAGATGGGTGAGATTGACAGGCGGATTAGTTAATCAGAGATCTGCAAGGCGCTTAAGACTAAAAAGAAAAGGAAAACAACTGAAAAACATCACAAATTTCTGCAGAATCGTGATCTAACGCCTCATTTACACAAACTACGTCACGTCTCTGATTTGATACCCAGTGTCTGCAGTAAAATTCATAGACTGTGTAAAGAGAAGTGGACTAACGGACTGTGATGTCGCCCACAGTGTTTGGCTCCAGTCGAATGAAGCTTATCGAGACTAGCGGTTATAGCAGCTGTTTTTCCAATACTAAAGGAATTAGAGACAGAGTCAATGGGGCTGGAAGTGAACCCGTGCTCACTGCTCATAATGCCGTGCCTAAGCTAGCTCTGTCCTTTTATACAGTTTAAGATTAGAATGGCGGCTCATCTTCCATCCATCTGCAGCAAAAATACACAAGGAGTTTATTCTATACAGCTCTGGAAAAAAATAAGAGACCACTTCGAAATGATCAGTTTTTCTGATTTTACTACTTATAGGTATGTGTTTGGGCAAAAGGAACATTTTTGTTTGAGTCTATAAACTACTGACAACATTTCCCACAAATTCCAAATAAAAAAATTATCGTTTAGAGCATTTATTTGCAGAAAATGACAAAATGACAAAAATAACAAAAAAAAAATCCATGTTTTCAGACCTCAAACAATGCAATGAAACAAGATCAAATTCATTTTAAAACAACATAATACTAATGTTTACACTTAAGAAGAGTTCACAAATCAATATTTGGTGCAATAACTCTTATTTTTAATCACAGCTTTCATGCATCTTGGCATGCTCTCCACAAGTCTTTCACATTGTTCTTGGGTCCTAGTTTAGACCTGGTTTAGTCTTGGTTCAAACCGGGTTTAGTCCTAGTTTAGTCCTTGTTTAGTCCCCGTTTTAACCTGGTTTAGTCCTGGTTTATCTCTGGTTTTCTCCTGGTTCAGATCTGGTTTAGTCTTAGTTCAAACCGGGTTTAGTCCTAGTTTAGTCCTTGTTTAGTCCCTGTTTTAACCTGGTTTAGTCCTGGTTTATCTCTGGTTTTCTCCTGGTTCAGATCTGGTTTAGTCTTGGTTCAGACCGGGTTTAATCCTAGTTTAGTCCTGGTTTAGTCCCATTTTTAAACTGGTTTAGTCCCGGTTCAGACCTGGTTTAGTCCTAGTTTAGACCTGGTTTAGTCTTGGTTCAGACCTGGTTTAGTCCTAGTTTAGACCTGGTTTAGTCTTGGTTCAGACCCGGTTTAGTCCCATGCTCTCCACAAGTCTTTCACATTGTTCTTGGGTGACTTTATTCCACTCCTGGTGCAAGAACTGAAGTAGCTCAGCTTTGTGTTTGTGTTGGAATTCAACAGACGCTGGAATGGAATGGCTGTAATACATGTAGAGATGCTGATTTCAGAAAAAAATGCAGTGGTCTCTTATTTTTTTCCAGAGCTGTATATGAGATAAACAGTGAACAAGGGGAAACTGGAAACTGTCTTGTTTAGAGTTTTTTCTGTATCAATGCGTAATGTTGGGTTGAGAGAGGTGAAATGGAGAAGCAGAAAATGTCAAAACTCAACAAGCAAAGAATAATTAATCTTATTTCATGTATAAATGTGATCACAAAATAGTACAAAAGCCATAGTCTGCCAGTGGATGTGAAGCTAAATGACATCAGGCTGCAGACAGCGGAGAACCTCCTCATTGATGTAAGTCCAACTGTGTTCCTGCTTCTTGTTGTAATCAAAAGTGGGAGTGGGAGAGCTGCCATGTCAGAGCCATCATATGTAAGCCATTTATTATCTTTTTGAAATTGTGTTTATGAGACACATGTTTCTCATGCATTCAGCCTCCAAATACAGAGACGCCTGAACGAGACGCTGGAGATGTCTGTTTCCTGAAGGGACGCTCTGTCAGGGGCGTGTCACTCATTTATTGGAAACTGCATCAAAAGACTGTGTCCCATGTTTTCTATAAAACGCAATAATAATCTGAAAGGAAGATGTAGAAGTCAGACTCTCACAGTACGGTTAACAAGATTCAACAAAGAAAGGGCACCACAAGAAAAAGTAAAAAGTAAAAATGATAAACGCAGGAGGCCGGCATCGAGACGGGGGAGCTTTTTCCTTGGCTCACACATGGGACTCACTTCTAAAGAAACGTTTTCCTTGTTCTTGTACTAACAAGAAAAGTGTAAAAGTGAGAGCTTTTGTGTGTTTAATGCAGTAGAGACAGGAGAAGATCTTGTGCCACAGGATGGTGCACACATGATGAAAATGATGATGTGAGATTGTCTGTCCATGTTTACATTTGTCTTGGACAAAAAAGCTGGTGTGTGCTCGTGAATTACACTTTTTGAGAAGCTGTAGTTCAAAAAGCAGTGCATCATTCATTCATTCATTCATTTTCTTCCATTTAATCCGTGGTCCGGGTCGCAGGGGCAACAGTCCAAACAGATCTGCCACCCAGATCTCAACGCACCAGCCCCCATGGATCCTCCTGCGGGTGGTGGGTCCACGGGAGGACGGCCCCACGTCGCTCCTTCAGACAATCGGCCTTGATGTATCTCTGTCATGGGGGCTCTCTACCAGTGTACCAGACACTGAGGGCGAGGTGGGGGATGTTTTCTGATCCATCGGAGAATTGGAATGCCTGCAGTGAACAAAGATCCCCCGAGCTGTTGGCGGTCATTTTACACAATAGTGGAGCCGTTGAAGACCAGGGAAGGTCTACATCAGAAGGAGACACAGATTGAGGAACTGTACCATCCTCAATCTGTGGATACCCGAATGACGCCTGGTTACAATCACGAATATGGTTGTGGAACTGTGCGAAACAAGCGACTCAGTCCGTAATCATCTACGCGCCAGGAGGAGAGAACTGGAGAGTCTCAACAGCCCGGCTTGGTGACATGAAGTTGGGGACTTAGCAGAACCAGTTCTTGGACCAATTGTCCGTTCATCTGAGTTCTAAAGTGCATCGATTATGTGCATTCTCCCCTGGTTTAATTAATTCTCCTGGGAATCTACAATAGCAGGGCTGCTGTGTTTTGACTCTGGCTCTTGCACTGGACACTCCAAGGTCACAGCACATGATATCAAAAGAACAACATAAATTGGCTACGTCACGATGACATGTACTTATAAAAACACTCTCCCCTCTCACATAGTTTGCCGCCTTAGTTTGTCAATAATATATTTCTCTGTTTTCCATCTTGTTTTCCCCCTCCTCCCCTCCCGTAATTGTATTTCCAAGCAAAAAAAGACCTCAGTGTTTACCGTTCCACTGTATTACGTCATATGTGTTTGGCACTACTGTGATTGTATCTGCATTTTCTATTCTGTTTATGTTCTTGTATCGCTGAGGAGAGAAGCAGGACGTTAGCGCCCCCTGTCAGCTGCTTTAAGGTCGATGGACCCGTCCATTTCAATCTCATCTCGTTGTTTACAAGGTCCTCGTTGTTTACAATGACAATAAAGCTTTCCATTCCATACCAGTGGACAAATGCTCTAAGCAGTGCATCAATGACAGCAAAATCATATATTTTTTTATTCTCAGGCCAAAATTGTGAACTGAACCGCACAATTCATTATCAATGAAGTCACAATCTCATCTCATCTTGTGGAAATTGTGTCTTGTCCTCTAGCAGTTGGTACAAAGTAGGGATGTCAACAATTAATCGATTAACGGTTAATTGTCGATTAAGACGTTGGTCGATCAAAGTGCATTAATTGTAATTAACCGCTAACCGCGGACACGCAGACATGCGCACCCGCGTGGTCATGAAACAAGGCAACCGCGCTGCGCCAAGATCGACTCACAGCCGACCGCAGGCGCAAACGGCACTGCTCAGCAGCCCCGGGTGTACGGGCGAGGCGAGATCGAACCTGGAATGCGTGCCGCTGCTGGTTTCGCCGCGCCCCGAGCCCCGCGCGGCTGGCCTGCGGCTCGGAGCGCGGGCCGCGGCGAAACCAACAGCGGCACGTGGTGGTTTAATCCTGGTCTAGTCCAGGTCTAGACCCGGTCGAGTCCCGGTCCAGTCCAGGTCCAGACCTGGTTCAGACCTGGTCCAGTCCACGTTCAGTCCTGGTCTAGTCTCTTAGCCAATCAGGACAGAACACAATGTTACACTATAAAAAAATGTTACACTATAAAAAAAAAAAAAATTGGATAGAGCGAGGGATTACTGTATTTTGTTATTCAGCATCAATACATTTGTCTGCTTTTTACTAAGGAATAATTAATTGAGGAATATACAATATAATAATACTATGATATATTTTTGACACAGTGTTATGTATACTATAGCTTATATTCTTAAAGACCCTATTGAAACACTAAAATTCTGGTGAAAAACGCCGCTTATCAGTTAATCGTTAATCGACTGATAAGGTCAATCAACTATCAATTAATGAATTAACCGATAATTTGCATCCCTAGTACAAAGTGTAACTGGTTATTCATTCAGTGTGGGACATAAATCCCACAAGACAATACAAGGCAAAATAAAGAATTTAATTCGCCATTTATATCATAACATGACACAATTTCACAATTTCAGTGCCTAGTGTAACATTATGGTCTGTAATTGTAGAGTGCATTGGTTGGTGGCAGCTTCATTCTACAGACAGACAATCATCTTGTGGTATTTTGATTTGACAAGATTTTATTACATTCCTTTTATTCATGTTACAAAAGTCAACAACTGGAGACAAGACAACCACACAATGAGATGCTTCCCCTGATGACGCGCACTCAAACTTACAACAAACACTAGTTCCCAGGGCCTGATGAAGTTTTAAACAACTTATAACTTTTCTCTCCAGACAGATCAGGTTGCTTTATTCATAGCGTCTGACTTGACAAATATCTCAGACAGTATCTCTGATGTAAATGTGCCGAGTGCTGCATTGTAACCTGTCTGAGCTTTTTGGATGAAGTCCACTACAAAGCCTCCTCACCCTCCAGCTGCAGCCGTACTCAGCATGTGTCCAATCATGTCCCAGCCCCAGACGATAAATCATCCACAAACTCTGCCTCTTTAATTAGCCTCAAGAAACAAAAGCTGTCCTCCAATGCTGTCATACATTCTTTGATAGAATCACTCCGACAGCTATGAAAAATGCTCCAGCCAAACAACACATGGGGCAATCTGAAACCAGACCAAGACCTAGAGAAAAAAGTCTGCAGTCATTTAAAGTTGAAAAGCCTCAAAAACCAAAACGATGAAGGGAGGGGGCACGGGGGGCTGTGCGGCTTCAGCGCGAACAGGAAAATCAGCCCTTGACAAAAAGGATTTGCTCTGGAAGTGGTTCTCGGGGTTGTCAGTGCCAAGAAGAAAGCTGTGAAATCAAACATACTCCATGTTTATAGTTCGAATTCTTACGCTTTTCAGACCTCCTCCATTCGGTGATTGTTCTGCAGCATGAGGAACTTTATGTCAGTCCACATTTTAGCCAATAAACTCTTTTATTATGAAGTCAGACATTAAGAAATACTGGCCAGTGACCAACTTGAAGTCAATACACTGCAGAAATTTAATAGTTAATAGTTAAATAGCTTTATGGGAAAAATGTTAATAAGAAGAGTGTACATCATTTTCAGTGCAAAAGCAACAGTTACATGATTTTATTAGAACTTAAAACCTTTCTCAATATGTCCTGCAACAAAACTCCATTTGGCTTCATTTAGTTGCTATGGACTACAAACAAGTTTATGAGAATGTAAACTAAAAGGTGCGCAACATTCTGGAAGTTTTATGCCATACGGTGGAAGATTATAGGCAATAAAAACATTTTCATTGCGGTTCTAGATAAAGATTACTACAGGCGTAAGTAATAATAATATAATAATAATACATTTTATTTATAAAGCGCTTTTCAAGACACTCAAAGACGCTGTACAAGAGGTAAAATCAGTAATAAAACAAGTAATAAAACAATAAACAATCAGGAAAAACATTAAACATTAAGAAACATTAAAAGCAGGTGTGTACTGAGAAAGCAGTACTGAGAAAGTACTGTTTCAGTATCAAAAACATCCTATAATCTTATAACCTATAATCCTATAACCTTCCTCGTTACTATAGCAGTGAGTATCACACCTATCTGCCAATATCCTGCGTAACTTCTTAACATCCTGACCAAATGTATCCCAGTTTGGTATGGGAACTGCTGCCGCTGACCGCAAAGCACTACAGAGGGCGGTGAAACCCGCCGAACGCATCACAGTGACCCCATTAACTGCCATCGAGGACGTCCAGAGAAAGCAATGCCTACGCAGGGCTCGTAGTGTCTTGAAGGACCCCTCGCACTCAAACCACAGACTTTTCCAGCTCCTTCCCTCCAGAAGGCGCTTCAGGAGCCTTCGGACTAAAACCAGCAGCTTCAGGAACAGTTTCTTTCCTACAGCTGTTTCCCTGCTGAACTCTACCCCCCGCTGAACCTCCATGTCCCCCTACTATGCCACCACTCATCCCCCCCTCCCTCTCCACCTCTCCCAGTGTCAGTGAACTCCACCCAAACAACATATGTATATGATCAATACTGTATATCCTCTGTATCTCTGTTATAGTTCATCCGGTACATATTGTTCATACATATTATATTTATTCACATATATTTATAACACACCTGTATACTGATAAAAGTCCTTTTTATCATGGATTCTACCTCGACGACTGAGGGACTTTTCACACACCTGTATACTGTTTATAGCTCATCATATATACTGATAGCTCTACTGTATACTTGTTTATAATCCATCTGTTTATATTCCCTACACAGATTAACAACAAAGTACACCCACATGTTCATATTGCCCTATTTATTTGTACATAATTCACTATAACCATACTGTATATATTGTATATACTGTATATATCGCACTTGCTGCTCCCTGCACTTCTGATTAGACTAGGGATGTCAACAATTAATCGATTAACGATTAATTGTCGATTAAGACGTTGGTCGATCAAAATGCATTAATTGTAATTAATCGCTAATCGCGGACACGCGCACCGGCGTGGTCACGAAACAAGGCAACCACGCGCTGCGCCAAGCTCGACTTACAGCCGGCCACAGGCGCCAACGGCACTGCTCAGCAGCCCCGGGTGTACACGCAAGGCGAGATCGAACCGCGGCGCCCGGAATGCGCCCGGACGTGCCGCTGCTGGTTTCGTGCGGCTGGTTTGTGGCTCGGGGCCAGCCGCACGAAACCAGCAGCGGCACGTGGTGGTTTAATCCTGGTTTAGTCCAGGTCTAGACCTGGTCGAGTCCTGGTTTAATATAGGTCCAGTCCAGGTTTAGACCTGGTCTAGACCTGGTTTAGTTCTGGTCTAGACCTGGTTTAGTTCTGGTCTAGACCTGGTTACGTTTAGTCGTTTAGACGTTTAGTCCTGGTCTAGTCTCTTAGCCAATCAGGACAGAACACAATATTACACTATAAAAAAAAATGTTACACTATAAAAAAAAGTTACACTATAAAAAAAAATTGAAAAAAAAAATTAAAATCTGCGAACCGCGATAGAGCGAGGGATTACTGTATTTTGTTATTCAGCATCAATACATTTGTCTGCTTTTTACTAAGGAATAATTAATTGAGGAATATACAATATAATAATACTATGATATATTTATGACTCAGTGTTATGTATACTATAGCTTATATTCTTAAAGAACCTATTGAAACACTAAAATTCAGGTGAAAAACGCTGCTTATCAGTTAATCGTTAATCGATCGATAAGGTCAATCAACTATCAATTAATGAATTAATCGATAATTTGCATCCCTAGATTAGATACTAAACCACCTGTATTTATACATGTGTAATGACAATAAAGTTGAATCTAATCTAATCCTTAAAATCCCACAGGTATGAAAACAACTGCAGTACCTTTCAAGTCCAGTCCTAGTTCTCAGTCCTCCAGGAGATCATTGATCAGTTAAAACAAAAGGCATCTGGACAAAGTTTGTTATTTGACTTTCAGCCATATCTTACCAGTTTGTCCAGTTTTATTCATTTGAATCGGCAGGTGTTTTGTGGGATTTTACAATCGACCCTCCCACTGCCACACATACCAGTTCATTTCAGTAATCAAATCAAGTAATCTTTGGAAAAATCTTGGTAACACTATGACACAAAAACATCCTGAGCTCATACACAGCTGACTTTCCACATACTGTCTCCTGCTGAGCGGTGTGAGGCGGTGGGGTCAGTGTGTGGGGTCACGGGGTCAACGGTACAACACATAAACATGAGCTCCATGTCCACGCGGGACTGCACCTTTATGAACTGCTCTGAAGTCTGCTTCCTCCCAACACCCATCATCAACCTTTCAATATTTACTTCACAGACCACATGGGAAATGTGTAATAAATCACTCTCAGAGTTTATGTAAGGCCATGCTCCGACTATTCCCCAGAGGGTCACAATACAAGTACCCGATAACACGCTAAACGGGAGTTCTGTAATTGATTTGAACATATTGTTTTACATACAAACATACTATTTATTTAAATTATAATATGCTATAAATATTACAAAGATATTAATATGATAATTATGAAAAATATTTAGGCGCAAGTATCCAAAAAAAATAGCAATAGCGACCCATAACAGAGGATCTTCAACTCGTCCACATTTAATCCAACACAGATGTAAACTTATCTATGTGGCACTGATTCTTTACAGGTGTTTTTATTGCTCAATACCTTTAAAAAACATGCATTTTTATTAGTTCTGTCAGGCGATTAAAAAAATTATCTAATTAATTACAGGATTTGTAATTAATTAATCTAATTAATCGGATTTTAAGAGAGAGAGAATACAAATTCTGTGAGCGTGGTTTGTTGAAGTTCGCTCATGGAACGATGGAACTTTTCCGGACGTGTTTATCGTTCAAATGATCCGTCAGGCTGGAGCAGCTTCGGTGATCGGAAAATTCTTTTTTACAAACGCTCCAAATCACGGTGTTCTTGTTGATCGTCCCGTCTTCGTTCTTTTTATAAATAAACTTGCCGTTCAAAGGTCCTGGCAGCGATTCGCTCCTCGCCCCCTGAGTCGAGTCCAGGTCAGTTTCCTCCAGGATTTATTTGTTTGATTAGCGACGCAGGTGGAAGTGACGCCACTGCCAAGTCGCCTACAGGTCCTTCAGTGGGACAAATTCAAAATGCGCATTGAACTGCCACTCATAATTAATTGCCTTAATTTTTATTCATTCATCTTCGGGGCAGCAGTCCAAGCAGATCTGCTGCCCAGAACACAATGCACCAGCCCCCATGAATCCTCCCGCAGGCGGTGGGTCCACAGGAGGACGGCTCACGTCACTCGTCGTTAATTTTTAACGCATTAATTTGCAGTGTAATAAATTAATCTAATTAATGCGTTAAACTGACAGCCTTAATTTTTATTGATCTGACCTGTAAGTTGGACTTATGGCATCGCCTGCTTTCTGTTGAGATAGATACATTTAAAGCCATGCTGTGGAACATTCCAGGCAAAGCAAACAAGAAGGAGCATGTACGGAGAACTGCGAACTCAAACACGAATATATAAAGGGCACTATCCAGTCTACGGCGATGCTGCTGGTGTGAGAACATGCTCCAGATCACGTTTCTCCAGTATAAAGTATTTTACCAGCCATCTGCTCCTATTATAACATTTATGACATTGATTTTTCAGCCCAGACAGATGTGAAAGACATTAGCTCGGACAGGGATTTTCCTCCTCCCCTGTGCACAAGCACCGGGTCATTGCAGCCCAGGATCCACACAGGACGTCCACGCTGCAATCAGACCAGGGACCCACTACTGTCTGCTGCCCTGGCCCACCTCCAGCTGGGGTAATCAGGGAGCGCATGCCTACCCCGCAGCACGGATCACATTACTCCAGCCGAATACAGATAAGACCATCACAATTACCTGGACCCGAGCTGTGCGCAAGGGAGACAAGGAAAAAAAAGGACAAGATTAAAGACTTCCACCTCACGATGCCGGGGGACTGGACAATCTCGTCTCAGATAAGTGGGAAATTACAGCTTTGAAAGAACAGACATCGGGAATTCATTGAAATCTAACCGTTGGTGCGATGGGAACAATATGGAGAGTCTGAGGAGGCTGATGGATTTGCTGCTGCAGTGGAGGTGGGGCAGTTGCAGTGCGTACCTCAAAAAACGATATGATGAAGAGCAGAGTGGTAAATGAATCCAGGAATCCCATGCACTTCATGAGCTGTTCAGAGCGGTTCAAACTGCAGACTCACCAGGTCTTTTCAGTAATAAAATGGAATATTTAGTTTTTGCATCAGTGAGATATATTCTTACACCAGACGTCAGAAACAGAGCAGAAGTTTATATTAAACATTCCAAACTTCAAATCCCTAACCCTAACCCTAAACCAGTGCTTCTCAAATAGTGGAAACATTCTTTTCTGCCGTACAGTACTAGAACTAAGTGTAGTTGCACATTAATAACAGTAGTTGGCAGTGGCGCTCTCATTGTCGCTCTGAGCCCCAGAGCGACAATGAGAGCGGATGTACGGGTCTTTAGCTTTGAGCAAATGAATTGTAGTAAACAATCCCTCAAGAAAAATGGACAAATTTCTAACGGGGATGAAGAGAAAGGCGGAGAGAGACGGAGATAATGCAAAAGAAAGTCATCCGAAAGCTAAGTTGAGGAAATACGACAAAGCCTATTTAGCGTTCAGCTTCACTGTGACTACGGTGGGAGATTACACCCTAGTCATGCTGATAAGCCGCCGAGTCTTTTCAGCGTAAACGTGCCGAATGTCGCCAGCAATCATCCCGCTTTGTTGTAATTTTTTCTTTTTTTGTTTTTAATGTAAATAAAGGATACAATGTTATGCAGAGGTGTACTAATAATTTTATAGACAACCCCTCCCCCCCGTGCAGGGAGGGGCATGACATTTTTTCTTCTTCCTAGGGGGAGCGCCACAGAAAATAATTGAGAATCACTGCCCTAAACCCATGAGTTTGTAAGAGCTTTCTCAAACTTTTTGTCATCACGGTAAAGCACTTCCTGTTTCTTGGACAATGAAAACCTTTCAGAATTAGATGGAGCAAACCAAGGTCTAATTTTGACCCAAAGAGCTAGTTTTATAATATAATATGTGTGTATGTGTCCGACCACGCTAAAACCGGCCGCATGTTGGCATTAGTGAAACAGAGATATTTGCATTAGAAGTTTTTTTTTTTTTTGTGCAGAATGTGCTAGTTCATGATGAAGAAGCCTCTCCATGTTTCAGATAACAGCACTAGTTACGTAGTGACGTTAAAAACATACATTTTTAATTTCAAATTGGCTTGTTTTTCGGAAAGAAACGGGGCGTGTATACATCAAGATATTTTCCCAAGCTCGCGCGCCAGCCAATCCTGTTGCGAGAAGCGCCGAAGGGGATTCCCCTGTTCACCTATCAGCTATGAGGAGCTCGTGAGTATGTACGCGGCATTTCAAGACAATAAGGACATGAAAATGGACTTTTAACTTCCACTTGGACACATGACACGTACGGGAGACCTTCGGGACAGGTTCGGGACAGGTCCGTTTCTCCAGAGCTCGTGTACAGAGAACGGACGGTCGGATACTTTAGCAGCAAAAAGTCCGGGGATATAAGCACATACGCGAATACACGTGTAATGTATTGATTAAGTCTCTGAGAACACAAATGTGGAAATTCAATTTGTCAACTGGACAAAAGTTTATTTGGTCGTTTCTGAGCTCATCCAAGCTGCTTCTTCAGTTCTGGTCAGACGCTGGTGGACACTGCCTATATCTGCCTGAAAGGAGGAAGTGTCTAAGAGCGTCTGACCAGAACTGAAGAAGCAGCTTGGATGAGCTGAGAAACGTATTCGACCAAATAAACTTTTGTCCAGTTGACAAATTGAATTTCTCTGTTTGTGGTGGATTCTACCTGGACGACTGAGGGATTCTACACGAGTCTCTGGGAAGGAAAAAAGCTGCTAAGTTACTTCTCAGTGGAGCAACGTACAGTCCTGAACATATTGTGAGAGAAATAATACTATTAAATGTTGGGGCTGACTTCTTAACTTGTGTGCAGTGACTTGTTAGTACCTTGTTAGGCCACAGACCCTGAAACGTCCTGAAGGACACAGGGGGATCAAGCAGATGGATAAAACAGCAGCGCCAAATGTGTAACAAGGCAAAAAGGATTATGGGCCCTTGTCGTCAATTTCCTCATCTGGAAAAATCCAACGTGTGTGAGGTCTGGAGGGAAACTCACAGTGTCTGGAGGGATTTTAGTGCAGCAAAAGTAGGTTTGAAAGTGAGAAGTAGAGTAGTAAATTATAGAGAACAGTTTAACAGTGAATGGTCACTTTCAGGACGCACTGGGATTTGAACTCCCTTCCACCACCAAGCCAATATTCTTCATTACAGTACTTTTATTTTTTTAGTAATTTTAGACATATAATTAGTAGAAAGAACACTGATAGCCTTTAGCATTAGATATGAATGGTCCAGATGGTGTCACCTGCAAGGTAGTATACTATAGTATAGTTTGGGATTTTTCATTATAGTTTAGTTTTAGTTTGTTTTGACTTTTTTTCCCCCCTCGAGTTCAATTTTAATTAGTTTTTAGAGCGGCTCTGATAGTTTTATTTAGTTTTCTTTTTTTTTTTTTTTTTGGGGGGTGGGGGGGAAGTGCCGTAAGGTTTGCCTGGAAGAATCCATGACTCATCGCTGTACCAGCGAGTGAGTCTGGTAACGCTTGGTCCAAAATGCGCTGCGGTTGCGCGTAGACAGACAGCTAAGTGAACCAATCAGAGATTGCGCCATCTTGATTCAAAACTGAGGCGGAACTTCCGCTGCCTAAGAGTGACTTTGCGGGCAAAGGCGGGTGCACTGACGTCACCATCTTTGATCGAATCAGAATCGCGGAGTCCGTTGTTAACCGGAGGAGCGAGAGTGGATGGAGGGTGTCCAAATGGTATCGCGCTGTATAGGAAATACAGAGAGATATCATTTGGCTGGCCAGGTAACCGTAAGGTGCCACCAGCTCATGTAAAACTGCCAGAGCAACGGGTTGATTTATTTTATCGCAAACCAAGACTTGTAAATAAATTGACAAAGACAAAAACAAAGAGCAATTTATCTATAATTTCAGTTTGTTTTAGTTTTGTGAACACACAATACAGTTTCAGTTATCTTTTTTTTATTTTCTTTTAATTATCCTAGTTTAGTCCTGGTTTAGTCCTGCTTTAGTCCTGCTTGAGTGCTGGTTTAGACCTTGTTTAGTCCTTGTTTCGTTCTAGTTTGGTCCTGCTTTAGTCCTGGTTTAATCCTGGTCTAGTCCTGGTTTAGTCCTGATTTAGTCCTGGTTTAGTCCTAGTTTAGTCCTGTTTAGTCCTGGTTTAGTCCTAGTTTAGTCCTGGTTTAATCCTGGTTTAGTCCTTGCTTAGTCCTGCTTTAGTCCTTGTTTAGTCCTAGTTTAGTCCTGGTTTAGTCCTGTTTTAGTCTTGCTATAGTCCTGCTTTAGTCCTGGTTTAGTCCTGTTTTAATCCTGTTTTAATCTTGCGTTAGTCCTGCTTTAGTCCTGTTTTAGTCCTGGTTTAGTCCTGGTTTAGTCCCGTTTTAGTCCTGCTTTATTCCTGTTTTAGTCCTGTTTTAGTCCTGGTTTAGTCCTGTTTTACTCCTGCTTTAGTCCTAGTTTAGTCCTGTTTTAGTCCTAGTTTAGTCCCAGTTTAGCCCTGGTTTTGTCCTGATTTAGTTTATCTATAATTTCAGTTAGTTTTAGTTTTGTAAACACACAATACAGTTTCAGTTAGTTATTGTTTTTTTTCTTTCTTTTGATTTTTTATTTATTTCAGTTAACGAAAATATTTTTTCAATTTTAGTTTTCGTTCGTTTTTGTTAACTATAAAGCCTCGTGTAAACCTTTTGGTGTTTTAATTTAGATGATAATTAACATGTAAAAGTGTCATCTGAGCTCACAGCTAAACGACCACCAGATAACTGAGATAAATATCAAGAAATAATCATGTTATACTGTATATTTACCATGGGGACTGGCTTCATCGTTCATTTGTATGTGAAGAAGCGTCTGATTTGATGAAACTCTGAGTTGCATCGGTGCCAAGTGATCCAGTTGAAGCAGTGGGCAGAGACAGAGTTTTGCCTCTATGTTTTTAGTTGCGTACTTGCACTTTCTGTCTATACGCTGAATGATTGTGCAGTTGAACTAATCACAGTCCTCAGGCTAAACGCCACATAAAGACTTCCTGTGCTCAGTTTGTCTGTTTCCTGCTCTTGTAATGCCCTGACAGAATCTTCAGAGAGCAGAGGAGCCGGCGATAGAGAACGTACTTGGAATGACTTTTACAGCAGCAGGAGTGCCTATAGCCCGCCTAATGTGGCCCAGATGTCACTACCGCACCGAAGTCTGCGGGCGATCTGCTTTATGCACTGTGTTACTGCGCAGGTGCTGTACGCTTAAAAGAATACGCTCGAGTTTGGATTCAATCAAAACGCAAACGACATTCCTCGATGACTTCACATGAACGCACAGAACATAGACTAAAGTTTGACTGATGTTAGCAATGTTATTTGCAATAAAAGTTACACTAGGACAAATGTTTTCAAGAACATGAACAAAATATGAAGTAAGAAGTTGTCTGAAAACTGATAGTATCTTGTCAACTATTAAAACTTAATGATTATTAAGTTGGAACATCAGTTCATACAGAAGAGGCTTTGAAGAAAAGTACAGATAGCAAAAGGAAAAATTAAACAAATTGAATTTCTCCTTTTGGCATGGATTCTACCTGGACAACTGAGGGATTCTACACACAAAAGTACAGATACTGGTGTGAAAACAGCCATTAGGGTTTTGAATGGGTATGCTAAACTGTTATCACTTTATTTATTGCTATTTTAGTAATGTTTTTTATTAAGTTTTATTGATTTTATGTGCAGCACTTTGGAAACTGTTTCTGTTTATAAAATGTGCTATAGAAATAAAGTTGGATCGGATTGGAAACTAGACGCCAGAGAGAAACTGGAAATACAAAAGACAGAAACTCAAAACAAAGAGATGGGATAGTTTCAGAATAATTTCAGTATACAGTGGTACCTCACCTTACGAAAGACCCTACAAACGAAAAATCCAAGTTACGAAACGCCTTCACGTTAAATTTTGGTCTCTAGATACGAAAGAAAATTCAAGTTACGAAACGCGAAATCTCAAAAATTCAATTAATGCGCACTCAGATGCCCACCCCGAAACGTAAACACTTTATCAACACACACGGGGTTAGGTTCCAGAGGTGGCCCGCGGAGGGAGAGGTCCGAGAGGTAGGACAACTTTGTATTTTGCAATTGTTCTACATGTTTTAGGGCTGTAAATGCCTCAAATGATGGTCTAAACCCCGCTCACTTTCCCTATTAGTGAGTGAACAATCCAACGCTTGGTGAATTCTGCTTCACAATGATAGGAAGAGCCGACATCGAAGGATCAAAAAGCGACGTCGCTATGAACGCTTGGCCGCCACAAGCCAGTTATCCCTGGAGAGGTGCGCGACACAGCGCAAGGCCGCGCGTACACCGGGGCTGCGGGCGTGGGATGGAGCCGCGGCGCCCGGGGCTTGCCTCCCCCCCGGGGCCGCGTCCACGTGGGCCGAGCATGCGCGGGCGAGCGCAAGAGCCGCACGGGGTGATTTAATCCTGGTCTGGTCCCGGTTTGGTCCGGGTCTGTTCCTGGTCTGGCCCTGGTTTAGTCCAGGTCGTGTCCAGGTTTAGACCTGGTTTAGACCTGGTTTAGACCTGGTCTAGACCTGGTCTAGACCTGGTTTAGTTCTGGTCTAGACCCGGTTTATTCCACTTTTAGTCCTGGTCTAGTCTCTTAGCCAATCAGGACGCAGAACACAATGTTACACTATAAAAAAAATGTTACACTATAAAAAAAAAACCCTGGAACGGATCAGGCCTTTTCCATTGAAATAGCTACTCAACTTACGAAAAATTCACGTTACGAAACCACTTCTGGAACAAATAAATTTTGTAAGGTGAGGTACCACTGTAGTTAGCTCCTCCCTGCAGCTGGATATAAGCAGTGTCCATCAGCACTCTAACCAGAACTGATAAAGCAACTCGGATGAGCTACGAAACGTTTTCGACCAAATAAACTTGTTGACAAATTGAATTTCTCATTTTACTACAGATACTGGTGAATGCAACATTTCCTCCAAAACTTCAGTAAACTTAGAAAATGTCTGGCAAAAATACTTAAACTGACACAAGCAAACTGTTTTTTATGAGCAAAACAATTGTAGAATAGTAGAGACAAATAACATGAATACCACAAAGCCTTCTGGTCACAGGACAGCAGAAGTGTTTGGCTGTTGGCTCTGGGTATGAGGCTCTGGGTATGAGCAGTCAACACCGTCTTGTTTCCCACATTCCTCGTTACAATGGAAGATATTTCACACTTATGGACATGCCCCCAGGTTACACTTGTGATTCCACAGCACTCCATTGCACTAATCATAGGTTAAACACATTTTTCAGCACACAAACAATGAAAATTGAGGGTGTCATTTGACTGAGATTATCCATTTTCCCTCTAGTCAGAAACACAGTCTCAAATATTCCTCTGGGGACAGGGGTCACCTCATGTCAAACTTGTAAATGATGATGAATGACACAGAAACGTAAAAAGTGATCCAAAACAAACAAGGTAACCCCAGTATTTACTGTAAACGTATAAGTGCAGGCTCATTTTGTCTCTGGAAGGAAGTCAACAATCGGATCCAAACATCTGTCTGTGTGTGAGCTCTGACAGGAAGTGAACATGAGACACACAGAGCTCGGAGTAGTAATGTTAGCATCAGACAAAAACACCCCACTGAACACGCGGCAGTCGAGGAAACAACATTCAGCACTCACTGAGATCCCACGGGAAAGCGCAGTGGTCACCAGAAGTCAGTTAAATTCATGAGTTTCGTCAAATCAGATGCTCCTTCACATACAAATGAACGATGAAGCCAGTCCCCATGTTAAAATATATAACATGATTATTTCTTGATATTTATCTCAGTTATCTGGTGGTCGTTTAGCTGTGAGCTCAGATGACACTTTTACATGTTAATTATAATCTAAATTAAAACACCAAAAGGTTTACACGAGGCTTTATAGTTAACAAAAACGAACGAAAACTAAAATTGAAAAAAATATTTTCGTTAACTGAAATAAATAAAAAAGACAATTAAAAGAAAAAAAAAAAAAACTGAAACTGTATTGTGTGTTTACAAAACTAACTAAACTAACTGAAATTATAGATAAACTAAATCAGGACTAAGCCAGGGCTAAACTAGGACTAAACAAGGACTAAAGCAGGACTAAACCAGGATTAAACCAGGACTAAAACAAGACTAAAACAGGACTAAAACAGGACTAAACCAGGACTAAACCAGGACTAATACAGGACTAAACCAGGACTAAAGCAGGACTAAAACAGGACTAAACCAGGACTAAAGCAGGACTAAAGCAGGACTAAACCAGGACTAAACCAGGTCTAAAGCAGGACTAAAACAGGACTAAAGCAGGACTAAAACAGGACTAAACCAGGACTAAAACAGGACTAAAACAGGACTAAACCAGGACTAAACCAGGACTAAAGCAGGACTAAAGCAGGACTAAAAAAGGACTAAACCAGGACTAAACCAGGACTAAACCAGGACTAAAACAGGACTAAACCAGGACTAAACCAAGACTAAACCAGGACTAAAGCAGGACTAAACCAGGACTAAACCAGGACTAAACCAAGACTAAAACAGGACTAAAACAGGACTAAACCAGGACTAAACCAGGACTAATACAGGACTAAACCAGGACTAAAACAGGACTAAACCAGGACTAAACCAGGACTAAAGCAGGACTAAAGCAGGACTAAACCAGGTCTAAAGCAGGACTAAAACAGGACTAAAACAGGATTAAAGCAGGACTAAAACAGGACTAAAACAGGACTAAACCAGGACTAAACCAGGACTAAACCAGGTCTAAAGCAGGACTAAAGCAGGACTAAAACAGGATTAAAGCAGGACTAAAACAGGACTAAACCAGGACTAAACCAGGACTAAACCAGGACTAAACCAGGACTAAACCAGGACTAAACCAGGACTAAAGCAGGACTAAACCAGGACTAAAGCAGGACTAAAAAAGGACTAAACCAGGACTAAACCAGGACTAAAACAGGACTAAACCAGGACTAAACCAGGACTAAAGCAGGACTAAAAAAGGACTAAAACAGGACTAAAACAGGACTAAACCAGGACAAAAACAGGACTAAAACAGGACTAAAACAGGACTAAAACAAGACTAAAACAGGACTAAAACAGGACTAAAGCAGGACTAAAGCAGGACTAAGCCAGGACTAAACCAGGACTAAACCAGGACTAAACCAGGACCAAACCAGGACTAAAACATGACTAAAACATGACTAAAGCAGGACTAAACCAGGACTAAACCAGGACTAAAGCAGGACTAAAACATGACTAAACCAGGACTAAAGCAGGACTAAACCAGGACTAAACCAGGACTAAACCAGGACTAAACCAGGACTAAAACAGGACTAAACCAGGACTAAACCAGGACTAAACCAGGACTAAAACAGGACTAAAGCAGGACTAAAACAGGACTAAAACAGGACTAAAACAGGACTAAACCAGGACTAAACCAGGACTAAACAGGACTGAATATGCAGGGTTTGGTCTTCAGCTACACTCATAGTATTTACACATCATTTACCTCTGGAGAATAATGCATCAGTTAATCACATCCATATTTTGTGATGTAAAAGAACGACTCTAAACGCCTCTCCTGAATGTTCCAGGGAAGTGTCACCCGGGCCTTTCTGTGTGGTTTGCATGTCGTTGTGTGTGGTTTGCGTGTTCTTCCCTGGGCTGGGTGGGCACTGTGGTTTCCCCTATCAACCCAAAAACATGCTCCATAGGTTAAAAAAAATCCTCCTGACCAAAGACGAGCACGAGTAAGATCATGGAGATGGTCCCCGGACGCCTGAAAGACGAGCTGCCCACTGCTCCTGAAGGATGGGTCAAATGCAGAGAAATAATTTCCCTACAAGGATAAATAAAGGATAATAAAAAATAAAAAAAATCAGAACTGCAGACTCCAAAAGACCTAGATTTCCTGAAAATGGACTTTAACTCCAAACTTCCAAACTCCATAAGTAATCCTGGTTTTATTTGAACAGTTGTGCAGCGGTATGCTCTTCAGCTCTGGGCTGGGGAACATCAGGGACTGAACGAGGTCAAAGAGTCTCACATGACTTACTGTACATCTGGACCCACATGACACAAAGGTAAAGGACACATCTGTGCACTTTTTACACGCCTGCAGCGTGTTATTTTGAATACTATAGCTAACAACAACAGGACAATGTCTCCTACATCATTTTTAAACACCTTGGGACATGTGTGTTTCTTGCTTTGAAATAATGATAGACTAAAGAATAATATTGAAATATTTTCTGTGTACATCAAGTTAAAACACAAACTAAAGTTAAAAAATGACCTTTCACAGAAACAAATGAGCCACATGAACCAGAGCCACAGACTAAGCAGGAGGATTAGTCCAAAATCGTTTGTGTTCTGTTGAGGAATGTGTGAGGGGAGCATAGTCACAGATGGAGGGGCTTTTATGGAGGCCAGACCAGGTCAGACAATACAGGTAAGGAAAGGTTTGTTATGTTTAATCCCATATGCAAATTTGTAATCTACATTTAACCCATTCGATGCTACAAGCGTAATGTGTGAAGATTTGCTAAAATAGTTATAATTACTTGAGTCTGTGATCATATTTTTGACTATGAACAATGTGTGATCTCTGGTGGGCGAATGTAAACTCGAGTTTACAGAGAATGTGAAAGTCTGGAAAATCTGTAGCTTCTGTGTTGTCTCATTAAACAATAACATCATGTAGAAAGAAAAAAATAAATTGTTCAGATGAATAGTTGAAGCAGATTGGACAAAAACTATAACAGACAACAGAGCAATCGAATGAATCCATATTTAGCTCCACTTAGTTGAGAAGAAAGCCCATCTTTCTCATCCTCAAACACACAAAGCACTTCCATCTGTTCTTTTTTCCTAAATAAACCAGTTCATATTTCTGCTAGAGTAAACAGAGAGTGCGTCTTGTTTGTTTTGGTCTGGTTGGTTTTGCCCTCACACCACCATGCTGCCCGGTGGTTGGTTCAAGTGAGCCAATTCATGATGGATTTGAGCTCAAATGGGAAAAAGAGCTCAAGATGATTTTTTTTGAGTTTGTGAACTCACAAACATCATACAAATTCAACTTGGTGCTCATCAGAAGTGCCAGTACAAGGGGCAGGCCTGTGAGCAGCTCCATACGACTGCAGATACACGGTGATGCTTTGGGGTCATCTAATTACCATTCTGACAAATGTCATTAGATTTGCTCTTCTAGATTCACTTCACAGTGCACATGGTAACATCTGAGACACTGAAATGTGTGGGTGGGGTCAGATGTTTCCTGTAAAATCTTCACTGTGGCGTCCATGTGTGTAACTGTCCTCGTAGGCTCCCTGCTGGTCAGGATCGTGATGGCAGAGGCTCTTGGGGAACGTGATTAGTGTGTGCTGTAGTTACATTGTGTCATTAAATTGCTTGTTAAACAGTCTTGTAAAAAGTTTTACAAGAGTGTGTCAGTGTGAATCCTGACCTTAGAGACTTGGGCTAAAGTTTACAAGGCACACCGTGTCAGAGCCCTGGGGTAATCTCAATCTGGGAGAGGATTCATCAGGCCTGTGCCAGTAGTACCCCCCTGAAGGGTCTGCCCTTTTGAGAAACAACAAGGCTGAGCTGAGTGATGTGTTGGACTTTTGACTTCTGCTCATTATCAATATGAATGGCTCTTGCTCAAGAAAAGCCAAAACATTATGGCAAATACTTATCTAATTGAGAAAAAACATATAAATCTTTCTCAACAAATGCAAGATCTCTCCTCTGAACATAAGTATTTCTGCTGCTGTTTGGGAGATTCACCTTTGACTCCCCCAAACCACAGTGTTGCCGGTGATTGGCCTGGTTTCATTTCTGCTGGTGGGTTGTGCCGATTTCCAAAGCGCCTGAACTCACAAACATCGAGGGAGTTCATCTTACTACACGAGGTTAGTTGAAAATAAAATATAAATGTTTTAGTAACATTTGTTTATTTTTTAAAGGTCCCATAGCATGAAATTTTCACTTTGTGAGGTTTTTGAACGTTAATCTGAGCTCCCCTACCCTGTTTAGCCCCCCCCATGAGTAAAAGTTGCAAAATGTGTAAACTGAGCATTTGCGATCCTTTTCCACGTTTGAAAAAAAGACAGCCCAAACGGGCGATTCTGAACAAGGGAACTTTCTGACATCACACTCAGGGAAAAATGCAAATGCAGTTCCACCCCCCGTCTGGATGTCCACCCACCATCTCTGGAAATCACGCCCAGAGAACTTGGACCACAAACGAGCTACGCAATGCGAGGTGCGTTTTTTTATTTGCCTGGAGACGCGTGAGAGTGTTTCCAGGCTCGGATGTCCTTTATCCAAGCCTCCGAACCTCTGAAACAGCAGTGGTTTAATTTTATTTTCTGTGGAAATGTGTTTATTTTTTAATGGAAATCATCTCATATCTTCCTCTGTGCTTGAACGCGGAAGTGGAACCAGCGCACATTGCACCGCTAAAGAGGAAAGAGCGGAGAGTTTGGCCACACCCCCACCCACTGCACTGGCCTGTCTCTGTCCTCCTCATTTGCATTCAAGCAACAACGCCCAGAATAAAGTGTTTCAGAGAGATATTTTTGACTCTGACTGTGTTCACAAGGCTTTCTCATGCACTGAGTCTTGATTTTGAAGAAAGATTCATTTACAGTATTAGGGAACCATTAAGGTGCCATATAAAAGCGTCAAGAAGTACCATGTCATGGGATCTTTAAGATTAGAGAAATCCCGTGTGCCACTAGTGGTTCCTGTTTGACAAACACTAGAACACACACATGACCTAAAGTCATGCACATAAAAACTGATCCGTGAGAAATGGTGCCAAAAATCTGGACGTAATCGTCACTGTACAGAGGCTGGTCCCATTTCTTCTGGACATATGTGTTCATCTTGAGGAGGAGGTCCTGCCTGATCTTCTGAGGACATCAGAGCTCACCAGTCTGACACACTGTACCCTACAGCAAGTCTGACCACATTACCTCAGTCATACATTATAAGAGCGGCTAATCCAGGTTCAACTAAACCTCCAGGAGAAGACAGAGCAGTCCCCTGGAGGCTTTAAAATCACAGGACCAACTTCTCTTAGGTAAATCCATGTGATGAGCAGAAGAACAGATGAAGTGTCAGGCACACTGCACTCCCGAGTTCGTCCAGTCAAGTTCATTTGTTGACCGTTTTTTGACATGCCGGATTAAGGAGGCAATCAGAATATGTGAACATACCCACCAGATTATAAATACACTTTCACCATTGTGGGACAAATAAAGGTTATTTCATCTTATGTTACTTAAACCAGGACAAGTGGGATTTATTACTCTCACACACCTGGGACGCTGCCGAAGTCTGTGTAAATCAGTCGAGCAGACGTCACAGCAACATCACGACTCTGAGGAGGACCCACAGGTCTGAAAACAAACTAAACTATGGTCTGAATCACACAATTCTGAATAATGCACTCAAAGATATAATATTTTTACAAGTACTATGAACAGATGTATTGAAAAGTATTTAAAAATAATATTATTTGAGGTTATTACAAAAGTCCTGGTCACACGAGTGTAGAGAAATGGACACACACTGGTAAATGAAGCAGCTCCTCCTGTACACTGTTTATATGTTCTTCTTCTCGTCTTTCTGACCTCTGACACTGAAGGACTTTGACTTTTCATCAGTCTTTGTAAACAGCTCTGGCCCATGGTCCTGTCCTTGAGCTTGTGAAATATTTGTAATCCTAATGAGTGCGCAGATGTGATCAGAGCCTTTCTCCAGGACTGTCAGCTGTCCTTAATGAACGGACTGAAGTGTGGCTCTCCTGATGCTTATCTTTATTGTTTTGGCTGAAGCTGACAGGTGTGGGGCGTGTGGTGATGGCCACGTTCCCCCTCAGAGAGCCAGAAGGAACCACTCTTAATACTTCTAACGCAACATGAGCCATGGCCGTGCTGTCAGACTCCCATCAGCCTGTGCAGGTCCGGGCCTGTGCTCACCTTCTGTGCTCACCTTCTGTTTACGTTCTCCTCACTCTGTTTGGAAGGTTCCACTTTTACCATTTTTCAGACCAAAATAGTCCAATAGTCAATCTGACAAATATTGCCATTAAAATTTGTGTAATGATAGAAATATATTTTTTATTTTAATCAGCATTTTGTTCGCACTAAATATTTCAACGAGGAAATTTGCAATAAATACTGAGAATAAAACGAAGGGCCATTTTATTGACATCAATCCACTAAAATGTCAATGCAGAAAAAAATAATTTTAGTAATTTACTGGTGTTTTTGGAGATACACAAATAGAATAGAATATTGTCTACAATAAATAGATCAATTATAAATAAATATGATGTACAAGGTGTTTTAGCACATTTCAGAAGGATTATTCTAACTCTGTGTTTTGTCTTTGCGAAGATGCTACACTGTTGCTATAGTAACGGTTGCTGTGGTTAACAGTATGATAACAGTTGCTATGGTAGTACCATTGAAGTAACGTCACTATGGTAACACTATACTACCAAACATCCATATGTAAATCATATATATATATATATATATATATATATATATATATATATATATATATATATATATATATATATATATATATATATATATTTATAAAATCACACAATTTGATTAATTACATTTGGTAGACTTGTACACAGATTGGTCAGAAATAGGATCACATCATCTGCGTAAAGAGATATTCTATGTTCCCTACCATTACTAGACAGGCCACATCAGCAGGACCAGCCCGGCGCTCTAAGGCTCATATAAACAGCACTGGAGAAAGAGGACAGCCCTGGCAGAAGGACCTTTCTAAGGACCTTTCGGTTTGGACGATGTTATTAGTAAGAATACATGCAGTCCAGATTTGATTGACATCAGAGATGCTGCAGCTGATCGCACTTGTGTACAGAGCTTCTGATATTCCACTGTTGTCCTAATAAATCCCGTAACGCCACTATGGTAAAGCAACATAACGTAGTTATGGTAACGGTTGTTATGAAAACAGTTGCTGTGGTAACAGTCCCTCTGATAACAGTTGCTATGGTAGTCATTATGGAAGCGCAACTGAGGTAGCGCAACAAAGGGAACGTCACTATGGTAACGTCACTATGGTAACGTCACTATGGGAACATCACTATGGCAGCACCTCTGAAAGTAGCGTCACTATGGTAACACAACATAACATAGTTATGGTAATGGTTGCCACGGTAACAGTTGCTAAAGTAACAGTTGCTATTGTAACAGATGCTATGGTAGCATCACTAAGGTACTGCCACTATGGTAGCACAGAATTATGGTAATGGTTGCTATGATAACGGTTGCTATGGTAAAAATTGCTATGGTAACAGTTGCTAGCGGTGGTTGCCACCAGCCACCAGGGTCTGTCTATTATTATGAATTAATCATTAATTAATTAATCAAGACACCTGACAAGCCAGTATGGCTGCTGCTATTATTATTATTATTATTATTATTATTATTATTATTATTATTATTATTATTAAAGATATATAATTTTTATCAATATTGTTGCCATTGTTCCCATTATAGGCAACATTTTGAGGATTTTTTTTCCATTCAAAGTATATAATTTTTGTTTTCTACCTCCCAGCTGTCCTCCTTGTGAAAAGAGAGTACAGAGAACATGAGTGGAGAGTGTGGTTGATGCTCTGCTCACTGATGTGCAGCAGATAAGACATTCCTCCTGTTCTCTCTGCTCTTACACTCTCCACACTGGATTCTTTTATCAGCTGGAATATGTCCCCCTGTCTTCACTCCCGCATATCCAATCTCTCATGACTCATTTATCTTACCAACAGTTACAACAACCATGTGGACGTTTAAACGCACTTTTCAAGGGCCCAAAACCTCCATCCAACTCTGTAAAAGTTCACTGTGACATGCAATTTTTGAAGATGAAGAAGGTACTAAAAATTTCAATCGCGTATAGACTCGATACTCAGTTGAGCTAACCAGCACCGGCTGGTTAACCAGCTCAACTGGTAAGTCAACTTGCAAGTCACTGACTTTTCCCGGCGGGATGTAGGTTCAAACCCCCCCCCCGGCAATGAGCAAAACCAGTGTGGGTCCTTGGGCAAGACCCTTCACGGTATTGCCCCCCCCCGAGCACCGAAAGTTGGCTGCTCAATGCTCCTGAAAAGGATGGGTCAAATGCAGAAGTCAAATTTCTCCCGTGTGTCATTGTGTGTGAGACCAAATAAAGACTTAATCTTAATCTGATTCCAATACAACAACAATATTGAAAAAGACTCTTAGTTCAGACTAGGGATGTCAACAATTAATTGATTAACGATTAATTGTCGATTAAGACGTTGGTCGAACAAAATGCATTAATTGTAATTAATCAATAATCGTGGACACGCGCACCCGCGTGGTCACGAAACAAGGCAACCGCGCACCGCGCTGCGCCAAGCTCGACTCACAGCCGGCCACAGGCACCAACAGCACTGCTCAGCAGCCCCGGTGTAAGCGCGAGGTGAGATCGAACCTGGCCCGGAATGCGTAGTCTCAGCCGGAGCCACAAACCAGCCGCACGAAACCAGCAGCGGCACGTGGTGGTTTAATCCTGGTTTAGTCCAGGTCTAGACCTGGTCGAGTCCTGGTTTAGTCCAGGTCCAGTCCAGGTTTAGACCTGGTCTAGACCTGGTTTAGTTCTGGTCTAGACCTAGGGTGACCATTCGTCCGGATTTCGTATAGACAGTCTGGTTTTAGAGCTGTCTGTCCGGCCGTCTGTCACGTGTCCTCCTTTTTTTACATTTTGTCCTCCTTTCGGACCCTCGTCGCCCACCGTTGCATAAATCGTCATAAATCCCCACCCATTATTTACACTTGCTAGTAGCAAGTATTCTTATTATTTTTTAACATATCCTAGATGAGACATGACACACTACTGGTTAAATAGACGGAAGCAGCTCGAAGCGCAAAGCGCGAGTACAGAGAGGAGATAAGAAGAGCGCTATAATGAGCGCTATAAGAACGCTATAATGTTTGGCGAGTATGTCTGGGTCTGGAAATACTATAAAGTTGATGACAACAACATTGACATAGCAAACGGTGGGATATGTAAACTTGGGATTGCAAGGGGTGGAAAGGAAAGGGCGACATTTAACACAACAAACCGATACGGCACCTCAAAAACAAACACCCGACACAATACAGCGAGTTACAGGCAACCCAGCCAAAGACGAGTCAGCTCACACTGCAGGAGAGTTTGAAGAGGCAAAAAAATGCCCCTTGACAGTGCGAAGGCCCAGGAGAACACAGCCAGGAGCACAAATGATCGCAATGAGTGACCTACCATTCGCCTTTGTAGAGAACCCTGGATTTCTTATGCTTATGGAGCACGTTGGACCTCGTTAATAATAATAACAATAATAATAACAATAATAATAACAATAACAATAATAATAATAATAATAATAATAATAATAATAATCCCCCCCCCTCGAGGGAAAACAAACAAAAAAAACAAAAACAAGGTGTCCTCACTTTAGGGCCTTTGTCCTCCTTTTTGGACACAAGTGTCCTCCTTTCCTGTTTCATGCCGGTGGTCACCCTATCTAGACCTGGTTTAGTCCACGTTTAGTCCTGGTCTAGTCTCTTAGCCAATCAGGACAGAACACAATGTTACACTATAAAAAATGTTACATTATAAAAAAAAAATTCAAAAAACAAAAATCTGTGAACCGCGATAGAGCGAGGGATTACTGTATTTTGTTATTCAGCATCAATACATTTGTCTGCTTTTTACTAAGGAATAATTAATCGAGGAATATACAATATAATAATACTATGATATATTTTTGACTCAGTGTTATGTATACTATAGCTTATATTCTTAAAGACCCTATTGAAACACTAAAATTCAGGTGAAAAACGCCGCTTATCAGTTAATCGTTAATCGGTCGATAAGGTCAATCAACTATCAATTAATGAATTAATAATTTGCATCCCTAGTTCAGACAAAAGAATGTGATTTTCAGCATTAACTCATAGAACTTTCTTTTCTATCCCCATGTGGTCTTATATCTGTGTAATCCGGTGGTCCAGGTCGGTTCCACAGTGGTCCAAGGGCGAATACTAGTCTCAGCTCGCAATTCTGTTCAAAATAACCAGGTTAATATTAAGTTTGCTTGTTTAAAATGTATCAGAGATGGCCAAAATAACTGACAAAAACCTTAAACAAACAGAATCACAGACAGAATGAAAGTCAGAGAAACCAGTCAAACAGATGATCGTTAGTTGCAGGATTCGGTAATGGTCTTAAAGTTCACATCATCTGGCATCTGTTTACCAGAACATGGTGTATAGGAACACTTCCATATGTGGCTCCGCTCTCGAAAGGAGAATTACCACAACCTGAGAATTTAAACATGCCCCACTGGGATAATGGCAGCCAAATAAAGCCAATCTGAGATCACGCGGAGGACCGATAACGTCTCCAGAATGACGAAATGATCAGACGGCACTGAATGTAGACACAAAAAACATCAGGACATTTCATACAATTTGATTCAGATGGCTTTGCTCTTCCTGGTTCCAGCTGATGATTCTGTGAGTGTGAGTTGGAAAATCCGAAACACAGGTGGAGAGGGGGATGTGGAGATTCTGAGGAGGTTCTGCTGCGGTGGATCATCAGGTTGTGGTTGGTGTAGAGGCAGAAGTGTCTGACAGAGGAGACAGGATGTTGCCAGGTGAACCAGTCCCCTCTGTATTCTTTAAAAAGCAGTAGCATTTTGTTCACCAGATTAAACGAACGTGATGCTGTGCTGCTGGAAGCTGTTTTCAATTGATGTCCAGATATCACAGTGAAGTCCATCTGATGGCTTTGGTTTATTCCACAATAAGGATAAAAACCTGTCTCACCTCTGATGAACAGGCTTTAGTGCTGCATCACTTTTTGATTCCAATTTCAATTTCAAGCAACATGTAAAGAAAATTTTGCATATAATTCAGACCCTCCAGGAATTCGCGATGTTGCGATTTGCAACTTCAACGCAACTTCAGCCAATCCCCGCGAATTCAGGGCGGTTTTGCAATTTTCACCAATCACTGCAACTTTTCCGCAATTTTTACTAATTTTGACCAATCATCGGCGACGTATTGAACGCCGACCAACTTCCTTCTGCCTTCCTTCTGCCTTCCTTCCGTGTGACGAAACGAAACTGCGGCCGTGTCCCAGTTCCCAGAGCGCACAGCTCGGAGCGCGGCCCGAAGGGGGCTCAGACTGCAGTCAAGGCGGTGCACACTTGCTCAGCCCCGACTGCAGTCCGCGGACCGCTTAACGACTGCGGTCTTCGGACCGCGTGTTAACTGCGCATGGGACAAAAAAGAAGTGGGACAGCAGTCGTCGCGCCGGTGTACCAGGCCCGACTCCTCGCGTGCGTAATGGGTCAGGCGCGCACCTTTGTAAGAGACTGACTAAGAGTAAAAAGTGATGAGAGTTTTTTATTATTATTATTTGAACGTAGACCCTCACTCAAGTGATCTCCTGCATACCACAAAACCAAGCCAACAACTGATCTGAGCAACGTCAAGAGACAGTACATTAACGCCCTCCACCACAAGCGCAAACACAGCGCAATTGGGCAATGCACAACACAGCGCAACTCTCACATCTGAGGGGGCGGGACTGATGACGTGAGGGGGCGTCGCCACCAAACGCACCCTCGTGGCGCCGGCTGTGCGGTGTACTGTCGAAATGTGTGACGCACATGCCCTTCGGGCTACGCTCCGAGCCGCGCGCTCTGGGAATTGGGACACGGCTTCTAATGGCAAAGAAACATGTCTGCGTAGGGTGACCATTCGTCCGGATTTCGTCCGGACAATCCGGTTTTAGAGCTGTCTGTCCGGGCGTCTGTCACGTGTCCTTTTTTACATTTTGTCCTCGTCCTCCTTTCGGACCCTCGTCGCCCACCGTTGCATAAATCGTCATAAATCCCCACCCATTATTTACACTTGCTAGTAGCAAGTATTCTTATTATTTTTTAACATATCCTAGATGAGATCTATGGTTATGCGGTGGCACAGAGTGAGACTCCACACAGAAACATCAACGCATGCGGCATGACATGCTATTGGTTAAATACACAGAAGCAGCTCGAAGCGCAAAGCGCGAGTACAGAGAGGAGATAAGAAGAGCGCTATAAGAACGCTATAATGTTTGGCAAGTATGTCTGCGGTCTGGAAATACTATAAAGTTGATGACAACAACATTGCCATAGCAAACGGTGGGATATGTAAACTTGGGATTGCAAGGGGTGGAAAGGAAAGGGCGACATTTACCACAACAAACGGCACCTCAAAAACAAACACCCGACACAATACAGCGAGTTACAGGCAACCCAGCCAGACGAGTCAGCTCACGCTGCAGGAGAGTTTGAAAAGGAGACAAAAAAATGCCCCTTGACAGTGCGACGGCCCAGGAGAACACAGCCAGGAGCACAAATGATCGCAATGAGTGACTTACCATTCGCCTTTGTAGAGAACCCTGGATTTCTTCTGCTTATGGAGCACGTTGGACCTCGTTTAATAATAATAATAATAATAATAATAATAATAATAATAATAATAATAATAATAATAATAACCTTTGTCAGTAATAACTCAGTATTCAAAATATTACTCAATTTTAATTACAAAAAGGGAAAATCTCAACTAATTATCGCAACTTTCACTTCCTCCAGCAACAAAATCGCAACAAAAACCTTAAAAGCACCGCAACTTTCATTGCAACTTTTTGGAAAAGCTCCCACAAATTCAGGCATTTTAGCCCGCAACAATCACAAAAAATGCCCGCGAAATCCTGGGGGGTCTGATAATTAAATTCAATGTCAAACTTTGAACACATAAGATCTTTGCTGACTACAAAATCAGCAAAGGCCATGATATTTAGCCACATAACCTACTGGTCTACCACACGGTCTCACACTTCAGAGGCTGTTCTGAAGCCACTAAAGTCTCTCTTCAAGAAAACACTGAAAACTCTGGACAAAAAAGCCTTTACAGTATCATTATTGTAACATCTTAAGTAAGTATAACATTTTGGATTTTGATAGTTGTCAGATATTTATGGATGCTTGTCTCATTTTTAAAGTTTAAAACGGGCTTGCTCCTCCTTCTCTACTGGATTTTACAGATAAAAAAACCTAGTGACCGAATGAATACCAGAGCATCAACCAGAGGAGACTGTAATATAAAAAGGCGTAGGACTAAATTTGGCCAAATAGTAGCGTCTATCAGAGGCTCACAGACATGGAACACACTGCCAGCCCATGTCAGGAACTATGGCACCTTCAGCCGATTCAGCCTTTAAAACGACTCTGAAACACCGATTCGGCCTTTAAAACGACTCCGAAACACCGATTCAGCCTTTAAAACGGCTCTGAAACATTGGTTGAAAACGAACCAGACGTGCTCACATGCGTAGATTATTCTGACTTTTGGGGCTGGGCCTAAAAAAAATAAATCTAAGTTTCCGGTTGCCGACCGACCCTGTTGATTTGCATGCGACCCAAATTATTTTATTGGACTTGATAAAATAAAATAAATTTGATACTCAAATTAATTTTACAAGCTTCGGTTAAAAAAGAAAGAAAACTAATAGCCTACTGTATTTTTCAATTTCCGCGGAGCAATGTGTACGGGGGTCCTCGGGTTACGACGGTTAAAAAAATTTTTAAAAAATTACGCGTCATTCCGTCTTACGCGGTTTAGCGTGGTAAGCAACGTAAACAAACGCGAACGGCGCACGGCGGAAGAATACGCTTTGTTGTGGTTGTAGGGCGAAGTCTTAAGAACGGATCAACTTAGGGTGACCATACGTCCTCTTTTGCCCGGACATGTCCTCTTTTCAGAGGCTGTCCGGGCTGTCCGGCCGGAGTTTATAAAATCCTTCAAATGTCCGGGTTTTTGATTCCGTTGGAAACGCGCTCCAGTTCGAGTCGAACCCCGGAACGTGTATTCATTCATTCACAAACAAGCGCGCCACGCACACACACACACACGCACACACACACACACACACACACACAGGCTGACAGGCAGGTAGGCGCACTGCGAAGACACAGAAAATGCCGAAACGCAAATGCAGTTTCACGGATGAATTGCAAAAAAAGTACCCCTGTTTTCGCCCGGGGCGTGACAAGTGGGAGGCAGAATGCACAGTGTGCAAAGCTGGGACTTACGTCTCTGTGGCGAATAAGGGGTCCAACGATCTGAAAGCTCATATCGCCACAACAAAACACAAAATAGCTGTGCAGGTGAGAGCTCGAGTTCAAAACTCACGACATACTTTGTGCGACCTGGAAAAAATGAAGATATGGTGAATGCAAGCGAGGGTGCTCTATTATTTGTATATTTTTTTTCATTAGCCATGAAACACTGATTCAGCCTTTAAAACGGCTCTGAAACACTGATTCGGCCTTTAAAACGGCTCTGAAACACCGATTCAACCTTTAAAACGGCTCCGAAACACCGATTCAGCTTTTAAAACGGCTCTGAAACGCCGATTCAGCCTTTAAAAAGGCCCATGAAACACTGATTCAGCCTTTAAAACGGCTCCAAAACACCGATTCAGCCTTTAAAACGGCTCTGAAACATTGGTTGAAAACGAACCACACATGCTCACACGCGTAGATTATTCTACATGTACTCTGGTACAGTCAACGACCTGGTTTCACACGGCATGTTGGAGCTTCGTTCGACTATACTTAAGTATAGAATATGCCCTTAGTATTGAGATAGCTTTGGGAAATTATGCCAATGTCAATTATAGTCTTTACTGAAATAGTACTGCTGCGGAAGGAAATAAAATAAAATAAAATTTCAAAATGTCCATATTCCCACAGGAAAAAAAATAAAAAAATAAAAATAAAATAAATTCCCTACCTACCCATGTCTAGAAATGTCAACAAATCGGAAACCAACATTTATTTTTTTTAGGCCCTGCGTAAACTTTGAGATGGGTGCTCTTGGTGTAATGTCTATTGTGTTTTCTGTTTTCTCTGTTTGTGTGAATGTGTTTTGTTCTCACCTGCCTTGGGACTACGGATGTAAATTAGCTATTGTGCTAACTATGCATTGTCCTAATTTAAAGGGACAGTGTGTAAGATTTTTACCCGTTAATTACCGAAATTGAAGATACCCATTCAAAAATACATTGTTTTTCAAGCCTTTTCACTTCCATCATGAAATCAAAGTATTCTTTTGGACTTAGATATAGTCACATAAAAGGGGGATCTTCCCCATATAGAGGCAGCCATTTTGAATATAAGAGCCGCAGAAGGACATTTGGGCTCCGCCTTCGCCTTCGGCAAGGCTCGTGGTAGCACAGGAGGCAAAGCAGGCGGAGCGCGCCGGAGAGAAGGAGAGAGGGAGAGAGGTGCAGGTGGGGTGGGGGGAGGCTCATGGTTTGGGGTAAACAACAAGCATGCTGCTGTATCACACGTCGTAATGGATCTAACACGTGTTTTGGACTAAATTGTTTTACTGGATTTTATTCGCTGGATCCTTACGGACATATTGATACCAAGCTTGTGGTGAAATACAGAGTTTGACCTGTGCAAGGCCTTCAAAGGTAAGCAAAGTAACAAACCTTGTTTTGTGCTTTTCCGTATAAAAGCCCCATGTGCTCAGGGAGTGATTGCTGTGCCGGGAAATGAATTGCATAGTCAAAAAGAGGAGACTGTAAGGTTTCATTTGATATGTAGATTATCATGGTACACGATCGGGAATGTGTGCTTTCATGCGAAAAGAAAAAAAAACTGAACGGGAGACCGCGTTTTATTAGTACCGTTGTTGTCGGCCGGGTGCGTGGCGGGTGCGCGCGCGGGTGCGCGAGCTGTCCGCTACGGCGCGTCCGGGTGACCCTCGAGGTTTGCCGTAGCTAAAACAGGAAGTGCCATAGCCACTGTCCACCTATGCGCCACGAATCCTACACACTGGACCCATGACATGGTACTTCTTGATGCTTTTATATGGCTCCTTAATGGTTCCCTAATACTGTAAATGAATCCTTCTTCAAAATCAACACTCACTGCATGAGATATGACTCTGACAGTCTTCATGAGGCTAGATATGTGTCTAAAATGCTTTATTCTGGGTGTTTCTGCTTCAATGCAAATGAGAAGGACAGAGAGATTGGCTAAGGAGCGGGGGGGCCGGCTCCTTAGCGCAGCTCGGCTCCCTGTCTCCTGTCTTCCGTGTTTTACGCACGAAGACAGATGAGACTTTGCAATGAAAAAAAGCATATTTACACAGAAAATAAAATTAAACCACTGGTATTTCAGAGGTCCAGAGGGTCGGGTAAGGGACTTCCGAGCCTAGAAACACTCGCAGGTGCCTCCAGGCAAATAAAAAAACGCATTTCGCATTGCGTAGCGCATTCACAGTCCAAACTCTATGGGCGGGATATACAGGGACGCTGAGCGGAGACAGAGGGAGGGGCTGGAGCTGCATTTGCCAATCTGACGTCAATAAGGTGCCTTGTCCGAACTCGCCCGTTTGAACAACATATAAGATGAGAAAGAGTATTTTTTTTCTCTCTGAACAGGCCATAATGGGCGTTGTTGCTTGAATGCAAATGAGGAGAAAAGAGATGGCCAATAGTAGAGGGTGGGGGCGTGGCCAAACTCTCCGCTCTCCGCTCTAGCTCTCAGCTGATCCATTTCCGTGTTTTTGCACGGGGGGAGAGATTTGAAGCGTTCCATTGAAAAATAAATAAATTTAAAAAAATAAAATTAAACCACTGCTGTTCAAAGGTCCAGAGGCTCAGATAAAGGACTTCCGAGCCTAGAAACACTCGGACGTGCCTCCAGGCAAATAAAAAAACGCATTTCACAGAGACGCTGAGCACAGACAGACGGGGGTGGAACTGCATTTGCATTTCTTTTTTCGATCTGACGTCAATAAGGTGCCTTTCTCTGATGGAACTCTCCATCTGAATTTAAGAGGATTGAGGCACGGATATTTCGTGGTTGAAATTACACTTGAGCCTAATTTCTCTCAGATGCACCAGAGCGGAGGAGCTGGAGACACGAGCCAACATAAAGTGTAAGAAAAACGAGGATGACAAAGACGCTGCAGGGTTGAATGATGTAAATAGGCAGTGTTCATTGAAGCGTTTCAGAGCACACTCTCCTCCTGCGGTTTTGCACGAGCCAGGTTCAGACAGGTGTTCTTCACTGTCCGCCCTCAGAGGGAGGACGAGCATGCGCAGACTCTGAGCTAATGCGCCGTAAACGTTCACACATCCTCAATCAAAGGCTTTCTTTAATTCCTGTCTGACGGGGAACATCTGAACGCTTTTGTCTGAATTTATCTGCAGGTTACATCTGCAGCCGCTTCCACTTGGATTCAACTACAGAGTGAGAGCTTCTACGGCCCTGTTAGACCCTGACAGACAGTCCCAAAGATCTGTGTCTTCTATCCATGGGGTTCAGTGAAGACCACAGCCATTACAACATTTTATATTGGTTCAATAGAGAGAAGTCTCCAAAAACACACAAATCAAATCTCAGATGGAGGACAAAAGTCAATATTACTTTGGGAATACTGTACTTTTTGTACTATAGAGCGCACCTGACTAAGCCGCACCAACCAAATTTGAATTTTTTTTTTTAGATTTGTACATATATAAGCCGCACCTCACTATAAGCCGCAGGTGTCTACATTGTAACTTGAGATATTTACACAGAAAGATGGCACGCACGGTACGTGCTTTTTTCGAACAGCGCCTATGGCAGTAAACACGGCAGTAAAACAACTGTAAAATGGCCAGCCTGAAGCCTCTGGAAGCCTTAAAATAAAGTTTCAAGTTTAACTTTAAGGGTAAACCCCCTGAACTCAATCTCATGAACTGTTGATACCTGTAGGAAATTTTAAGTGGCTAAAACAAGGCTTCATTAATTCATGAACTCTCCTCACTTATTTACCGTCTGATGTCTGCTGTCTTGATTAAGAATGAATCCATACATAAGCCGGACCTAACTATAAGCCACAGGGTCCGAAGTGTGAGAAAAAAGTAGCGGCTTATAGTCCGAAAAGTACGGTAACAAGCTCATAGATGGTCTCTGAAACACTGAGTGTAACGGTGACAACTAGGGCTGTCAGTTTAACGCGTTAATTAGATTAATTAATTACACTGCAAATTAACATCTTATAAAAATTATTGCAATTAATTATGAGTGGCAATTCAATGCATTTTAAATTTGGCGTGCGGCGAGCGCTGCTAGGGCCTTTGAATGACAACTTTATTTATAAAAAGAACAAAGCCAGGACGATCAACAAGAACGCCGTGATTTGGAGCTTTTGTCAAAAAGAATTTTCCGATCACCAAAGCCGCTCCAGCCTGACGGATCATTTGAACGATAAACACGTCCGGACAAGTTCCATTGTTACCGGTGATAGAGCGAGCGTGAGCGCACTTCACCAAACCACCAAACCACCAAACCACCAAACCACCAAACCACCAAACCAACAAACCAACAAACCACGCTCGCAGAATTTGGGAAACGATTAAGCAAAGCGACCGCAGAAAAACTGACAAATCCAATCACAAAGTGGGTTCGCTCGCGCACTCTCAATCTCTCTATCTCTTAAAATGTGATTAATTAGATGAATTAATTACAAATCCTGTAATTAATTAGATTAATTTTTTTATTACATTTACATTACATTTACATTTTTTTTTATTATTTAACAACATAAACTGAGTTGAAATAATGACCGCACAGAGCAGAGGAGCAGACAACTGTTATTTCCAGTTCAGGGTGAAAATAGTGCAGCTCTCTTTTACAGCCACCTCCAGCAGTAACTCCAAAGTGACAGAAGCTTCAGGAACAAGACCAGTCACATACCGGCACACTAACCCTAACCCTAACCCTGACCCACACCACAGAACAGTACGCTCACACGACTGGTCTGTTAACCCCCAAATAATCCTTAACATGCAACTGAGAGGCTGCAGACACGAGAGGAAGGAAATATTATGGTTTCATCAGTGACTTTTTCAGCAGCCTTCATCAACATTGAGTCTGACAGATTTCAGATCTTTTTCCGAACACAAAAACACGCGTAAAAGGTCCCCTCCGGACCAAAACTCCCAGAGGAATGAGTCCAAATCTTTGCGGGATTTTCCCACACTCATAAAGTGTAATTATCTGTTTCACAAAGCAAAACCAGGGCTAAACCAGGTCTAAACCAGGACTAAACCAAGTCTAAACTTAGACTAAACCAGGTCCAAACCAGGTCTAAACCAAGACTAAACCAAGACTAAACCAGGTCTAAACCAGGTCTAAACCAAGACTAAACCAGGAATAAACCAGGAATAAACCAAGACTAAACCAAGACTAAACCAGGTCTAAACTTAGACTAAACCAGGTCTAAACCAAGACTAAACCAGGTCTAAACTTAGACTAAACCAGGTCTAAACTTAGACTAAACCAGGTCTAAACCAGGTCTAAACCAAGACTAAACCAAGACTAAACCAGGTCTAAACCAGGTCTAAACCAAGACTAAACCAGGAATAAACCAGGACTAAACCAAGACTAAACCAGGACTAAACCAGGTCTAAACCAAGACTAAACCAGGTCTAAATCAAGTCTAAATCAAGACTAAACCAAGACTAAACCAGGACTAACCCAGGACTAAAGTAAAGACAACCAGGTCTAAACCAGGACTAACCCAGGACTAACCCAGGACTAAACCAAGACTAAACCAGGTCTAAACTAAGACTAAACTAAGACTAAACAAAGACTAAACCAGGACTAAACCAGGACTAAACCAGGTCTAAACCACGACTACACCAGGTCTAAACCAGGACTAAACCAGGTCTAAACAAGGACTAAACCAGGTCTACACCAGGTCTAAACCAAGACTAAACCAGGAATAAACCAGGAATAAACCAAGACTAAACCAAGACTAAACCAGGTCTAAACTTAGACTAAACCAGGTCTAAACCAAGACTAAACCAGGTCTAAACTTAGACTAAACCAGGTCTAAACTTAGACTAAACCAGGTCTAAACTTAGACTAAACCAGGTCTAAACCAGGTCTAAACCAAGACTAAACCAAGACTAAACCAGGAATAAACCAGGACTAAACCAAGACTAAACCAGGACTAAACCAGGTCTAAACCAGGTCTAAACCAGGACTAAACCAGGTCTAAACCAAGACTAAACTAGGTCTAAATCAAGTCTAAATCAAGACTAAACCAAGACTAAACCAGGACTAAAGTAAAGACTTAACCAGGTCTAAACCAGGACTAACCCAGGACTAACCCAGGACTAAACCAAGACTAAACCAGGTCTAAACTAAGACTAAACAAAGACTAAACCAGGACTAAACCAGGACTAAACCAGGTCTAAACCACGACTACACCAGGTCTAAACCAGGACTAAACCAGGTCTAAACAAGGACTAAACCAAGACTAAACCAGGTCTGAACCAAGACTAACCCCCCAGACCCCTCTCTTTGTAGATCTCGGCACACCATCGACCTCAAAAGTAGATCCCGGTTAAAAAAAAGTTGAGCACCCCTGCTGCAGACGATACTGTAGGACGCGTCTCTGTCCGCTGAAGTGTGGAGATGCGGCGGGCCTTTACAGTGCCACAGAGGAGCCGATAAATCAGCTCAGAGGAATGCCTTGGTGTAAATGAGAGTAATTCATCAAACATCACAACAGGAATGCTTCTACATGACTCTGAATTATAGAGGTCACGACCGGTTCAAATATGAAGCTGGAAATGTCTAAAAATCTGGGTCAAATACATGTTTCTCACCATTATCTTTAAAGTGTCTGTGCTGCTCGGTCGTTTGGAGCTTTCTGACATCTGAGCACAAATCGAACCAGAGTCCACTGCATCGAGCTCACCTGGAACGAGCCTTTACCCCCACCAGAGTCAAAACACATTATTCTACTGCATTTGTTTGTCTGCTGAAGACTGAAAAGCATCCGCACATACAGAAGACTCAGTTCGTGTCATGGATTATTCTTTTATCGGCTTTTATAGGAATCTGGGAACACTCAAATCATGGCTCGAGACTGTGAGGAGGAGACATGCTGCAGTGATCATCCCGCCATTAAAACGATTCTTTACTGAAGTCACTTTGAATAAACCAGAGTCGTATCCTGTTCATTAGTTTCTGTTTAATAGCTGAACAAGTGTCATTAAACACAATCTGAGGACTGAGACCAGAGGGTTTTGTGCAGAAGATAGGATCACTGAAGGAAGTACTTCAATCTTCACTCCACTGTGCTGGTTTTAGGTGATGGTGAAAAAAATAAATAAAAACACGTTGTGACCTGCTGTTTGGAAGTGAAAAGTTCAGACACTGCCACAGACTGTGTAAAAAAGGATAAAGAAGAAGAAGACGGTGTAAAGAAGTGGACTAAGCGAGTGTGACGTCACCCACAGCGTTCGGCTCCACTCAAATGAAGCTCACAATGCTCAGGGTTACAGGGGCGAATTTTTCACAACGGCAGGATGTGCCGCGCTGTAGGTTCGCAGAACTTTCTGTGGCAAAATGTCTGCGGAAATGTCTCGCATATTCCAGCTTCATAAATCTGCCCCATAACCAAATCTTCAACCAACAAGGTCCACAAAGGATCAACATTCTTCATGAAGAATTTATCCACAACGATCACGGGAAGAAAGACGAAAGCTTAAATCAGAACAACGATGAGCATTAGTGAACTACTGAGAAAAACTAATATTATGGTCCTAGAGATGTCTCGTATTCAAACTGCACAAACCTATATCTATAATATCGACGACATTAAATTGATTTTTAATTTTAACTGTAGAATCAGTCTTTTAATTAACTCATTGAGTGCCGGTGACGAGTTTTCTCGTCATGTTGAAACCAAACGTTGAGTGCCGTGACGAATATATTCGTCAAGGACGTTTTTCAGCGGGGATCGCTAGAATACGACCTGGAGCAACTTTGAAGGTGTAATTCACGTCTCCCAACCTGTAGGTAGCGATCTTGTATCATTATTTGCCGATCGGAGACGCGGAAGGAGGAGTGTAGTTTGTGTACTGTGTATTGGCGAAAGGAGCAAGATGGTGAGGCGAGGGGAATCCGGAAAAGCAGAGGACTGTTGATCAGCGCCTATGGAGCGATCTGATCGCTCTTGGGACCCAGGATCCCGGATCAGAGGATCGCAGAGACAAGCCGGATCAAGCAGCGAGGTCGGAGCAGAGATCTGCTGTGCCCGAGGCAGGGGACGTGTCATGTGTGCGCTGCACGGAGCAGGGACTCTGATCAGACTACGAGAGCGCCAAAGAAGGAGTTTACTGACTTGGAGCAGTAGATCCTGGTCTCCAAAGAGGCATGAGATGAAAAGAATTAAGTTTACATGATGCTGCTGTGTGGTAATTGTAATGAATGAAGCTATATGTGTGTGTGCGTGCGTGTGTATGCACTTTGTGCACTTAATATGCACTTAATGTAGTTTGTCATCAAAAATCTCTTTCTCTGTTGTTTTAGATGTTTGAGGTGTCACTAAATCCATAAATATTGACGTCAAAATCACCGATCTGCTCGAAATGACTCTTTGTACAAAACGCTCGTTTTCTCCACTTTGTGGTAAAAAAAAACTGTGTTTTTGCTGAAACTTCCCTATGTTCTACTATCAATTACTTGAGAACCGAAAAGGTTAGAAACATAATTTTTTTTGTAGGTGAAAGAAGAGAGTCAACACTTTATTTTGATGTGTGCCATGTTTATATAGTCAAAGAACTCAGTATTCTGTGGGTCTTGTAAAATCAGTAAAAATACACTAAAACGTCCGGCACTCTGGGGGATAGAATTCTGAAAACAGGCCGGCACTCAATGAGTTAATTAATTCATAGCATTTATATAGCGCCATTCATGACACCTGCCAGGGATTTTTCCTAATAAACATCAACAAAAGGGAATAAATGAGAAAACAGACACAGAAGTATTATACTCGTTAACGAGGGAGAATGAGGTGTAGCATTTGTTAAGCTTCCGTTCTAGGCCACACTCAATAATAATAATAATAATAATAATAATAATAATAATAATTCATTGGATTTATATAGCGCCTTTCATGACACTCAAAGCGCTTTACAGTTCATTGTTCATTCATTCCACACTTGGTGGTGGGAAGCTACTTTCTGTAGCCACAGCTGCCCTGGGGCAGACTGACGGAAGCGAGGCTGCCAATCTGCGCCATCGGCCCCTCCGACAACCTCCAACACTCATGCACGCGCCACTTTCATACTCGGCAAATGTGGGTAAAGTGTCTTGCCTAAGGACACAGCGACAGTTTTTTGCAACTGGCGCCCCACTGTGGCATCTGGAATTCCCAGCGGTCTCCCATCCAAGTACTAACCAGGCCCTGCCTTGCTTAGCTTCTGAGATCTGACTCAAATCTCAAAGAATACCTCCTTGTCCTTCCTTTTATTTAGAATCACATAAGAGCGGAAAATTTCCAGCTCAAAACCAAACTTTCAACAAAGTTAATCTTTACCATACATACACACATCACTAATCAGCAGTTGCTTTGATTGTTTGTCTAAGCAGTTAATCAGTCTTTGTCCTTTGTCCCATCCTATGGTTTCACAATAGGAGATGAACCAACACAAGAAGAATATAACACTTTGTTAATTCATTAAAAGACTAATATATTATTTTCTTTCATGACACCCAAAGCGCTTTACAGTTCATTGTTCATTCACTCCACACTTGGTGGTGGTAAGCTACGTTCTGTAGCCACAGCTGCCCTGGGGCAGACTGACAGAAGCGAGGCTGCCAATCCGCGCCATCGACCCTTCCGACCACCACCAACACTCACGCACAGTCCACTTTCATACTACGCAATGTGGGTGAAGTGCCTTGCCTAAGGACAAAATGACAGTTTTTTGCGACTGGCGCCCCCCTGTGGCACCTGGAATTCCCACTGGTCTCCCATCCGAGTCCTGCCCAGGCCCTGCTGAGCTTCTGAGATCTGACGGGATAAGTTAACGATGGAATATATTTGAACATAATCTTATAATTTCTTTAACACCATAACATTAATTTTTCTCAGTAGTTCACTAATCTTTCCTTTCCGTCTTTTAAGCTTTCGTCTTTCTTCCTTTGATCGTCGTGAATAAATTCTTCATGAAGAATGTTTATCCTTTGTGGACCTTGTTGGTTGAAGATTTTGTGATGGGGCAGATTTATGAAGCTGGTGAAGAAAACGTGAGACATTTCCACAAATATTTTGCTAGAGAAAACCATTAACCTGAAGTTTCACAAACAGCACGGCACTTCCAGTTGTTTTGAAAAAAGGTCTATTATGAATACGATTTTTTTAATTGGACAAAATAGAGGGGAAAAAACACCAGGATCATGTAGAGCGAGTTAATACGAACATTTTCATTTTAAGACCAAAATGACGAGGATCACAGCAGCAGGTATAGAGAGGGGCCACAATATTCTAACGTAAGTCAATGGGAGCCAGAGTCAGAAAAGATAACTCGAATAATCAATAATCCAAATCACAAAACACTGGTGGATCAAAACCTGCAGAGGTGTGAACATTTCTGTTTCGATGCACCAATACGATACCTGCGCCGATATGAAAAAGTGTGGTGGATCAGATATCGATCCAACATATCACGTCAGCTGATATCTCATTCTTGTCAATAATTGGTGCAATAAGGAACTTTCCTGGTGTGAAAACGACCTAAGACACTAAAGGAGATAAAGAGACACAGGATCAACAATGGACAGACACAGTGTTAGCTCTGCTCGCGTATTCCTCTGGAAATATGAACACCATGAGGACTAAAAGACTTTAGAGCCTGAGAACCACCCCACAACACAAGGTGCGCTGCATTTTTATCACTTGAATTTTGCCCTGAAATCACAGAAACTTGAACATGAAAGGCTCATGTGGCTGTTCTTATTCTTATTGCCAAAGCCGCTGGATCTTAAAACTGAAAACCTCGCACAATATCAGAATAAATACAGTTTTGTGAGGTTTGGATATCGTACCCCGGTCACAGACGGTGTACAGAAGTGAAGCGAGTGTGACGTCACCACAGCGATCAGCTCCACTCAGATGAAGCTCTCGATGCTCCGGTGACAGGAGCGAGTCTGGAGCCAGACTCTGGATTATGAACAGTTTGTTTAACAGACAAAATAGTGGGGGAAAAAAAAACATCATGTAGAGCGGATTAATACGAATATTTTAAGACCAAAACGATGAGGCTCACAGCAGCAGGTACAGAGAAGAACCACAATATTCCAACGGCGCGTGAGAACTACATAAACCAGGGATGTCAAACATGCGGCCTGGGGCCCAGATCTGGCCCTCTAAAACCTTTAATATGGCCCTCGGCAGATTTTCTATTAAAATATTAACATTTTTTTATTAAAATATTGGTAATTTTCTGCTTCTTTTCTGCACAGTTTAGCATAGCAGCGTCTCCAGTGCCTCTGTGCGTGGCCCCTCCCACCAGAGCAGCACAAATGAAGACTCGCCTCTTTCCAAACGCTCTTAAAGGACCATCGTTTTGACTGTCGACCGTGACACCCTCATCAGCAAAATGTCAAAAATGAGAAAAGTGGTGCAGGAGTGCAGGATTTTCCAAGAAAAATTTACTAATTCCTATTTGTTAACCTGCTTGGAAACCTGTACGCTCGTGTTGAAATAGCATCAAGTTTTAGGTTGCTCATAATATTATAATATTTTGTAAAAGAAACAGTTCTGTACTAGATTCTGTAATAGATTTGCGTTTCTCTGCACACATTTGGACTTATTGCTATTTTTGGGGTATATTTGCCATGAGTTTTCTGATCTGGCCCCTTTGGGATCAAAGTAGGACCAAAACGAGTTTGACACCCCTGATATAAACAGTCTATGGTCCTTTCAACCACAATGAAATGAACATTCAATAAATTCTGTTATCACCCCGTGTGATTGTGTGAGTTTTGTTTTGTTTTTTTAATTATGAGTATTAAAGCGTTTTTAGATTCTGGTGGTTTTCATCTTTACCATCAGTTTGAGTTAAATTTGGTTTTATTCTGACATTTTCACATTAAATGAGCCTAATAATGAGTGACGTCATGACAGAAACTCAACTTTACGAACTGTTGCAAAATCATAAGCAGCTCAAACAATCAGAAACATCTCCGAATATGACCCGACACGTGACCCGACACAATTCTATGTACTAAATGAACACACAACTACAACAACGCAATTTGACTGTATTTTGCTTTTGTTGAAAATAGCAAACAAGCATTTTTCTCCCAACTAAAAGGCAACATTCTCCCTCGTTT
>JAVJIX010000018.1:7182500-7552500 GCA_036785185.1 Paratrypauchen microcephalus
GAACCGCACCAAATAAAAAGAAAAAATTGGTCTGGACCAAAGCAAGTGAACTATCGGACTTTCCTGGTGTGAAAACGACATATGTGAACTATGTGTGGACTATGCTGTCTGATTGTAAATAGATGCTTCTTGCAATTTAAACAAATTTGCTCAATACCCAGGTGATATTAAAATGAATACTTCAAGTCGGCCATTGTTGGAAATGTTATGAAATGTCATTGTCAGCAGATGCAAAGACAAGCCTAGGCCTAATAGATGTTGGCTGATGACATTCAGTGAAAGGAATCAGACTGTCTCCAGCCTGAGAGGAGGGGGACTCTGATGTGTGTTAGGTTTGTGGTACATTGTGGAGATTAATCTGATAAGTCCTGAATACAAAGCAGTATCTGACCCACAGATGGACAGTTATGCTTCCCCTTGCTTTTCTACTTGGTGCAATGCTAACCTCAACGACTCTTACTATGACATAAGGACAGACCGAATGTTGACAGTTCCACGTGGAAAGAGAAGAAGAAAACGGGAGGTGTGCCCGTTTAGGGAACAAACGCCCATTTATGTTCCACCGATATTGACTGCTGGAGACGGAGGGTTTGATAGAGCTCTGGAGGAATCAGAGAGTGAATTTATAAATAAGATGCGTGAAGAGTCCCTCAGTCGTCCAGGTAGAATCCATGATAAAAGAAGAAATTCAATTTGTCAACTGGACAAAGTTTGTTTGGTCAAAAACGTTTCGCCGCTCATCCGAGAGGCTTCATCAGTTCTGGTTAGAGTGCTGGTAAGACACTTGCTTATATCTCGCTGCACAAGCACAGAGGGTAAGGAGAAAGAAGAACAACATGTGCAGGAAGCCCTCTCTGTTTGTGGATATCCTAAGAGGGCTGTCAACAAAACCAAGAGAGACAAGGGCAAGAAACAAGATAACAGAGAATCCGAACCCAGGAGGAAAGGGGTAGCGATTCCTTACCTGTCCGGCGTGTCGGAAAAACTACAGAGGATTTTCAGACAATATGAAATCGCAGTTTATTTCAAACCCACAAACACTTTAAGACAAAAACTCGTCCACCCAAAGGACAAAACACAGAGCCACAAACAAAGCAATGTGGTCTACTCCATTCAGTGTAGTGGAGACTGCAGTGAGCGCTACACTGGAGAAACAAAACAGCCACTTCACAAGAGGATGTACCAACACAGACGGGCGTGCCAGAGTGGACCGTCATCTGCCGTACATCTTCACCTAGAAGCCACAGGCCATTCTTTTGAGGACAGTGAGGTACAGATCTTGGCCAGGGAAAAGAATTGGTTTGAGAGGGGAGTTAAAGAGGCTATTTTTGTCAAAAAAGAGAATCCTTCTCTAAACAGAAATGGTGGAGTCAGACATTATTTGTCTCCCATCTATAATTCCATTCTTAAACCTAGATCAAACAAACAAAAGAAACAATAGGGCTAGCCAGGTCAGGGCCAGAGGTGTGAAAAACAGTCGTGTAGGGATGAATAGGCATGCTAATCTAGACGCCAGAGAAACAAAAGACAGAAACCAACAGGTGAGATAGTTTTGGAAAGTAGTTAGCTTGTTAGCTCCTCCCTGCAGCGAGATATAAGCAAGTGTCTTACCAGCACTCTAACCAGAACTGACGAAGCCTCTCGGATGAGCGACGAAACGTTTTCGACCAAACAAACTTTGTCCAGTTGACAAATTGAATTTCTTCTTTTATCAATTTATAAATAAATATATTATTCTTTATAAAGCTACGGGAGGAATGCACGGCAGAGCAGGAGTTCTGGTTTAGACCTGGTTTAGTCCTGTTTTAGACCTGTCTTAGTCCAGGTTTAGTCCAGGTTTAGTCCTGTTTTAGACCTGTCTTAGTCCTGCTTTAGTCCAGGTTTAGTCCTGTTTTAGACCTGTCTTAGTCCTGGTTTAGTCCAGGTTTAGTCCTGTTTTAGACCCGTCTTAGTCCTGGTTTATTCCAGGTTTAGTCCTGTTTTAGACCTATCTTAGTCCAGGTTTAGTCAATAATAATAATAATAATAATAATAATAATAATAATAATAATAATAATAACACATGAATAAACAAATGAATAAACTAAACTAATAAATATTTAGTAGAAATAATTTAGTCCAGGTTTAGTCCTGTTTTAGACCTGTCTTAGTCCAGGTTTAGTCCTGGTTTAGACCTGTCTTAGTCCAAGTTTAGTACTGGTCTAGTTCTGTTTTAGACCTGTCTTAGTCCAGGTTTAGACCTGTCTTAGTCCAGGTTTAGTACTGGTTTAGTTCTGTTTTAGACCTGTCTTAGACCAGGTTTAGACCTGGTTTAGTCCAGGTTTAGTCCTGGTTTAGTTCTGTTTTAGACCTGTCTTAGTCCAGGTTTAGACCAGGTTTAGACATGGTTTAGACCTGTCTTAGTCCAGGTTTAGTACTGGTGTAGTTCTGTTTTAGACCTGTCTTAACCCAGGTTTAGACCTGGTTTAGTCCTGCAGTGCCCTCTGGTGTTCTCAAACGGCACATACTCCACATTTCTTAAACTTGAGGCGTGTCCAGCTCCGTGGCAGAGAATCAAATTGTGATTCCTCTTGTAGCTCAGTCTCACTTTTACTCAGCTGTGGTTGCTTTTATTGCAAATAAATAAAAACATGAAAAAAATGCTAAAGTGACTTTGTGCGGAGAGCAAAGGGAGGGGAGTTTTTCCCTTTTATTTCATCCAGTTTCTGTCTTAAAGTGTTTGTAGGTCTGAAACAGATTTCACGTCACCCACAGCGTTCAGCTCCACTCAAATGAAGCTCACGGTGTTAGTGGTCACACGGGACAATTTGAAGCCAGGCTTTATATTAGGAACAGGATTTTTTTTTTAATACAGTGGTACCTCACCTTATGAAAGACCCTACATACGAAAAATCCAAGTTACGAAACGCCTTCACGTAAAATTTTGGTCTCTAGATACAAAAGAAAATTCACGTTACGAAATCTCAAAAATTCAATTAATGCACGCTCAGATGCACACCACGAAACGTAAATACACTTTATCAACACACACGGGGTTAGGTTCCAGAGGTGGCCCGTGGTGGGAGAGGTCCACGAGGTAGGACAACTTTGTATTTTGCAATTGTTCTACATGTTTTAGGGCTGTAAATGCCTCACCACACATCATTCTACGCTTTTCTCAGACTGGAGTTGGGCTTTTCTCTCATTTCTCTCTCGTTTTAACACTCGAACTTTCATAGATTTTCAATGGAATGTGTCGATAATGAAGCGTGGGGGTAGACACGGCTCAATATAGCGCCGAACGCGCGAGGGGAGCGGAGACACAGGATTACTATCCTGTGTCCTGTCCTGTGTCCCATGTGCGGGCGAGCACGGTGTGATTTAATCCTGGTCTGGTCCCGGTTTGGTCCGGGTCTGGACCTGGTCCGGTCCTGGTTTAGTCCAGGTCCAGTTCACGTTTAGACCTGGTTTAGTTCTGGTCTACACTTGGTTTAGTTCTGGTCTAGACCTAGAAGTCAGATAGAACCAGAGCCCGCCCCGAGCAAGACCCCGTGGTCTTGCCCGCCGATAGAGCACCTTTCTCGGCCTCTTAGCTCAGTGTCAGCCCCCCGGCTCTGGAGGTCAGATAGAACCAGACCCCGCCCCGCCTCGCTCTTATTCCCGCCTAAAGAGCGTCTTTCTCGGCCTCTTAGCTCTAGCGCAGAACGCGCAAGGTGCGCGGAGACACGAGCAACGCGCTCATCCAACGGCACTGCCATGTTATAATAATAACAGGAATAATCCTGGTTTAGACCTGGTCTAGTCCCGGTTTAGTCCAGGTCTAGACCTGGTCCAGTCCTGGTTTAGTCCAGGTCCAATCCAGGTTTAGACCTGGTCTAGACCTGGTTTAGTTCTGGTCTAGACCTGGTTTATTCCACGTTTAGTCCTGGTCTAGTCTCTTAGCCAATCAGGACGCAGAACACAAAGTTACACTATAAAAAAAGAAAGTTACACTATAAAAACAAAATCTTGGAACGGATCAGGCCTTTTCCATTGAAATAGCTACTCAACTTACGAAAAATTCATGTTACGAAACCACTTCTGGAACGAATTAATTTCATAAGGTGAGGTACCACTGTAAATAAAATAGTGAAAGAAAAACTGTCTACAGTCCATATCCATGTCTATTTATGTTGCAACAAAGAATAAACCTGCTTTAGATTTCATAACGCCCAACCTCCAATTTGTCTGTGTGTCAGATGCCCTCCCGTCCTTCTATATTTGAGAATATGGGACATTGAAACTCACATAAAAACAGATTTGTGAATTTATTTGTGTTTTGAACATGACCGTGTAAATATGATCACAGGTTTGCCTTCAGCATTACAACAGCATCACCAGTGTTACTCATTCTGTGACTCTGCACCTTTTACAATCATGATTCAAAGTCCACAAACACACACTGAACATCTACACACACTTTTAGATCACTTTTTATTTTGATTTCTGTGGAAAAGACGCTCTGACTGGTAGAGTACCTGGTAAAGCACTGTGCCTCCAGTGTATCGAGGCCTCTACAGAAGCCCTGACGCTCTTGGCAGGGACTCAAATTTTATGTAAAAACACCAGTAAAATTCTGTCTTTGAAGAAGAAGATTGACTTTATTGATCTCACACAGGAGAAATTGCCCTCAGCATTTGACCCATCCTGTTATTAGGAGCAGTGGGCAGCACATGACTGCGCCCAGGGACCATCTCCATGATCTTGTTGCTTAGGCTTGGTCAGGACCTAAGCTGGAGGATTTTACCTGGTGTATGTTTTGGGTTGATGGGGGAAACCGGAGTGCCCGGAGGAAACATGAGGAGAACATGCAAACTCCACACAGAAAGGCCCGGGCAACACGAATCTTACGACCATACGGGGATCGTACCTGGAACCTTCTTGCTGTGAGGCGTAAGCGCATGTCATAGGTCATAGCTGCTTTATTGTCGAAAAACAATCATGTACATGTACATAGAATGAATTCGAAATTTAGTTTCCCCACTAACCAGGCAGGACAGTGATAGAGTGGCTAGGGGAGGGGCCGCTGCACTTGTGCACGCCGCCGACTGGGAGATGCAGAGCAGAAAAGATGCAATACATACAATTAGTTACAATTTCACAACATGTAATGACAGAGAAACAATTGGAAATATAACATGTGGTGATCTTTTTCGTTGGTAACAGAAGGAAGGGTGTGGGGGGATCAGATTGGAAATCAATGAAATTGATTGAACCGAGAGCAGAGATCAGACCTTTATTAAAGACAGGGATTTTCTACTCATTCATTTCTAGTGTCAGTTGTGTCAGTGAGTGGGTGCCATGTTTATGTAGAGTCCAGATAACAAACCACATTCTGTGGCCTTGGAAGTGTTCATGCAGGTTCATGCAAACACAGATAACCATTGGAGCCAGATTTTCACAGGAAGACATAATTATCCAGAGGGATTAATTAATTTAGCATTGATGAAATACATTTTTAGAGACCCAGGTAAACAATTTAGATAGAGCTTGGGTTTTGCCAGACCCCCATCTTCATATGGCCATGAAGATTCATGAGAGATCTCATTAGTTCCTCTTGGCGCACAGACTGCGCTGCATTGGCTTTACACAGTTCTGTAAGCATGCCCATGATGATATCCAAACGTCGAGATGTTTCCTTCGGTTGAAATCCTTCCAAAAGGTCCTCAACCTGACCCACTTTCTGGTGTAATCCTTTCACGAGATCTCCAACGGCTTCACAATGGCTCGAAATTACTGCAGACAGCTTAGGGGACTCTTTGCTTGCTGCCAGCTTACACATTTTGCGATAGATCATGGACAATCCCAGGCCAATTAACAGATGTCCAGCTATCAAAAATCCGAATACGTAAATATCCTCCACATCCTCCAGGTACATTGGTGCCAAACATACGACTTGCCACGCACGATACGAGTCCCTCGCATATCCAGCAGCAAAAGTACCATCCGGACACACCGCTTCTCCCGGAACAGCACTCCTCCGTGAAAAAAGAGTATCAATCATGCTGAGGGTCCAGCTGATCACATCCATATTTAGGAATTTGGAAATTTGGAAAATCTGCTCCAAAAAGCGAGAAAATGACAAAAACAAGAGAGGCATGCAGACAACAGGAGCAATAGATAAGAGAGGAAAGAGAGAGACGTCTGCTCGCTCTGACGGATAGGGAGGAAGGTGTGTAAATCCCGGTACAAAATAATCCAGTCGCTGAAAGTCTGTAGCTGACGTCCTTGGTTTCATCGAAAAATTATTGCCATAATGGATTCCCGTGCAGCTATAAACTTCTAATGTGGCCAATACATGTATAATTTTCTATATTTTATTAGGATATATTGCCCTGATTTGTCAGATTTCAACTTGTGCACAGAAAGAGAACATGTCCCCGCTCCAGGCCCTGCTGAAGTTCACTGAGGAGCATCAGGTGGAGCTTTGTGTGGAGTTACGCCAAAGTTAAGGCTGGAGATGTGGAGTTGACCGTCTCTGGAAACACCAAGGAGAGATTTTTTCTTTATAAACTGACTTAAATCCATTCCCTGTATAAACGTAATCACTGGTCAATATAAAAATCCTTAATAATGACAATAATAAATAATAATCCAAATCTCATCACTGTATTTGAAAATTTTAAGATAATTTAGCCTATTTTAGATCCCGGGCGCCGGAAAGACGAGCTGCCCACTGCAGCCCACAGCCTACTACTACTACTGTGAGTACTACTTTTTAAAAATGTATTTATTTATTTATTTGATAGGGACAATGCACATTAATGAACATAAGTATAAAACAAATGTAAATATGCTGAATTTTAGCTACAAAGCTAGTTTGCATCCGTAGTCCCTAGGCAGGCAAATACATAAAAATACAACATACAAAACAAGCAGCACAAACAAAAGTCTAGTGGTCACATGACTGGTTGGTTTTCAGCCAGTACTGTGAGTACTACTACTGTGAGGACTCTGGTAAAAATTAATTCTGTTTTCAGTTTTAAACGTGGGTGGTGCACTTGTACTTTGTTTTTATGATGAGATCGCTGTTACTGTTTGGTCCTTCATGTCCAAGTGCGGCCACCGTGACGGCAGCGCAAAGAGTCTGCGCAGTACGGCGCCCGGCCTCTTTTCTCTGCCCTCATACCATAAGGTACCACCGCCAATTGTGTTTATAAGATCCTTCAATATCTTTGTTGATATTTGCAATATATTTTCATATATGTTATATATGATGTTCTGCGAACTACTGGTCCTGTTCTGAGTCACCAGCACGTTGATTTGTTTTTGTTTTTGACACTTGAATTTATGTGAGCAGTTAGGAGGTCAGGTGGTGTATTATGTTATGTGTTGTAGCCTGTTGTACAACCATTACCCTTTGGTGCATTGTTGGTTGCACAAGATAATATGTTAACTATGTTTTGAAGTATTTTACATTTCTTAAAATATTTAATGTAACGTAAATCAAACTGAACAAAACTAACCCGAAACTAACAGGAGGACAAACTAAAACTGAACACAAGAGGGGGGGGGGGGGTTACATTAAATAATTAACTAGAACTACTAACTTAATCAAAGTAACAAAAGGCAAATAATTATAATACAGAAAATAATAAGTGATAATAAAGTAACCTTAAACAAACTAGACAAACTAACTGTGTATATAAGTCTAAATAACGGAATTAAATTGAATTATGTGTGCTGTAATTAACTCCATGAAAATTTAAATGAAATGAAATAATTCTAACACTGTGGTTTGTACCATCCAGAGGGAGGACTGAGAGGAGAAGAGGAAGAGAAGAGATGGAGGTGTGTGTGTGTTTAGTTAAATTGCACATTTGGAGTCCGGTGAAACACAATTTCAGTTGTCTGTGTAACGTCTGTTACAAAGTGAATTGACAATAAAGTACACTTTGAACTTTGAAGGTAGAGAACGAGGAGGAGGAGAAGGAAAAATAAACTGAGAGACCAACCACACCCCAGACCAGGTAAATAGTCCCATTTTATGCAGTGCTTTTCCACCTTCAAGACACTCGTTTTCCATCAAAGAACCACTCACCCAATCACACACACATTCACACACCAGTGCACACAGACACTGGGGCAAGGGGGATTAAGTGTCTTGCCCAAGGACAGGATGACAGCATTCATTTATGAGAGCTGGAATTGCACTGCCGCTACTGCCGCCACAGGAACCAGGCATTGATCTGAACAGGTCCAGTCCGCACACGCGCACACATGCACGCACATACTTGTTTTCCAAGACATTCGATGGCCTCATGTAGTACTGACACATATGGGGACCCTACTTTTCTGAGGGACTAAGGCTACGTTCACATTGCAGCCTGAAATGACCCAAATCCGATTTTTTCACTTCTATGCGACCTGTATCTGATCTTCTAATGACAGTCTGAACGACACAGATCCGATTTTTTCAAATACGATCCAGGCCACTTGGATATGTGGTCCTAAATACGATACATATCCAATCTTTTGGGATGCGACTTCAGTCTGAAAGGCAGGGTCGCATTCATCCGACCTGGGCGAGTTTCCTTCAGCGAGAGTGATACAAGTAGGCGCTCATAAATGTACACAAACGTTCTTCTCATCATACGAAAATAGTGTATGAACTCCGTATCAGTGAAGCGGTGAAGCACATAGCAAACCCACCACTCTTGTCTGTGACTCCGCACCAACACGTTCATTTCTATGGACGTTGCTGCCACTGCCCCACAAAACGCCGTGGCCAAAAACCTTGTCCTTCTCTTTCTCCGTCTCCTCTTTAAGACAAATAAGCTGCACGTGTTCTGGCTCCGGTACGACAGCAACTTTAGGCTACTTTCGTAAACATTGAGCACGTTCGCTGTGTGTGACGTCATCGTGTCCTCCAATGCGCCTGCGGGACACCGGGCATTTAACGTTCACACTGGAGATCACATACAAGTCGCATTTAATTGGAAATGTGAACGGCCTCGCAAAAAAATAAGATTTCACAAAAAAAATCGGAATTGAGCATTAAGCCCTGCAGTGTGAACGTAGTCTTAGAGTCACCAAAACCACCTTCAATTTTTTTTTTTCTTGGCCCAGGAAAAAAAAAGTGAACCAAAATCTCCATTGTTTTCTTGTTTGAGATTTTTCTGGTCTTTGGTGACTATTGGGGGACGTACCTATTATGTAGTACCGGGTACAACCACCAGATGGCAATATTATTTTTTTTCCCATTTTTGGCAATATTTTTCCATATTATATTGACTTATGACATTTGCATCATTCAAAATTGCAACAGCACAAGTTGAAATCTGACAAATCAGGACAATATATCCTAATAAAATATAGAAAATTCATTGTGGCAATAATTTTTCAATGAAACCAAGGACGTCAGCTACAGACTTTCAGAGACTAGATTATTTTTGTACCAGGATTTACACATGTTCAAAGACAGAATTTTACCGAACTTACAAAAGCTCAGTGTTGATGGGAGAAGTGACTTTCTGCAGCTTAATGACTGAAGTGAGTCAAAAAAAAACACATTAATTAAGCTACAAGTATTTTGGCATTGATTGGGGTTTCTATTTGAGGAATTATTTTAAATTGTATGAAAATGTGCACTAGTGATCCCATTTATTATTCAGGGAGGACTGGGGTAAATGAATGGGGTGGGCTACTTTTCACATTAGTGATATTGTCTGCATTAATAAATACAATGACTGAACTTAACAGATTTGTTATATTTACCATGTGTAAATGTTTCTTTCATGAACTTCAACACTTCAAAAAAAAAAAAAAAAAAAAATCCTGACACAAACTGGATATTTTTGGTTAAAATAAAATCCAAATCAGCTACAAAGCTGACTACTTTCTTTTAGAGCCTTCTCTTTTGGCTGACTCTATACAATTTTTTTACATAAAATTTGAGTCCCTGCCAAGAGTGTCCTGACAAGGCTTCTGTAGAGGCCTCGATATACTGGAGGCACAGTGCTTTACCAGGCACTCTACCAGTCAGAGCGTCTTTTCCACACCTCTTCGGCTGTCCATTTCAGATGCGCCTCCCGGCAGCTAGATATAAGCAGGGTCTAACCAGTACAATAACCAGAGCTGAAGAAGCCTCTCGGATGAGCGGCGAAACGTTTTCAACCAAACAAACTTTGTCCAGTTGGCAAATTGAACTTTTCCTTTGATCATGGATATAAGGACTTGTGATGTTTTGTTATGAGGGGAGATCTAGGGACAGAGTCCGCTGTCAGGGAGAGATTGTGATTGTGCGCATAATTGCCTTTAATAAATCAACTCTTTGATTCAAGACAACTTTTCCAGTTTATTCTCTTACAATAGAAATTCCACAACAGCACCTTTAAGCAAAAACCGTCTTTGTCATAACAGTAATGATGAAAATAAAGTACTCTGTCAGATACTATATGCTACAACTATTCATTAAGTTTCATGCAAAAGTTAATACAATGTTTGGATTATAAAATATAGTTAAGAAAGTTAAACCTAGAGAATGACCGATGTTTAGAATCCAGAGTGACTGAAGGCCGATAAGCTTTGCCGATATTTTTAGGCCAATATGTAGGGCTAATGATTACTTACCCCAAATTATGTAATAGAAAATGTGACCGACCACGACAAAACCTGTCACAAGTCGCTCAGAGCAAAGAGAGAAAGAGATAATCACTATAGAAGTTTTTTTTTTTTTTTTTAAATTAGTGAATTTCGTTTTTTTGCCAAATGTGCGAGTTGAGATCATGAAGAAGCCACTCCATGTTTCAGATAACAGCATTGGTCGCTTTAAAAACATACATTTTGTCTTTGAAATTGGCTAGTGTTTCAGAAAGAATCGGGGCGTGTGTAAATGACCATAATTACCATACTCATCTCTGCTGTTTGAGGATGATGTTGTCCTGATGGCTTTAACAGACCGGGACCTCCAACCTGCACTCGAGCGGTTTGCAGCTGAGTGTGAAGTGGCTGGGATGAGGATCAGCTCCTCCAAATCCAAGGCCATGGTTCTTGACTGGACAAAGGTGGCTTGCCCTCTCCGGGTGGGTGGACAGTCCTTTCCTCAAGTGGAGGAGTTCAAGTATCTCGGGCTTTTGTTCATGAGTGAGGGGAGGATGGAGCGTGAGATTGACATGCGGATCGGTGCAGCATCTACAGTGATGCGGTCGTTGTACCGGACTGTTGTGGTGAAGAGGGAGCTGAGCCGAAAGGCAAAGCTCTCAATTTACAGCTCAGTCTACTTTCCTACCCTCATGAGCTTTGGGTAATGACCGAAAGGACAAGATCGCGGATACAAGCGGCTGAAATGAGTTTTCTTTGCAGAGTGGCTGGGCGCTCCCTTAGGGATAGGATGAGGAGCTCAGTCACACAGCAGGAGCTAGAGTAGAGCCGCTGCTCCTCCACGTCGAGAGGAGCCAGCTGAGGTGACTCGGGCATCTGTTCCGGATACCTCCTGGACGCCTCCCTTAGGAGGAGGCCCCGGGGAAGACCCAGGACACGCTGGAAGGACTATGTCTCTCGACTGCCCTAGGAACGCCTTGGGGTCCCCCTGGAGGAGCTGGAGAAAGTGTCTGGGGTGGAGGAAGTCTGGGAGTCCCTGCTCAGACTTTTGCCCCCGCGACCCTGCCCCGGATAAGTGGAAGAAAATGGATGAATGGATGGTTGTTGGTAAACCACAAACTTACAATATTACCGGTATATTACAGGTATTAACCACACACCAGGTCTACATCTTTATTTTACTCTTTAACAGAACATTTTACAGTATTTTCAACAACTGTCTCTTGTAACACCCCATAATAACAGCCTAAAACCTTCTGTTATTTTCTGTTCAATTTATTTCCCTCCCGTGTGACTTCTCATGCCTTTTCAGATGAAAGCGACATGTAAATCGTTTCTTACAGACAGAGCAGCTGTAAGGTTTCTCTCCTGTGTGTGTGTTCTCATGTGTTTTGTGAGAACACTCTTTTGAGGAAATGTTTTCTCACAGACAGAACAGCTGTAAGGTTTCTCTCCTGTGTGTGTGTTCTCATGTGTTTTGTGAGAACACTCTTTTGAGGAAATGTTTTCTCACAGACAGAACAGCTGTAAGGTTTCTCTCCTGTGTGTGTTCTCATGTGTTGTGTGAGAACACTCTTGTAAGTAAATGTTTTCTCACAGACAGAACAGCTGTAAGGTTTCTCTCCTGTGTGTGTTCTCGTGTGTTGTGTGAGATTCTTCTTTCGTGCAAACATTTTCTCACAGACAGCACAGCTGTAAGGTTTCTCTCCTGTGTGTGTTCTCATGTGTTGTGTGAGAGTGCCATTTAGAGTAAATGTTTTCTCACAGACAGAACAGCTGTAAGGTTTCTCTCCTGTGTGTGTTCTCATGTGTTGTGTGAGAGTGCCATTTAGAGTAAATGTTTTCTCACAGACAGAACAGCTGTAAGGTTTCTCTCCTGTGTGTGTTCTCATGTGTTTTGTGAGAACAATCTTGTAAGTAAATGTTTTCTCACAGACAGAACAGCTGTAAGGTTTCTCTCCTGTGTGTGTTCTCGTGTGTTGTGTGAGATTCTTCTTTCGTGCAAACATTTTCTCACAGACAGAACAGCTGTAAGGTTTCTCTCCTGTGTGTGTTCTCATGTGTTGCGTGAGAACACTCTTGTAAGTAAATGTTTTCTCACAGACAGAACAGCTGTAAGGTTTCTCTCCTGTGTGTGTTCTCATGTGTTTTGTGAGACTGCCATTTAGAGTAAATGTTTTCTCACAGACAGAACAGCTGTAAGGTTTCTCTCCTGTGTGTGTTCTCATGTGTTGTGTGAGAGTGCCATTTAGAGTAAATGTTTTCTCACAGACAGAACAGCTGTAAGGTTTCTCTCCTGTGTGTGTTCTCGTGTGTTGTGTGAGAACACTCTTGTAAGTAAATGTTTTCTCACAGACAGAACAGCTGTAAGGTTTCTCTCCTGTGTGTGTTCTCGTGTGTTGTGTGAGATTCTTCTTTCGTGCCAACATTTTCTCACAGACAGAACAGCTGTAAGGTTTCTCTCCTGTGTTTGTTCTCATGTGTTGTGTGAGAACACTCTTGTAAGTAAATGTTTTCTCACAGACAGAACAGCTGTAAGGTTTCTCTCCTGTGTGTGTTCTCGTGTGTTGTGTGAGATTCTTCTTTCGTGCAAACATTTTCTCACAGACAGCACAGCTGTAAGGTTTCTCTCCTGTGTGTGTTCTCATGTGTTGTGTGAGAGTGCCATTTAGAGAAAATGTTTTCTCACAGACAGAACAGCTGTAAGGTTTCTCTCCTGTGTGTGTTCTCATGTGTTGTGTGAGAGTGCCATTTAGAGTAAATGTTTTCTCACAGACAGAACAGCTGTAAGGTTTCTCTCCTGTGTGTGTTCTCGTGTGTTGTGTGAGATTCTTCTTTCGTGCAAACATTTTCTCACAGACAGAACAGCTGTAAGGTTTCTCTCCTGTGTGTGTTCTCATGTCTCGTATGAGCTTCTGTTTATGAGTAAATGTTTTCGCACAAACAGCACAGCTGTAAGATTTCTCTCCTGTGTGTGTTCTCATGTGTTTTGTTAGATCACTCTTTTGAGTAAATGTTTTCTCACAGACAGAACAGCTGTAAGGTTTGTCTCCTTTGTGAACACTAATGCGTCTATTTAAATGCTTTTTAAACCCAAATTTCTCTTTATAAACAGAACACTGGTGTTTCTTCCTTGGAGTTCCTTCAGCTGTTTGTGACATGTTTCCATTGTCCACAGTGGCTCTGGTCTCTGGTACAGACTTGTATTTGGGGGACAGAAATGAGTTTGAAGCAATGGTGCTTCTGTCCCCAGTCTGGACTTGGTTATAGTGATCTCCATCTGCCTCTGTTTCCATCTGTGCAGCTGAATAGCTGAATGGAGATCTCCACTCTTCATCACTGTCGGTGTCAGAAGAGTGCTCCGTGTCTCCATCAGTCTCAGGGTGGACATGTTTCTCAGAGTTGACGTCTTCTCTGTGATCAGTTTGTTTTCGTTGGAGCGCTGAGGACTCTTCTGTCTTCACACAGCCATCACTGGACTCAGGGATGGACCTGAATAAAATCTACATACATTCTCATGTATAAAAGCTGATAACCCTGTACAAGGATTAAATCAGCAGTTTATATTTCTGGCTATTCTCAAATGTCCCTGAATTCTGGTTTATTTCTAATCTGCTCATATTTTTATAATAAAATGTGTTGAAAGTGATGGGACTCACACACGCAGGTGATCTTCCTCCTGTGTGATGCTCTGTTCTTCTGGCTCCTCTTTAAGCTGTGGAATCTCTGGGATTTCCTGTTTTAGAGCAAGACAAAGACTCAGAGAGGACATCTGACCATCTGCAGGAGACAAGGGGAAACAAAGGTGAGAATTCCTTACACATCACACACACACACACACACACACACACACACCTTTCCTGTAAAAGAAAGGCTCTGTGAATTTGTGTTTACATTAAAAGTGAAAGGATAATTTATTTGTTCATGAAGTTGTAAATTTATATATAACAGATCATTCTGAGTGTTCTGCCCTGTCTATTTTGCCTATTGTGTACAGTGGTACCTAACCTTACGAATGACCCAACAAACGAAAATTTCAAGTTACGAAACGCCTTCACGGTAAATTTTGGTCTCTAGATACGAAAGAAAATTCAAGTTACGAAACGCGAAATCTCAAAAATTCAAATAATGTGCGCTCAGCCACACACATTATACGCTTTTCTCAGACTGGATTAAAACTTTTCTCACATTTGTCTCTCGTTTAAACACTCAAACTTTCATAGATTTTCAACAAAATGTATTAATAGCGAAGTGTGGGGGGAAGGAGGAGGGGGGAGAAAACTGCACTCTGACACGTGTGTGATAGCGGCATGTGTGACAGCTGGGCTGTCAGCAGGTCTAAACCTGGACTAAACCTGGACTAAACCTGGACTAAACCTGGACTAAACCTGGACTAAACCTGGACTAAACCTGGACTAGACCTGGACTAGACCTGGACTAGACCAGGTGGATTAAAGCGCCGCTCGTGGGTCTATTTCCTGGTATCGTTTCGAGTCACAGCTGAGGCGAGCAGCTGCTCGCATGCAAGAGCCGCAGTCTAGACCTGCTCTCCAGGGCCCCTCCAGGCGCGGAGCCCCAGACATCCAGGGACCCAGGGGGACACTGCCAGCCCGCCTTAAGAGCTCCCTAAGCGGGCATGGGTCCGGGGATTGTCCCGGTCACCGGCCTGGAGGTCTTGAAGAGGCCGACCTCACGGTTCTATCCAGGCCGCTCTGTGAGCACCTTACGCGGGCATAGCTCAGAGGATTGTCCCGGTCATCAGCCTGGAGGTCTTGAAGAGGCCGACCTCACGGTTCTATCCAGGCCGCTCTGTGAGCACCTTACGCGGGCAGGTCTGGACCAGGTCTGGACCAGGACTAGGTCTCTTGCATGCGCCTCAGCTGTGACTCGAAACGAAACCAGGAAATGGACCCAGGCGCGGCGCTTTAATCCACCTGGTCTAGTCCTGGTCTAGTCCTGGTCTAGTCCAGGTTTAGTCCAGGTCTAGACCTGCTGGTAGCCCCCGCGCTGGGTCAGCTGTCACACATGCCGCTATCACACACGTGTCAGAGCGCAGTTTTCTCCCCCCTCCTCCTTCCCCCCACACTTCGCTATTAATACATTTTGTTGAAAATCTATGAAAGTTTGAGTGTTTAAACGTGAGACAAATGTGAGAAAAGTTTAAATCCAGTCTGAGAAACCAATCAGGAGCAGAACACAATGTTACACTATAAAAAAAGTTACACTATAAAAAAAAAAAAAAAACTTGGATTGGGGCCTTGGAACGAATCAGGCTTTTTCCATTGAAATAGCTACTCAACGTACGAATTTTTCACCTTACGAAACCAATCTGGAACGAATTAATTTCGTAAGGTGAGGTACCACTGTATTTTGGTTTGGTCTGCTGGCCCTTTAAGTGGAAAACAGGAAATTGCCCCTAATGGTCATGTGCGGTAGTACATGCAGAAAAAAGCACATGTGTTACTACTTCGTAATGAGTTCATAGAAGGCATTCCCTGTAAGTAAACTATAAATATGTATTATAAGTTTAAGGTGTCCATAATAAGATGTGCGGCTCTACCTTTAATTTGATTTGTATAGGATCAAGTTTTTTGCAAGTTGTTTTGCATGATAACACGTTGAGTACTATACTGCATTTGGGTTGGAATTAGCATAGGAGAATGTGGTTTGCTGTATTTCTTTGCGTTTAGATTCATGTATATTCTGTCGTGTTGTTACAGTTTCACACCTGCCATATAAAGAATAGTCTAAACCCATCCTGGCGTCAGTGACTTGTGTGGAGGTGTTTAATTCCTGGATAGTAGAACGGGGTTCTACGAGGCCAGTACAGTGAAAAAGGACACTGTACAACGAACTCCTGACACACTGCACTGTTACACGCTGCATCCAGGTCAGCATGACAGACGCAGTGTCATCAAGTCAGCTTAAAGGCGCATCACACCAGCACCATGGAAAAAGACCAGTATGAAGTCAGATCTTCAACTTCAAAGAAATCAAGCCGCTCCTCTGCTGCAAGTGTCATATTAGCAGCCGCCACCGCACGTGCCAAAGCTCAAGCTGCCCAAAAGAGAGCTGAATTTGCAAAGAAAGAGGGAGAAATTAAAGGGATATGCCACCCCCAGGTCAAATTTGGGCATCTCCCCACAGTGCGGAAGAATAAAGCCGAATCACGCACCACGCTGTGCAACAGGGGAACTCCCTTCCTGGTGCGTAACAGGGATTCCCCTGGCAGCGTGGTGCGTGATTCAGCTTTATTCTTCCGCACTGGAAAATAGTTCCCACCCAAAATGACCAAGGCAAGCTCTCCGTGTTGATTTGCACATTTATTTGCACTCGATATGAATGCGCACTACACAGAAAGTAATTGGGAAACGCATCGAGCAAGTTAATTCCTTTTGGCCGAAATCTTTCTCTTTCTCACTTATTTTAGTCTCTGGACTGTGGGGAGGCATATCCCTTTAAAGTAGAAAAGGCCAAATTAGACGCAACGCTTGATGTTTTAGCAAAAGAGGGTGAAGCTGAAGCTGCAGCCGCTGAAGCAGCAGTTTTGGAGTCCGTTGCAGCAGGTTTGGACACAAGTGATGAACAGCTGATCCTGCCACAGGAGCTGCAGTGTTCCTTTGACCGAACTGCAGAATATGTAAAAAGGCACCAGGCATACAGTGATACAGGTAAATTAAAAGACATTAAAACGGAAAAGTACAAATGGAAAAGTAAATCCAGTACAATCTGAAAAATATCAAAATGAGTTGCCCGCAGTAAAAGGCTATCACTCACCTAGGCCCCCAGATCAAATAAATCATTCACCTGAAAGGCAGAGAGAAGAGCCACACCCTGTAAAGTATCAGCAATACAAAAGCCACGAGTCTCCTGGGTATTTGCTACCCACTGCTGGGCGTTTTCGGTACAACACCCCTGCGCCAAACCACCCCAGTAATACTAATGAGCTTGCCAAATATTTAGTGAGGAGTCAGTTGTTAACATCAGAACTCACCAAGTTTGATGACAAACCTGAAAACTATTTATCTTGGAAATCATCCTTCATCAACGCTATTGATACACTTGAACTCAGACCATCACAAGAAATGGATCTCATGATAAAATCACTTGGCCCAGAGTCCACTAAACATGCACAACGCATTAAAGCTGTGAACATAAAGAAACCAGCTTCAGCATTAGAGCTTACCTGGGAGAGACTAGAGGAGATCTATGGGTCACCAGAGGCCATTGAAGGCGCTCTTTTTGCCAAACTGGATCAGTTCCCAAAAATAGGACCCAGAGACAGTCAAAGGCTAAGAGAACTCAGTGATTTACTACAGGAGACTGAGTCTGCAAGGCAAGAAGGGTACCTGCAGGGACTCTATCTCGACACTGCACGGGGCGTCGCTCCCATCGTGGACAAGCTGCCGTTTGGGCTACAGGACAAGTGGATGATGGAAGGCTCCTACTACAAGCAGCGATATCATGTGACTTTTCCTCCATTCACCTTCTTCCTACAGTTCATACAGACACAAGCAAAGGCACGCAACGACCCGAGCTTCAATCTCTTGCCATCATCCACCTCTGTAGTTAAAAGGGACAGGTATGGAGAGAGCAACAGCAATAATCGCAGAACGGTTTCAGTGCACAGGACTAATGTTACAGTCCCACCCACTGAAGGACCAGATAAACGCTGCCCTGTGCATAACAAACCACACAGCTTAGAACAATGCAGAGCTTTCAGAGAGAAAACACTACAGGATCGAAAGACAATATTAAAACACAGAATATGTTTTAAGTGTTGTGCATCTAACAAACATTTGGCTCGTGACTGTGAAGCAAAAATTTAATGTTCTGAATGTGACAGTGATAGGCATCCAACAGCCTTGCATCAAGATGCTCCTTGCTCCCCCAAATCCCCCCAGCCTCCAGCTGAGCACGGCGGGGAGAGACAAACACAGGAGGTAGCAGTTGTTTCAAGTTGCACTGAAGTATGTGGGGAGGGTTTTTCTGGAAAGTCATGTTCCAAAATATGTCTGGTTAATGTCTACCCTGCCAATGACTCCAGCAAACGCCAGAAGATGTACGCCATGCTGGATGATCAGAGTAACGTATCTCTAGCACGCTCTGAGTTTTTTGATGTGTTCAAAGTCAATGGTAATGCAGCCCCCTACACTCTCCAGACATGCAGTGGTATAGGCCTCACTTCTGGCAGAAGAGCCTATGGTTACGTGATAGAGGCCATAGACGGCTCCCTTGCTATACCCCTGCCCATGTTAATTGAGTGCAACATGATTCCCAATAAAAGAGAGGAAATTCCTACCCCATCTGCTGCTCATGCACATCGACACCTAGAGACCATAGCACACAAGATACCACCTTTGGATAACGGTGCTGACATTTTGCTATTGCTCGGAAGGGACATTCTAAGAGTCCATAAAGTGCGCAGCCAGATTAACGGCCCACATGATGCACCATATGCACAGAGACTAGATTTAGGCTGGGTAATAGTTGGAGATGTTTGCTTAGGTGGCACTCATAAGCCTTCGCATGTCACCACTCTCAAGACTCACATTCTGACAAATATGAGGCCTACCCATTTTCCCCCGTGTGAAAATCACTTTATTGTCAAGCCAGACACCAGTCTCTCACGCAGACAAATAACCCTCAGTGACTCAAATATGAAAGGCAATGCACAAAACGAAAATATAGGAAACAATGTGTTCTGCCAGACAAAAAATGACAATAAACTTGCACCTTCAATGGAAGATCTGCTGTTCCTCAAAATAATGGACAATGAGTGTTTTCAGGAAGAATCACAAAGCTGGGTAGCTCCGCTACCATTTCGCCAGCCAAGGGCACTGCTGCCGAACAATCGCCAGTATGCTATCAGTCGCCTCAAATCACTTGAACGAACTCTAAACAAAAATGTTGAAATGAAAGCTCACCTGATAGACTTTATGCAGAAAATGATGGACAATGGGCATGCAGAGCTTGCACCCCCTGTACAACAAGGTAAAGAGTACTGGTACTTGCCCTATTTTGGAGTATACCACCCACAGAAGCCGTCACAGATTCGAGTGGTATTTGACTCCAGTGCACAGTTCGAAGGTACATCACTCAACACAGTGCTGCTCCCAGGGCCTAATCTAAACAATAGTTTATTAGGTGTGCTCATCAGATTCAGGAAGCATCCAGTTGCAATTACCGCAGATATCCAACAGATGTTCTATTGCTTCCTGGTGCGTGAGGACTGTAGAGACGTCCTCAGGTTTGTCTGGCACAAAGACAATGACCTACAGAAAGAACTGGTTGACTATAGAATGCGTGTGCATGTGTTTGGCAACAGCCCCTCACCTGCTGTAGCCACATATGGGCTGAGGAGAGCTGCTCAACAAGGAGTGGCCAAATACGGGTCAGATGTATGCCACTTCATTGAACGTGACTTTTACGTTGATGACGCTTTAAAATCTGTCCCCACCAAACACGACACCATCAACCTTCTGAAACGCACACAAGGGATGCTGGCAAACTCAAACCTCCGCCTCCACAAAATAGCATCTAACGAGGTTGAGGTGATGGATGCATTCTCAGCCCAGGACCGAGCCAAAGACCTCCAGGATCTGGATTTGTTCAAGGACGACCTCCCAGATCAGCGCAGCCTTGGAGTAAAATGGAATATAATGAAGGACTATTTCACCTTTCACATTCCTCATACTGAAAAACCTTATACACGAAGAGAAGTCCTTTCAACTGCGAATAGTGTGTTTGACCCGCTAGGGTTTTGGTCCCCAGTCATCATTCAAGGACGACTGCTTCTCAGAGAACTATCGCTACAGACAACAGAGTGGGACTCACCTCTTCCAGAGGACCTGAAAAGCCAGTGGATAGAATGGCAACAGTCCCTCCAATGCCTCAGCAAATTCCACATCCCACGCACATACACTAAAATGTCACTGTCTCAGGCTAAATGTGTAGAGCTTTGTATATTTTCAGATGCATCTATGAAGGCGATATGTGCAGTCTCATACCTGAAGGTCACCGCTCAGGATGGCACAACAGAGGTTGGCTTCGTCCTAGGTAAGGCACGACTCGCTCCACAGCCTGAGCTCACTGTCCCTAGACTCGAACTCTGTGCCGCAGTAATGGCGGTAGAAATGGCCGAGGTCATAAGCGAAGAGATTGACCACCCCATAGACAAAACTAGTTTCTACACAGATAGCAAGGTGGTCCTCGGTTATATCCACAGCCAGTCCAGGCGCTTTTATGTGTATGTAAACAACCGCGTGTGCCGTATTAGAGAATCAACTACTCCAGAGCAATGGCATTTTGTTACTACAGACCAGAACCCTGCTGACCATGGCTCACGATCCATCCCAGCTGCTGAGTTGCAGAACACAACGTGGCTCACAGGACCAGCCTTCCTTCAGCGCTCATCAGACAGCCACCCAGAGCCTCCTGAATTTGAGTTACTGGACCCAGACAATGATGCAGAGATACGCCCAGAGGTAAAGATACTTTGCACCAACATCTCAAAAGACATTCTGAGCTCAGGACGTTGGGAGTGCTTCTCCACATGGCGCTCGTTAAGCAGAACAATGTCAAACCTGATTCACGTGGCACAATGCTTCTCTCAAACTAAAACTGGCCCAAACTGTACAGGATGGCACATATGTAAAACAGCCATCACTCCTGAACTGTTAGAGCAAGCAGAGACATTAATCATTAAAAAACATGCAGTCTGAAACATACTCAGAAGAAATAAAGTGCATCACAGAAAAACAGAACCTCCCTAGAAACAGCCCTATCATAAAGCTCAACCCCTTCATTGGAGATGACAAGTTGTTGAGAGTTGGTGGCCGTATTAGACGTGCAGGGCTGGGGGTAAAAGAAACAAACCCTATAATCTTACCAGGCGGTCACCATGTCACAACCCTTCTTGTAAACCACCACCATGAAAGGGTGAACCATCAAGGCAGGCATTTTACTGAGGGTGCTGTTCGTGAGAGTGGCCTGTGGATTGTAGGAGCAAAAAGATGCATTGGAAAGGTCATAAGCAAATGTGTGACATGTAAAAAGCTGAGAGGGAAGTTTGAGGAGCAAATAATGAGTGACTTGCCTGTAGACAGACTCCGAGTAGAGCCTCCCTTTTCTTATGTGGGTATGGACATGTTCGGCCCATGGGAGGTAACCACAAGGCGAACAAGGGGGGGACAAGCAAATAGTAAACGTTGGGCAATACTATTCACATGTTTGAGCACAAGGGCTGTCCACATTGAAGTAATGGAGGAGATGAGCTCTTCAATTTTCATAAACGCACTGAGGCGTTTCTTTGCCTTGCGAGGTCCTGCAAAACAGCTGCGCTCAGACTGTGGCACTAATTTTATTGGTGCCCACAAGGAAATGACTGCTAACACACCAGGAAAAGTGAAAATACAACACTTCTTGCAAGATCAGAAGTGTACCTGGATTTTCAACCCACCCCATTCTTCCCATATGGGGGGGGGTATGGGAACGGATGATTGGTTTGGCACGCCGCATACTCGATAACATGCTGCTGCAAGCTGGTCGTGTTCAACTTACCCACGAAATCTTAACCACATTCCTTGCAGAAGTCACAGCCATATTAAATGCACGTCCATTGTCGTGCCATACCAGTATCATCAGACCCTGAGCATCCCTACATTCTCTCACCTGAGATGCTGCTGACACAAAAAACACACATTGTGCCCCCTATCTGTGACAATGTTGACCCCAAAGAAATGCTTAAAAGCCACTGGAAACGTGTCCAGTTCCTTGCAGACACCTTCTGGGGCAGATGGCGCAAGGAGTATCTCAGTAGCCTCCAACTTCGTCAAAAATGGCACAATAAGAAGACTGACATCAAACAAGGGGATGTTGTTCTCCTTAAGGACAAACAAACAAGGAGAAAGGAGTGGCCAATGGGTGTAATCGTAAAGACAGTTCCGAGTGAAGATGGGATCATAAGAAAGGCTGAAGTTAGACTTGCTTCCCAAGGGACTGTTAAAACTTATTATAGACCTATTTCTGAGATGGTTTTCATATTATCTAGTGATGTTTAATTTAATACTTTGTGGTATCTCTAAGATACCAGGCGGTATCTGCCTGGTATCTTAGAGATGTTCTGCCCTGTCTATTTTGCCTATTGTGTATTTTGGTTTGGTCTGCTGGCCCTTTAAGTGGAAAACAGGAAATTGTCCCTAATGGTCATGTGCAGAAAAAAAGCACGTGTTACTACTTCGTAATGAGTTCATAGTAACTTCATAAGTAAATATGTATTATAAGTTTAAGGTGTCCATAATAAGATGTGCGGCTCTACCTTTAATTTGATCATCACGGGGATGGTGACAGAACTGTGTAAAGCCAACGCAGCGCAATCTGTGCGCCAAGAGGAACTAATGAGATCTCTCATGAATCTTCATGGCGATATGAAGATGGGGGTCTGGCACAACTCGAGCCCAGTCTAAATTATTTACCTGGGTCTCTAAAAATGTATTTCATCATGCTAAATTAACCCCCCTGGATAATTCTCTCCTGTGAAAAATCTGTGGCTCCAATGGTTATCTGTGTTTTGACTTCGCCTCCCTGCATGAACACTTCCAAGGCCACGAACTGTGGTTTGTTATCTGGACTCTACATAAAGATGGCACCCACTCTTACACTGTCACTGAAAATAGAAATAATAGTAGAAATTCCCTGTCTTTAGAAAGGTCTGACCTCTGCTCTCGGTTCAATCAATTTCATCGATTTCCAATCTGACCCCCCCCCACATCCTTCCTTATGTTACCAACAAAAAAGATCACCTTATGTTATATCTCCAATTGTTTTTCTGTCATTACATGTTGTTAAATTGTCACTGATTGTACTTGTATTGCATCTTTTCTGCTCTGCATCTCCCAGTCGGCGGCGCGCGCAAGTGCAGCGGCCCCTCCCCTAGCCACTCTATCACTGTCCTGCCTGGTTAGTGGGGAAACGAAATTTCGAATTCATTCTATGTACATGTACATGATTGTTTTTCGACAATAAAGCAAACTATAACTATGAACTATGACTATGACTATTTGTATAGGACCAAGATTTTTGCAAGTTGATTTGCATGCTAACACGTTGAGTACTATACTGCATTCGGGTTGGAATTAGCATAGGAGAATGTGGTTTGCTGTATTTCTTTGCGTTTAGATTAATGTATATTCTGTCGTGTTGTTACAGTTTCACACCTGCCATATAAAGAGAAGTCTAAACCCATCCTGGCGTCAGTGACTTACTGTGTGGAGGTGTTTAATTCCTGGATAGTAGAACGGGGTTCTACAAGGCCAGTACAGTGAGGTCCGGGTTGTGTAAACATCAGTAGTGTGCAGTGACTTATGGGTAGGCGAGCAGACTTGGGGTGGACATCAATATTTATTTGATAACAATTTAGTAACACCACTTTATGCAAACTACATTACAAATTAGTATATTTATTTACTAGGTTCCAGACAAACATAGACCCCAGCATGTCGGTACGCTGTAAGGTGGCAGCCCCACCAACCTACTATCCTGCGGAGGGCTAACAACCCACCCAGGAGAAATCCTTTTGTTACGAAACTGACCAGAGAAAGAAGCCGGACTGCCCAAAACGGTAACGGACCCCAGCCCGCCCCCGACCAACGAGTACGGATCAACCTTCGTCGTAGGACCCGTGTCGCAACATGGAATGTCTAGACACTCCTTCGCTCCGGAGCCGCCACCCTGCTGTCCCGAGAGCTCTGCCGCTACAACATCACCCTGGCAGGACTCTGTGAAGTCCGATGGCAAGGCAGCGGCAAAACAACAGCAGGCGACTACTGTTACATCTGAAGTGGCCCCGAGAAATGGACAGGCCTTTATGGAGTGGCTCTCACCATCCCAAAGGCCCTCCGTAAGTGCCTCATCAGCTGGACACCCCTGACCGACTGTTGTCCGACCGCTTTCTCCACCAGCATGGCAAGATGACAGTAATTGTCGCCTATGCGCACACCGATGTGGCTGATGAGGATGCGAAGGATGCCTTCTTTGATCAACTCCATCAGGCTGCCAACCAAGCCCCACCACACGACATCACCATCATCCTCACGGACGGCAACGCTACTCTGTCTAGCTGTGACCGGCCCACAGGCTCACCTATTGGCACAGTTTTTGCCGACAAGATCACAAACGACAATGGTAACTGCCTTTTCCTTCTTTGCCACCATAACGTCTGTGTTGCTGATACCTGGTTTCCCCGGAAACTCATCCATCACTGGACTTGGTACAGCCCAGATGGCAGAACCAGGAATGCGCTGGACCACATCCTCATATCTCGACGCTGGAAGTCGTTTGTTACCAACTGCCGTGTTTATAGAGGAGCACAGCTTGGCAACACCGACCACCGCCTGCTGGTGGCTGAAGCTAAAGCTGCGAGCCAACCAGCACACCAAGACCCCACCTCACCTGGACTCCTCTCTATTCACTGATCCAAACATTGCCGCAGATTTTAGCCGCTCCGTCCGCCGTACCTTCGATGCCCTGGCCCCGGACAAAGTGACCGACTGGACGACCTTTAAGGCGGGCATCATTCAGTCAGCTCACAATGTCCTCGGATGCTCACGACCTTCCCCGAAAAAGCCTTGGATATCGGAAAGGACACTTGACATCATCGACTGCCAGCGCGAAGCCCGACTCCGGGGTGACCTGTCGGAATACCGGCGGCTGAACCACCTGCGCAATGTGGCTATAGCCGAGGACCGTGAGAGGTTCTGGAAGGCAGAAGCGGAACACCTAGAGTCTGCGGCCAACAACAACAACAACATGAGCCGGGTCTTTAGTCTGCTGCGCCAAGCCCGTAATGGTCCACTCATCAGGACAGCCCTGGTGAAAGGTTCTGATGGCCACCTCTTAACAACTGAAGCAACCTGCCTCGAACGCTGGAAAGAGCACTTCAGCCTCCTCCTGCAGCACGGCTCCATCCCGGCTGATTCCATCACCCCAGCCGCTGCAAATGTTGCATCTACTAGCAACGCTTGCAGCACAGACCCCGTCACCCCAGAGGAAGTCAGAGCTGCTCTGAATAAATTCAACAACAGGAAAGCCCCCGGAATCTGCGCCATAACTGCTGAGACCAGCGACCTGACCAGAGGGGTCATCCTACCCTTCTGGAAACGCAAGGGTGACAGGCTAGACTGCTGCAACCACAGAGGCATTACCCTTCTCTCCATCCCCGGCAAGCTCTTCACCAGGATCTTGCTTACCCGTGCTCTCCCAGCCATCAGAAGCAGCCGCCATCCCCAGCAGGCTGGCTTCATGCCTAACCGCTCCACAACAGACCACATCTCCGCCGTTCATCTGCTGATAGAGAAGACCTATGAATTCCGCATCTCTACATCGGGTTCATAGATTTGAAGGCTGCCTTTGACACCGTCTGCCATGCTTCACTGTGGAGTATCCTACAGGCCCTTGGGGCACCACCCAAGATCGTCGCCCTACTCAAGTTGCTTTACAGCAACGCACAGAGCTGTGTCCGTGTTAACGGCAGAGACTGACTGATTTCCTATCTCCAGTGACGTCCGTCAGGGCTGTGTGGCTGCTCCCGACCTCTTCAACTGCATCATTGACCATCTGATGCTCAAGGTTTGTGAGCGGGTCCCCGGAGTGTCCTTTGGCGACTACCACCTGACTGACCTGGAGGTCACTGACGACACCATTCTGCTCAGCACATCCTACAGCCAGCTGAGAGACGCACTGGGCATATACAGTGAAGAGGCAGGGAAGCTTGGCCTCCAAGTGAGCTGGGCAAAGACCAAATTTATGTATGTCGGCGATGGGCCGGATCCACCGTCCCTGCAGCTTGGCAATGACATTGTAGAGCCTGTCAAGTGCTTTGTGTACCTGGGGTCCATAGTGACCAACAACGGAGACCTAAATCCAGAGATCAACCGCAGAAGAGCCCTGACAGCAACAGCCCTGCAGTCCCTCTGGAAACCACTCTGGCGACATTCTACCATCTCACACACGACAAAGCTCCGGATATATAATTCCGCCGTACTCTCCATTCTGCTGTAAGGCTCGGAGCCATGGCCCCTGAACAAGACTCTGGCTGCCAGAGTAGATGGCTTCGATAGCAGAGCTCTTCACACCATCGAAAATATCAGGTGGGCCCAGTGAGTTTCCAACCAGGTGCTCAGAGCTCGCAAACGCCAGCCCAGAGCATCGTGCCTGGCTGCGCAACGCTGCACCCGCTGGTTCGTTCATGCCCTACGCCTTCCTGCTGAATGAATGATATTTATTTAACTCACATTAATTGCATGTATACTGAGCCATTCTGGAAATTCATGAATTCAAACAAACAGAACCAGTGACAAAGGCCAGTCCTGGCAAAGTCCAACATGCACTAGGAACAGGTCTGACTAACTGCTGGCAATGTGAACACAGCTCCTGCTCCGGTCATACAGGAACCGGACAGCCCTTCGCAAAGGGCCCCAAACCTCATACTCCTGGAGCACCCCCCACAGGACACCATGTTCTCAGCCCTCTCCTGTACTCCCTGTTCACCTATGACTGTACCACCAGGCACAGCTCCAAAATCATCCTCAAGTTTGCTGACGACACCACCATCTTAGGCCTCATCACTAACAACGATGAGAGCGTCTACAGAGACGAGGTGAAATCACTGACCAGCTGGTGTCAGGAAAATAACCCCTCTCTGAACGTCAGCAAAACTAAGGAAATGATGGTGGACTTCAGGAGACAGCGTGTAGACCAGCATTCCCCCATCTCCATTAACAACGCTGAGGTGGAGCAGGTCAGCAGCTTTAAGTTCCTTGGAGTACACATCACTGAGGATCTGTCCTGGACACTACATACAGACACTGTGGTTAAGAAAGCCCGACAAAGACTCTACTTCCTGAGGAAGTTTGGTATGAACTCCAGCATCCTCACAAACTTCTACAGGTGCACCATCGAGAGCCTGCTGACGGGCTGCATCACAGTGTGGTATGGGAACTGCACCGCTCAGAGCCGCAAAGCACTACAGAGGGTGGTGCGAGCGGCAGAGGACATCACTGGCAGCAGTCTCCCCTCCATCCAGGACATTTACCACAGCAGGGGTCTGCGTAAGGCACGCAGCTTCACTAAGGACCATACTCATCCGGCACAAGGACTCTTCCGTCTGCTACCCTCTGGTACACGATACAGAAGCCTGCCAGCACGCACAAAAAGACTCAAAGACAGCTATTACCCCCAAGCTGTCAGACTACTGAACTCTGGGTAATACTCTAAATAATACTGAACTCTCAATAATACTGCACTAAACTACCTTTCATTATGCAGAATGTTTACTGCTGCTGCTCTGTATGAATGCATCATGTTTGTCACTACCTCACTGTAAACTACTGTTACCTGTGCAATAATCTGTGCAATTACCTATGTGCAATATCTATACCATACTATGTGCAATACGAAATCCACATTCAACACCTATACCACATCATATTATGTGCAATCTGTGAAATACTCTACTTACACCTTATTTGATCTTTGATTTAATCCTACCTGCACCTTTGTACATTGTACTTTGTATTTTTATTACATTTTATTACATATTTTATTATATTGTTTATTATATTGTTTACTTCTTCCCCTGCACTTTTGCAACACTTTTTTTTACCATGTACTATTATTGCATGTTATTAGTACTTCTGACTATCTTAGCGAGTCAACGGTTCTTCTGATCCTAAGCATTTCATTGCATTGTTGACCCTGTGTTGATTCTGCATATGACAAATAAACAATCTTGAATGTTGAATGAGGGACATGGTCGAATGCCTTCTCCAGATCCACAAAGCACATGTGGACTGGTTGGGCAAACTCCCATGAACCCTCGAGCACCTGATGGAGAGTATAGAGCTGGTCCAGTGTTCCACAGCCGGGACGGAAACCAAACTGCTCCTCCTGAATCTGAGGTTCGACTATCCTTCGGATTCTCCTCTCCAGTACGCTGGAATGGACCTTACCAGGGAGGCTGAGGAGAATGATTCCTCAGTGGTTGGAACAAACTAGTCTGGTCTGGTCCCCTTCTTAAACAGATGGACCACCACCCCGGTCTGCCAGTCCAGAGGTACTGTCCCCGGCCGCCACGCGATGTTGCAGAAATGTGTCAGCCAAGACAGCCCCACAACATCCAGAGACTTAAGATACTCAGGACGGATCTCATCCACACCTGGAGCATTGCTATACACCTCAGTGACTTCAGCCAGGGTGATTGATGAGTCCGCCTCCGAGTCCCCAGCCTCTGCTTCCTCCTCGGAAGACATGGCAGTAGGATTGAGGAGATCCTCAAAGTATTCCTTACACCATCTGACAACATCCCCAGTCGAGGTCAACAGCTCTCCACCCGCACTGTAAACAGTGTTGGTGAAGCACCACTCCCCATCCTGAGGCGTCAGACAGACAGACAGACAGATACAAGCGGCTGAAATGAGTGGCTGGGTGCTCCTTTAGAGAGAGGGTGAGGAGTTCGGCCACAGGGGAGGAGTTCGGAGTACAGAGCTCCACGTCGAGAGGAACCAGCTGAGGTGGCTCGGGCATCTATGCCAGATGCCTCCTGGACACCTCTCTGGGGAGGTGTTCCAGGCATGTCCCACCAGAAGGAGGCACCGGGGAAGACCCTGGCCATGCTGAAGGGACTATGTCTCTCAGCTGGCCTGGGAACACCTCGGAGTTCCCCCGGAGGAGCTGAAGGAAGTGTCTGGTGTGAAGGAAGTCTGAGAGTCCCTGTTTAGACTGCTGCCCCCATGACCCGGCCCCGGAAAAGCGGAAGAAAATGGATGAATGGATGGAGGCTTGGGCGTGCAGTCATCTACCGTCAGTTCAAGTTGTTGTTTTTTTATTAATGAAAAACCACAAATAACCTAATGTGCCTATGATGCTGCCTGAGCTTCATTAAAGCCTCTTAGGCTGGTTGTAGCACCAGAGCTAATTTCCACCTGTAGTCCCTGGTGCATGTCCTGTGTCTTCATCAGTCTCGGGGTGGACATGTGTCTCAGAGGTGACGTCCTCTCCCTGTGTGTCCTCTCTGTGATCAGTTTGTTTTCGTTGGAGCAATGAGGACTCTTCTGTCTTCACACAGCCATCACTGGACTCGGGGACGGACCTGAATAAAATCAAATCTACATAAATTAGAATAATCATCCTGAGGAGAAATCAATTGTTGTGTCTGCATAAATTCTTATGTATAAAAGCTGATAACCCTGTACAATGATTAAATTAGCAGTTTATATTTCTAGCTCTTCTCATATGTGACCGGCCGCAGCCAAAGCCGCCACAACTCGGTCAGGGCGAACATGAGAAAATCATGTTAGAAAAGCATACATATTATCTTTGAATTTGTCTAGTTTTTTGGAAACTGGACAACGAGGCCAACAATAGTTACATCGGAGGTGACCACATCCAGGAGAAAGCCCCCGACAAAAAAGTGAGTGTACTCGATGATGTTTGCAGGAACACATTACTCTTTCTTATGGGTTGAGTAAAGTGCTTTTAAAATTTGACACGACATACTTCACGACACGTTTAAATACTAATTGAGCTTTCGTGTGGTCATATTATTTCTGCATCAAAGAGAGATGTTTAGCTGAAAGCAGGGGGCTTGTGTAATTGTCAACATTAGCATCATATTGCTAGCCAAACAGCCCATTACAGCGTACTTTTGATTTGCAATGATTAACATAACTAATGGTTCAACTGCTAGACTAGTGTGTGAAGTGCTAGTGATTAAGTAATGACTGCAGATACTGCAGTACTAGTTGCTAAATCATTAGCATCACTGTCAATTTAAAAAATGCTAACAGGCACCTAGACTAGATGCTAAAAGTACGTGTGTATATAGTGTCCTATACTTTATATCCCTATATACAGTGGTACCTCACCTTACGAAATTAATTCGTTCCAGAAGTGGTTTCGTAATGTGAATTTTTCGTAAGTTGAGTAGCTATTTCAATGGAAAAGGCCTGATTCGTTCCAAGGCCCCGTTCTTTCCGTTCCAAGGTTTTTTTTTTATAGTGTAACATTGTGTTCAGCGTCCTGATTGGCTAAGAGACTAGACCAGGACTAAACGTGGAATAAACCAGGTCTAGACCAGAACTAAACCAGGTCTAGACTAGGTCTAAACCAGGTCTAAACCTGGACTGGACCTGGACTAAACCAGGACTGGACCAGGTCTTAAACCACCACGTGCCGCTCTTTGCTGGTTTCGTGCGGCTGGTTTGTGGCTCGGGCTCCAGAGGACGTGGTCCGGGCGCCGCGGTTCTATCTCGTGCTTGCAGACGTTCCAAGGTTTTTTTTTTAATAGTGTAACATTGTGTTCTGCGTCCTGATTGGCTAAGAGACTGTAGACCCAGGACTAAACGTGGACTAAACCAGGTCTAGACCAGGTCTAGACCAGGTCTAAACCAGGACTGGACCTGGACTAAACCAGGACCGGACCAGGTCCAGACCCGGACCAGACCAGGATTAAATCACCCCGTGCGGCTCTCCGCTGGCCTTGCGCAACTCCTGCGCTCGCCCGCGCGTGCTCGGCCTGCAGCCCGGCGTGGACGTGGCCCTGAGGGGAAGGCACGGCCTGGGTGCCGCGACTCCATCCCGCGCCCGCAGCCCCGGTGTACGCGCCTCGTGTCGCGCACCTCCCCAAGGGGTTCGCGCGCGCCGCGCCCCGGGACACGGCTCCCCTCGCGCGTTCGGCGCTATATTGAGCCGTGTCTTCCCCCACGCTTCACTATCAACACATTCCATTGAAAATCTATGAAAGTTCGAGTGTTCAAACGAAAGAGAAACGCGAGAAAAGCCCAACTCCAGTCTGAGAAAAGTGTAGAATGTGTGTGGTGAGGCATTTACAGCCCTAAACATGTAGAACAATTGCAAAATACAAAGTTGTCCTACCACGCGGACCTCTCCAACCGTGGGCCACTTCTGGAACCTAACCCCGTGTGTGTTGATAAAGTGTATTTACGTTTCGGGGCGTGCATCTGAGCGCGCATTATTTGAATTTTTGAGATTTCGCGTTTCGTAACTTGAATTTTCTTTCATATTTAGAGACCAAAATTTAACGTGAAGGCGTTTCGTAACTTGGATTTTTTGTTTATAGGGTCTTTTGTAAGGTGAGGTACCACTAATTTTTTAAAATGTATTTTTTACTTTTATCTCAATTCTTTCTCTCGTTTTCATTTTACATTGAATACATTTCATATTGTATTGTATTAAATTGACTCTGACTTAACATATTATCCTGTGGATTATTGAATTATTGAATGATTATATGGACTTTTTGTTATAAAAGCATTTCCATTTTAGCAAAGTACCTGTACCTTCTAATTCTCCCCCCCCCCCCGGAAAATTAAAAATTTCAGAAATTTGGATTTCTATATGCTATATGTTAGCAAGTTAGCAATAAAGTAAAACTGTACATAAAAGTACAAAAAAACCACGACATTTTATTAACAAGTAGGCCTACTAGTAGGGTCCGTGTACGTATATATTGGATTTGTTTTTGCTTTGGACTTCGTCTAATCAGACCGCATTGAGGAGGAGCTTATGCGCGCTAAAAGGCGCAGGTGAAAAAGCGAGGAGCGACGCGTTAAGTGAGGCACGGGCAGGTAGGATGAGGTATAGGATGTTTTATAAAGTTTAACCTGTGTACACGCAATGGTACAGGTTGTTGCGACAGCTGCGCTCGCTCGGTCCGTGGCTCCAGACATGGGCTCGCGCGGCCCGCAGTTTAATACGAAGTTTAATACGAGACATGTACTTTTGTTCTGAATACGGGACGATTCTGTTTTTCAAGGGACGGTTGGCGACCCTAAACACAACTATACATATATATATATACTCCCAAAATCTTTCTCAATGAATTTGCACAGATATAAAAAAAAAAAAAAAATTACCCCGCGGCTGAAAAAAAAGCGGAGATCCGCTAAAAGACGGAACTCTTTCATCCCTGTTTCAAATGGCCACAAATTATTCAAATGTTATCAGATTTCTATGTGTTGGAAAGCTTATAATCTACACTTTCAGAATCTGTGAAAAACTCAAAATGCCTCCGGGACGACTTGTGATTGTTTTTTCTGAGGCCGGTCACATATGTCCCTATATCCTGGTTTATTTCTAATCTGCTCATATTTTTATAATAAAATGTGTTAAAAGTGATGGGACTCACACTTGCAGGTGATCTTCCTCCTGTGTGATGCTCTGTTCTTCTGGCTCCTCTTTAAGCTGTGGAAGACCAGGACTCAGAGAGGACATCTGACCATCTGCAGGAGACGAGGGGGAAACAAAGGTGAGAATTACTTACACATCACACACACACACATCTTTGCTGTAAAAGAAAGGCTCTGTGAACTTGTGTTTACATTAAAAGGTGAAGGGATATTTTACTTGTCCATGAAGTTGTAACTTTATATATAACAGATAATTCTGAGGTCCGGGTTGTGTAAACATCAGTAGTGTGCAGTGACTTATGGGTAGGCGAGCAGACTTGGGTGGACGTCAATATTTAGTCGATAACAATTTAGTAACACCACTTTATGCAAACTACATTACAAATTAGTATATTTATTTATCTCATATTAATTGCATGTATACTGAGCCATTCTGGAAATTCTGTCCATAAATTCAAACAAACAGAACCAGTGACAAAGGGCAGTCCTGGCAGAGTTCAACATGCACTAGGAACAGGTCTGACTAACTGCTGGCAATGTGAACACAGCTCCTGCTCCGGTCATACAGGAACCGGACAGCCCTTAGCAAAGGCTCCGAACCCTCCGAACCCCATACTCCTGGAGCATTCCCCACAGGACACCACGAGGGACACGGTCGAATGCTGCCTGAGCTTCTTGAAAGCCTCTTAAAATGTTTCATGTGCATCTTATCTGCTGTGTCCTGGCTGGCATTCCAGGAGGATATCACTGTCTGACCTGACACCTATACAGTCCTTACACATGAGAGATAGTACTCTTGAATAAATATTATGGGTCTAGAAACCACATGAGTGACATATGACAGCTCTACAAATGTGTAATGCACTACACAAAATGTACATTGATGAAGGTCATGAAGACATACCAACAGCAACAGTGCAACGGTCAGATAGGTGCACTGTCCAGCAGATTCGCTGTTAAGCAACGACTGAAGTATGTCTCAAGTCTTTGGCCTCAAGTCCGAGTCAAGTCCCAAGTTGAAGACAGGCAGGTCCAAGTCGAGTCCCAAGTCCTATACTTAGATTTTCAAGTCTTTTCAAGTCTTCAGACATAATTTTAAAAAGTAAAACAAGCCACTATCATATATTATATATTGTGAAGTTATTAAATCATTGTACTGCATGTGCAGTTAAAATAAATGTTGTAATTCATATTATTCTCAGAAATATAAATCAAATGTATTTTTTTCAAAATCAATCACAGGGTTCTCCATTTTTTTATTCATATGAATTGCATTCTGTTAAATTAATCTAGCATACGTTTAAGTAGTAGAATAAGTATAATTTAAGTTGAAAAAAAAAAAAACTAGACTAAACTAATCTCAAGTACAAGCAATTGGGAACATAGCAGAAGAAAATGGATCTACCAGAAAAATCATCCAGTAATTAATGAGATTAAACAAATTAAGAGCCATAGCAGAGGTTCACAAATCCATCATATCCTTCCATTTATCCTTGTCCCCCAGCACAGAACAAAATATCTTAAACAAGGAAGTAGATCTGTAGATTTATCAAATAAATAAATTGTAATGCCCTCCCTGTGTGTCAGGTGCCCTCCCTGTGTGTCAGGTGCCCTCCCTGTGTGTCAGGTGCACTCCCTGTGTGTCAGGTGCACTCCCTGTGTGTCAGGTGCACTCCCTGTGTGTCAGGTGCCCTCCCTGTAGTCCCTGGTGCATGTTTTTTTAGATTTGATGTGGGAAACCGGAGTAAAAAACCCACAAAGGCTTCATTTGGAAATCCAAATGGTGAACGTGACAGCTGAGGACTAGGACTATAACTTGGTTTGAGGTTGCAACTGTCGGATTAGGAGTACTATAATAATTTAGTTTTTTTTTAATACATTAATTAATAAACCCCCCAAATACATAAAAATATCAAATATTTTATAAAACATACATGCAGAATCCCTTTTTTTCTTTTTAATTGTTGTGATTTTTAAGAGTTTTGTTTGATTTCAATTAATAAATGTTTTAAGTAAACTCGAATCGCCAACGTCCAACGTGAACCAACTTGACCGCGGTCACAAACGTCCCTTTTGTCTCTTTGGACAGGTCAGACTCACCGGCTCTGGTCAGAAACACTCGGGGATTCAGCGCGCCAAGAGCCGAGTCCAGGAGCCTCCGCGTCCTCTCGTTCTCCTGTTTGCAGCGACACAGTTCCTCCTCCTTCTCGGCTATGATTCTTTCAAACTGCGCAAATATGTCTTCAGCTGTCGCGGTCAGCCGGGCAGCCATCAAAGCTCTCCGCGTTTGGTCTTGTTCAGACATTTTACAAACACCTTTGGTGAGCAAGTGTAAACGGCTCTTACTTTGTCTTCCCAACAGACCGGAAGTGCCGCCCTGTAGAATTGGGGAACTTCCGGTTAATGTTTATTATTATTATTATTATTATTATTATTATTATTATTATTATTATTATTATTGTTATTGTTATTGTTATTGTTATTGTTATTATTATTATTATTATTATTATTATTATTATTATTATTATTATAGTGGAAATATCTCACGTTTTCTCCACCAGCTTCATAAATCCGAAATGCACTCACCACAAGAAAAACCTATGAAAAAGTGACCTTGCCGGAACACAGTAACTCAAAATTAGTATTCAGGATCATTTTCACAGGTCACGATGGAAGGTGGTCCACAGCCGCGCGGCAGTTTAGCTAAACGGCCCTAAACCGTTTCCCATTCATTTTCAATGGTAGCGCTAAACCACTACGGGTGCAATATTTTGGCCTCTACGCATTTTGGCGCTGTCCCTCACTCTCTTCTGCATCTGGAGACGCTACTCTCTGCTAAGAGGAATTCAACTCGGTGTTCTTCTTTGATTCAAGGTAAGATTTCAATTGGAAATTGCAAACCACGGGAAAACAAAGTAATGTCGCCGTGTTTTCTTAAGCGTTTTTCCGTTTATATTGACTTTGCAGTTCGTTGCTAATCTTGCAATTCAGTGTTACAAAGTCGACCGGCTTTTCGCTCTGAGATGTTTTGTGTCATAACGTGGCAAATTATGAATGAACGCGAACAAGTTTGTTGATAATGTGTCTAGTCTTCGTGTTGTAGAGTGAAATATCTTGTCAGGGAGATACTGATAGATGTTTTGTGTTCGTTGGCTAGCTTCGCCCAAGGGCGGCTTCTTAAAATTAAGGGGCTTTTGTGAAATAACGTATACGGTCATCTTCTCCTTTCTGATAGATTAGATAGATAAGATAGATAGATAGATAGATAGATAGATAGATAGATAGATAGATAGATAGATAGATAGATAGATAGATGTGCTTTATTAATCCCAAGATGTGCAATTGAAGTGTAGTAACAGCATGACATACAGGGACAAACAGACAATAACACAAAGAAGAAAAAGAGCACAACCTACACATAGTAAGCAATATGCAATATGAAATGCAATGAAAATGTATAAAAAAGTATATAACTGCCACCATTATGCCGTCACTGCCATTTTTAACAGCCAAGGTTATTTTAATTAAATCAGAATTTAATTTAATTAAGTCAGAATTTCATTTTTGTTTTCGTCTTTGTGTCTTCAGGGATTGCTGCGCACCATTTAGGATACCTGACACCATCCACGGTGAGCATCTGGACTGGGATGCCTGGAAAACCACCCCTGCTATGGTCACTTGGGCCACCTCTGGACAACTGGAGAACTCCTGTGCCTCTCGCATGCATTACAATCCAGCAATTAGTGTCAAGCTGGATTTGTTCCACTGCATGAGGCGATTTTCACGGGAGTGCACCTCAGAGCATCACCCTCTGTATGCCACTTTCTGCCAGATGCTTTCTGCTGCCTTCATGGTTGTGGACCAGGAGGACTTGAAAAAGCTCCAGGATGCCTACGTGTTCTGTGGGATCCATCCACCGAATCCCACCAAAAAACACATAAGAGAGCACTGCAGGACCAAGGTTCCACAACCCACAGAGCTTCTTGACAGGGTAGAGAAGGTGTTGAAACACTTTCACTTGGCCACAGACCCTGACAATGTCCCACTTTTCAAACCATCCATGTTGAAGATGTGGCACATACAGAGGGTGCACAGCTTGGAGAGGGCATCATGTACAGGTACGGTGTAACTCTCCAGCTCAACCATGTGCCTGTACTCCAGAGTATGGTGAGGGGCATTGTGGAACAGCAGCAGCGTCACCAGCAGCAACAGCAGCAGCACCCCGAGCAGAAGAAAAAGCAGACTAAGACCTGCCTTGCCTGTGGACAGCCCAAGTCTCATTATGAGACCGATGGATCTACTTCTTTTATCAACAGGGCCCTGTGCGCTACTTCTAATGCTCAAAGAGGGTGCATGAGACTTACGCTGCTGAGGGGTTCTCTGACCCATTAATGTCCTTTGAAGACTTTGCAAGGACAGAATTCTTTCAGAAGGAGCTTGATGCCACAAAGACACGTGTGGCAGAAAAGGTGGAGAAGAGGAAAAGGCCAGCACCTCAGCAAGGGCCAGTGGGGCGACTCTGTCGATTTTGCCGGCTAGAACTAAAACTGGGGCTGAATAGCCCTCATGTCCACACAGCCTTCCCTGGGGTGGCGGGGAAATACATTTACTGCCAGTCTAAAGTGTTCTCCATGTACAGAGACAAGGGCATGGCAAAGGAGATGAACTGGAAAGAGTTTCAGCAGTCTCCTTTTTATGAGGCTGAACGAAAAAGATGGGTGGAGGAAAGAAAATGATAAATGTAAATATGTATGTATACATATGATTATTGTATATAGAGTATATAGAGTATATAGATGTGTGTGCACATGATGATGTGTTTGTTATTAATGTTTGTCTTTGCATGTTTATTAATTGAAGTCCAGTCAAGTGGATTTCATTGTCATTTCAGCCATATACATAGCACACAGTAAACATACACATGGTGATGGTATGTTTAAAATATACTCTGTACATTGATTGTCCTGTTAGGCCTTTTCTATATTTTTAAATATATTTGTATATATTTCTTTTAATTACTACTACTGTCTTTATACATTTTATACGTTTTATACATTTCATTCTCTTTTTCCTGTTTTTGTTGTTTTTGTTATTGATCTATACTTTCTGTCTGTATTTTTTATGTTCTTCAATAAAATCAATCTTTGTTTGTAAATTTACATACTGCCTTTTCTCTGGTTATTATATGATAATCAAGTCAATTAAATTCTGTCAAATTTCCAACTTCATTATACTACTATAACAGTACACATTTAGTGCTGGGGGAAAAGTTCATTATACTGTAAATCTTCACAGATGATACTGATCATTCCAAACGTTAAAAACATCAATGTCTTATTTTACAATGCAAACTACATTGCCACAAACATTTCACAATTACAGTTGCAATAAAACTGTAAAGACTGATTATTTCCAATCTCTACCTCTTATATTTTCCACGTTTTTGTAGTGCTCCTGACGGGATTCGAACCCCTGCAGTTGCGGGGAAATTCAGACATAACACGATATGCAAAACTGAAGGGAAAGCTTCAATTTGATTGGCTGGCACGCCGTTACACCTATTCACGGCTGCCCCCCGCGCGACTACAGGGACTTCCTAACTGTTCAGCAGATATGTATGTCCGAGGCTAATAAAGGGTCATGAAATTGCTCAGTTTTGGTTTGGACATTCAGGGAAAGGAATTCAAAGGAAATGTGAAGAAACTACTGGAAAGCACCTGCATATAATCATGTCATAAAGGGCTTCTGCGTAACTTTTTTTTTACTTCCGGGTTTATTTTCCAGGTTTTTTGACAAATAGGCGTGACCAGCGCGTCTTCATAATTAATTGCGATTTAATAAAAGTGTCCCTTTTATGTAATTTCAGTATTAGATGTGATTTTTTTTCTTTATTGTTGTTAAAACACGTGTACAAATGGAAGTGACGCTTCTTCGAAATTATTGTTTTTATTAAAATATGCCAGCATTCATTTCACCTGTTCGAGGTTTATATGACTTGTGCAAGCCAAAAGGAAAATGACCACGACTGTAATCTTCTTAATCTTCTTCTGTAATCTTCTTTTTTTTAAATGATTTTTTTAATGTAGTTTATTTAACCAGGAAAAAAAACCCATTGAGATTAGCACATAGATAAACGACAAACATAGCCAGAGTCCGCCCTATTCTCTCTCAGGCCAATACGGAGACACTGATGCTTTTGTCACCAGTCGTATAGACTACTGTAATGCCCTGCTCTCTGGTCTTCCCAAAAAGAGTATTTCAGGTTTGCAATTTTTACAAAATTCAGCAGCACGTGTCCTGACTATGACCAGGGGGCAGGACCACATTATACCGGTATTAAAATCACTGCATTGGCTCCCTGTGAGTGTCAGGATAGATTTTAAAGTTCTTTTACTGGTTTTTAAATGTCTTAATGGTCTTGGGCCTTCTTATCTTTCAGAACTGCTTTTTCCTTATGAACCTTCACGGGCCCTGCACTCCTCCGGCAGCTCCTGGTCATTCCCAAAGTCAGGACACAGACTCACGGAGAGGCGTCTTTTCAGTACTACGGCCCTCGTCTATGCAACAGCCGGAGGAGCTCAGGGCCAAAGAGAACGTTCATGTTTTTAAGAGTGGCTCAAGACTCACCTGTTTAGCTTGGTCTTTGATTGAATTTGGTTGTCTGTTTGTTTTGCTCTTTTGATGTTGGTTTGTTTGTTTGTTTGAATTATTGTTGGCGGCACGGTGGCTGAGTGGCTAGCACTCATGCTTCACAGCAAGAAGGTTCGGGTCGCCCGGGCCTTTCTGTGTGGAATTTGCTGCTAATCCTTAATCACTGTAAGGCGCTTTGTGTTACATTTTTTGGATGAAAAGCGCTTTATAAATAATGTTTGATTGATTGATTGACTAGAACTAAACCAGGACTAAACTAGCACTAAACCGGGACTAAGCAAGACTCAAATGCAGAGTTTAAATACAACACGCAAATACAACACACACACAAATACAACGCAAATACAACACACACGCATGCACACACACACACATGCATGCATGCACGCACACACACACACACACACACACACACACACACGCACACAAACACACACACACACACACACACACACACACACACACACGGCCCAGGGGACAGATGAGTGTAATACCAAGTTTACACTCATCTCTCCCTCGTGGTTCAGGCGGGGGAGTCAGGTGTCCCTATTTTTGACCAATCTGATTCCTGCCAACAGCAAAGAGGCAGAAATTGTCATTTGTTTCGCTAAAATACAGAAATGCTGCTTAAAAATTACAAAAACACAAAGAAAATGTGACTATACTGCCTCACAGTGCCAAGTGCATAACAATTTTCCTTAATTATGCGTTACTCGTTTCACAATTTTATTATTACCAACCAGCCCAAACCAGGGACGTCCCAGTGTTTTATTTGTTTTATAAATCTGGTCACCCTACGTTACGGTAATGAATAAAACATAAGTAACTTGTTAAGTCAGACTGATTCTAGAATTGAAATAAAAATGGATTTGATGATGTAGATATGAGCATAGATAGATGTGTGCAGTGATGCTTGAGATGTAATCTGTGAACATCTGTAGCACTGGAACAGCAGATGCACTAAAAGATTTGAGGGCAGGAATCTGATGAATCTGCACAACAACAAGGCCTGAGGTCCACCTGGATGAGAATGGACATAATCCTAAGGTTTTTAAACATCACAAATGAGGTCTATTCATTTAGGCCTGGCTCTTTTGGGCCTATGTGGACTTTGACCCATACAGTCTTTGCTTTCAACAGAGAGGGACATTCAGCTGCTCTCCTCACATCAGACAGGTCGGACTCCGATGCCCTGCGGCGGTAAAAGGAGCTATAGATCAGATTTTACACCCTGTGTACGTTAGATCCATGGATCTATTAAAATAATGGTCAGATCACACAAAGATGTGCGCATGCTTACACCAGTGTGCAGTGTGATGTGACATGGAAAAAAATCACAGATTTAAGAAGAAACTGACACAAAAAACAGAAGGAGCTCATCTGTCCTTTATGCACCAGGAAGAGCTCTGGGGTGAAGGGTTTAATCTACAGAACAAATTTTATAATTCTCATTTTCTTATCTTGGTAAAATTCTACTGTTCTGAAAAACGTGTTCTGTGGTGTGACAGTTGTATGTCCTAAGAAAAAAAAAAAACAATTCTAAATGTTCAAAAAATATTCTTTAAAATGGGACAGTTACATTATACAACACTATAGATATTAAATATGAAGTAAAGTATTAGAATATTTTGACATGGCAAATTTATCGTGATAGTGACCCCTCCTTGAACCGCACATGACATCACAAGGTGGAAAAGTGTTTTCAGTTTGAGAGAAGAACCTAAAGCCTAAATATGCAGGATTTGTGTGTTAAACATGAGATAATGAAACAAAACACAACTCCAGTTATGTTTGTGATGAGGAAACATTATAACATTGATCAGAAAATGGCGTAACATGAGCCCTTTAATTCAGGTCGCGTCTCCTCAGTTTCACTTTAGAAACATATAAATCACATACTATTTTTTGTATTACCATTTTCTTATACCTCTCAACAGACTAGACCCCCAGAATAGCTGTGACTGGCTTGTCGCAGAAGTGTGAGAAGAGTGCTCAGTCCCTGTGCTCCAGCAGAGGTCCAGGACACAGAGGGCTCCCTGTGTGTTAGTGTTGTGAAACCAGCCTAACCTGCCGCCACACCAGAGGCCACTGTGGCTGTTAGGGGGGGTTTTGGTGCGTGTGCTGATTTTAGCCGGACATTTGAAGAGAAGGCCATCCTCTGCCATGGCCCAGATCACACGGGGCATTGGGAACATAGAGCCTAGTAGACTAGTGAGGGAGAAACAGACACAACCACAACCACATGCAATTAGTACATTATAACCTGTTGTTTGGAAGAATAACATTGTATTTAGGCCTGTCATGATAATTACTCTATAGAAAATAAGAAACTTTTGTTCATCCAAGTTGCTTCTTCGGTTCTGGTCAGACGCTGGTGGGCACTGCCTTATATCTGCTTGAAGGGAGGAGCTAACTACAGAGAAACTACTCTGAAACTAACACCTTTTTGTTTATTAGCTCGATCTATTGAACTGCACTAAGTAGGGACTGTGCCGGAGTCATATTATTATAATCATCAGCATACTATTGTGTCATTGTTTTGATTTAGGTCAGAGCCGTGATGTCTGAGCCCTCCGTTTATGTTCAAAAATGCACCGTCTTTCTTTCCGAACAAAACCAGCTTCTTTAACTCCAGTTTCAAACCATTTCTCTTCCCTGGATTGAATTCCTCCTTTGCTATGGATCCTACCTGGACGACTGAGGGATGACACAAAGATAATTACTATACTTATTGTTTTCTTTGCAATAATGGGGAGATTTGTGTTCTTTTAGTTGTAATACTAAACGATCTGGGCTGTACAGGGTTGGATAAGTAACTTCTAAGACAAATTATCAGTTCATTCTGCTATTTGATTGTGCAGCTTGTGTTTTTAAATGATTCTGTCTACTTAAAAAACGGTTTACTGTCACTGACGGTTTTGTGTCAGTGGCATAAAGTAGTTTCAATATTTTATCGTTTTATTTATCTGTAGCGATATATCAAGCTTGAGAATTTGTTATCGTGACAGGCCTAATTGTACTACTACAGGAAACTCAATGGTAAAAAAAATGATGAAAAGAGCGAACAAAAACACTGTGTCGGCATACAAGGGCAACTTTGTGTTTAAAGGTGCATTTTGTAACTTTTCTGGAGGAGGGTCCTTCAAATGTATTTCTCCATCGAGATGTTTTTGTCTGGAATGTGTCACAGTGCGGCATTAAATCTATCTTCATGGAGACCAAACCAGACCAAGTTACAGGTCAGATCTGTGGAGAGATGACCCCGCTCACAGTCAGAATGCCTGTTTGTCTAGGTATTTTGAGCTGTAAAACCACCTGCAATTGAATAAATGTCACACTGTGGAACATTCCAAGCAGAGCAATGACATATCCACAGAAACAAGCAGGTGAGAAACCCCCAACCAAAAAGTTACATAGTGCACTGTAATGGAAATCTTACAATAATCATGCATATAATCAGATATATATGTAATGTTTAAGTTGGTTTTGATGATTCTTAATAAAGTAAGGTTGTCTATCTTGTTATTAAAATCTAGCTAAGGCTTTCGGCCATGAACACGTGTGGTAGATTACACTGGCCTCCAAATCTGTTTTTCACTTATTTTGCTGCAAAGGAGCCAGCCTTGAGCTGACCTGTTATTGTTATGTTAAATGTTATGTCTTGATTATGCATGTACGCATTTGCTCAGTCCTTTCCTCAAGTGGAGGAGTTCAAGTATCTCGGGCTTTTGTTCATGAGTGAGGGGAGGATGGAGCGTGAGATTGACATGCGGATCGGTGCAGCGTCTGCAGTGATGCGGTCGTTGTACCGGACTGTTGTGGTGAAGAGGGAGCTGAGCCGAAAGGCAAAGCTCTCAATTTACAGTTCAGTCTACTTTCCTACCCTCATGAGCTTTGGGTAATGACCGAAAGGACAAGATCGCGGATACAAGCGGCTGAAATGAGTTTTCTTTGCAGAGTGGCTGGGCGCTCCCTTAGGGATAGGATGAGGAGCTCAGTCACACAGCAGGAGCTAGAGTAGAGCCGCTGCTCCTCCACGTCGAGAGGAGCCAGCTGAGGTGACTCGGGCATCTGTTCCGGATACCTCCTGGACGCCTCCCTTAGGAGGAGGCCCCGGGGAAGACCCAGGACACGCTGGAAGGACTATGTCTCTCGACTGCCCTAGGAACGCCTTGGGGTCCCCCTGGAGGAGCTGGAGAAAGTGTCTGGGGTGGAGGAAGTCTGGGAGTCCCTGCTCAGACTTTTGCCCCCGCGACCCTGCCCCGGATAAGTGGAAGAAAATGGATGAATGGATGGTTGTTGGTAAACCACAAACTTACAATATTACCGGTATATTACAGGTATTAACCACACACCAGGTCTACATCTTTATTTTACTCTTTAACAGAACATTTTACAGTATTTTAAACAACTGTCTCTTGTAACACCCCATAATAACAGCCTAAAACCTTCTGTTATTTTCTGTTCAATTTATTTCCCTCCCGTGTGACTTCTCATGCCTTTTCAGATGAAAGCGACATGTAAATCATGTCTTACAGTCAGAGCAGCTGTAAGGTTTCTCTCCTGTGTGTGTTCTCATGTGTTTTGTGAGAACACTCTTTTGAGGAAATGTTTTCTCACAGACAGAACAGCTGTAAGGTTTCTCTCCTGTGTGTGTTCTCATGTGTTTTGTGAGAGTGCCATTTAGAGTAAATGTTTTCTCACAGACAGAACAGCTGTAAGGTTTCTCTCCTGTGTGTGTTCTCGTGTGTTGTGTGAGATTATTCTTTCGTGCAAACATTTTCTCACAGACAGCACAGCTGTAAGGTTTCTCTCCTGTGTGTGTTCTTATGTGAGAGTGCCATTTAGAGTAAGTGTTTTCTCACAGACAGAACAGCTGTAAGGTTTCTCTCCTGTGTGTGTTCTCATCTGTTTTGTGAGAACAATCTTGTAAGTAAATGTTTTCTCACAGACAGAACAGCTGTAAGGTTTCTCTCTTGTGTGTGTTCTCATGTGTCGTGTGAGAACAATCTTTTGAGTACATTTTTTCTCACAGACAACACAGCTGTAAGGTTTCTCTCCTGTGTGTGTTCTCATGTGTTTTGTGAGATCACACTTTTGAGTAAATGTTTTCTCACAGACAGAACAGCTGTAAGGTTTCTCTCCTGTGTGTGTTCTCATGTGTCGTGTGAGAACAATCTTTTGAGTAAATGTTTTCTCACAGACAACACAGCTGTAAGGTTTCTCTCCTGTGTGCGTTTGCATGTGTTTTGTGAGATTGCCATTCAGAGTAAATGTTTTCTCACAGACAGAACAGCTGTAAGGTTTCTCTCCTGTGTGTGTTCTCATGTGTTGTGTGAGAACAATCTTGTAAGTAAATGTTTTCTCACAGACAGAACAGCTGTAAGGTTTCTCTCCTGTGTGTGTTCTCATGTGTCGTGTGAGAACAATCTTTTGAGTAAATGTTTTCTCACAGACAACACAGCTGTAAGGTTTCTCTCCTGTGTGTGTTCTCATGTGTTGTGTGAGAACACTCTTGTAAGTAAATGTTTTCTCACAGACAGAACAGCTGTAAGGTTTCTCTCCTGTGTGTGTTCTCATGTGTTGTGTGAGATTCTTCTTTCGTGCAAACATTTTGTCACAGACAGAACAGCCGTAAGGTTTCTCTCCTGTGTGTGTTCTCATGTGTTGTGTGAGAGTGCCATTTAGAGTAAATGTTTTCTCACAGACAGAACAGCTGTAAGGTTTCTCTCTTGTGTGTGTTCTCATGTGTTTTGTGAGAACAATCTTGTAAGTAAATGTTTTCTCACAGACAACACAGCTGTAAGGTTTCTCTCCTGTGTGTGTTCTCATGTGTTTTGTGAGATCACACTTTTGAGTAAATGTTTTCTCACAGACAGAACAGCTGTAAGGTTTCTCTCCTGTGTGTGTTCTCGTGTGTTGTGTGAGATTCTTCTTTCGTGCAAACATTTTCTCACAGACAGAACAACTGTAAGGTTTCTCTCCTGTGTGTGTTCTCATGTCTCGTATGAGCTTCTGTTTATGAGTAAATGTTTTCGCACAAACAGCACAGCTGTAAGATTTCTCTCCTGTGTGTGTTCTCATGTGTTTTGTTAGATCACTCTTTTGAGTAAATGTTTTCTCACACACAGAACAGCTGTAAGGTTTCTCTCCTGTGTGTGTTCTCATGTGTGATGTGAGAGTACCCTTTTGAGTAAATGTTTTCTCACAGACAGAACAGCTGTAAGGTTTGTCTCCTTTGTGAACGCTAATGTGTCTATTTAAAAGCTCTTTAAACCCAAATTTCTCTTTATAAACAGAACACTGGTGTTTCTTCCTTGGAGTTCCTTCAGCTGTTTGTGACATGTTTCCATTGTCCACAGTGGCTCTGGTCTCTGGTACAGACTTGTATTTGGGGGACAGAAATGAGTTTGAAGCAATGGTGCTTCTGTCCCCAGTCTGGACTTGGTTATAGTGATCTCCATCTGCCTCTGTTTCCATCTGTGCAGCTGAATAGCTGAATGGAGATCTCCACTCTTCATCACTGTCGGTGTCAGAAGAGTGCTCCGTGTCTCCATCAGTCTCAGGGTGGACATGTGTCTCAGAGTTGACGTCTTCTCTGTGATCAGTTTGTTTTCGTTGGAGCACTGAGGACTCTTCTGTCTTCACACAGCCATCACTGGACTCAGGGATGGACCTGAATAAAATCTACATAAATTCTCATGTATAAAAGCTGATAACCCTGTACAAGGATTAAATCAGCAGTTTATATTTCTGGCTATTCTCAAATGTCCCTGAAATCTGGTTTATTTCTAATCTGCACATATTTTTATAATAAAATGTGTTGAAAGTGATGGGACTTACACACGCAGGTGATCTTCCTCCTGTGTGATGCTCTGTTCTTCTGGCTCCTCTTTAAGCTGTGGAATCTCTGGGATTTCCTGTTTTAGAGCAAGACAAGGACTCAGAGAGGACATCTGACCATCTGCAGGAGACAAGGGGAAACAAAGGTGAGAATTCCTTACACATATCACACACACACACACACACACACACACACACACACCTTTCCTGTAAAAGAAAGGCTCTGTGAATTTGTGTTTACATTAAAAGTGAAAGGATAATTTATTTGTTCATGAAGTTGTAAATATATATATAGCAGATCATTCTGAGTGTTCTGCCCTGTCTATTTTGCCTATTGTGTACAGTGGTACCTCACCTTACGAATGACCCAACAAACGAAAATTTCAAGTTACGAAATGCCTTCACGGTAAATTTTGGTCTCTAGATACGAAAGAAAATTCAAGTTACGAGACGCGAAATCTCAAAAATTCAAATAATGCGCGCTCAGCCACACACATTATACGCTTTTCTCAGACTGGATTAAAACTTTTCTCACATTTGTCTCTCGTTTAAACACTCAAACTTTCATAGATTTTCAACAAAATGTATTAATAGCGAAGTGTGGGGGGAAGGAGGAGGGGGGAGAAAACTGCGCTCTGACACGTGTGTGATAGCGGCATGTGTGACAGCTGACCCGACGCGGGGGCTGTCAGCAGGTCTAGACCTGGACTAAACCTGGACTAAACCTGGACTAAACCTGGACTAGACCTGGACTAGACCTGGACTAGACCTGGACTAGACCTGGACTAGACCTGGACTAGACCAGGACTAGACCAGGACTAGACCAGGACTAGACCAGGACTAGACCAGGACTAGACCAGGACTAGACCAGGACTAGACCAGGTGGATTTAAGCGCCGCGCGTGGGTCTATTTCCTGGTATCGTTTCGAGTCACAGCTGAGGCGAGCAGCTGCTCGCATGCAAGAGCCGCAGTCTAGACCTGCTCTCCAGGGCCCCTCCAGGCGCGGAGCCCCAGACATCCAGGGACCCAGGGGGACACTGCCAGCCCGCCTTAAGAGCTCCCTAAGCGGGCATGGGTCCGGGGATTGTCCCGGTCACCGGCCTGGAGGTCTTGAAGAGGCCGACCTCACGGTTCTATCCAGGCCGCTATGTGAGCACCTTACGCGGGCATAGCTCAGAGGATTGTCCCGGTCATCAGCCTGGAGGTCTTGAAGAGGCCGACCTCACGGTTCTATCCAGGCCGCTCTGTGAGCACCTTACGTGGGCAGGTCTGGACCAGGTCTGGACCAGGTCTGGACCAGGTCTAGACCGCGGCTCTTGCATGCGCCTCAGCTGTGACTCGAAACGAAACCAGGAAATGGACCCAGGCGCGGCGCTTTAATCCACCTGGTCTGGTCCTGGTCTAGTCCTGGTCTAGTCCTGGTCTAGTCCAGGTTTAGTCCAGGTCTAGACCTGCTGGTAGCCCCCGCGTCGGGTCAGCTGTCACACATGCCGCTATCACACACGTGTCAGAGCGCAGTTTTCTCCCCCCTCCTCCTTCCCCCCACACTTCGCTATTAATACATTTTGTTGAAAATCTATGAAAGTTTGAGTGTTTAAACGTGAGACAAATGTGAGAAAAGTTTAAATCCAGTCTGAGAAACCAATCAGGAGCAGAACACAATGTTACACTATAAAAAAAGTTACACTATAAAAAAAAAAAAAAAACTTGGATTGGGGCCTTGGAACGAATCAGGCTTTTTCCATTGAAATAGCTACTCAACGTACGAATTTTTCACGTTACGAAACCACTTCTGGAACGAATTAATTTCGTAAGGTGAGGTACCACTGTATTTTGGTTTGGTCTGCTGGCCCTTTAAGTGGAAAACAGGAAATGTGCGGTAGTACATGCAGAAAAAAGCACGTGTTACTACTTCGTAATGAGTTCATAGAAGGCATTCCCTGTAAGTAAACTATAAATATGTATTATAAGTTTAAGGTGTCCATAATAAGATGTGCGGCTCTACCTTTAATTTGATTTGTATAGGATCAAGTTTTTTGCAAGTTGATTTGCAGGCTAACAAGTTGAGTACTATACTGCATTTGGGTTGGAATTAGCATAGGAGAATGTGGTTTGCTGTATTTCTTTGCGTTTACATTCATGTATATTCTGTCGTGTTGTTACAGTTTCACACCTGCCATATAAAGAGAAGTCTAAACCCATCCTGGCGTCAGTGACTTATTGTGTGGAGGTGTTTAATTCCTGGATAGTAGAACGGGGTTCTACGAGGCCAGTACAGTGAAAAAGGACACCGTACAACGAACTCCTGACACACTGCACTGTTACACGCTGCATCCAGGTCAGCATGACAGACGCAGTGTCATCAAGTCAGCTTAAAGGCGCATCACACCAGCACCATGGAAAAAGACCAGTATGAAGTCAGATCTTCAACTTCAAAGAAATCAAGCCGCTCCTCTGCTGCAAGTGTCATATTAGCAGCCGCCACCGCACGTGCCAAAGCTCAAGCTGCCCAAAAGAGAGCTGAATTTGCAAAGAAAGAGGGAGAAATTAAAGGGATATGCCACCCCCAGGTCAAATTTGGGCATCTCCCCACAGTCCAGAGACTAAAATAAGTGGTGGAAAGCGTTTTCCTGCTCACCCAGCCATTGTCCGAGTCTGTCGCCACTGACCGCCGCGGTATCTGCTGCTCCTCCGCGTTAGACTGGAGTCTAACGTCGCCAGAGAAAGATTTCGGCCAAAAGGAATTAATTTGCTCGATGCGTTTCCCAATTACTTTCTGTGTAGTGCGCATTCATATCGAGTGCAAATAAATGTGCAAATCAACACGGAGAGCTTGCCTTGGTCATTTTGGGTGGGAACTATTTTCCAGTGCGGAAGAATAAAGCCGAATCACGCACCACGCTGTGCAACAGGGGAACTCCCTTCCTGGTGCGTAACAGGGATTCCCCTGGCAGCGTGCTGCGTGATTCGGCTTTATTCTTCCGCAATGGAAAATAGTTCCCACCCAAAATGACCAAGGCAAGCTCTCCGTGTTGATTTGCACATTTATTTGCACTCGATATGAATGCGCACTACACAGAAAGTAATTGGGAAACGCATCGTGCAAATTAATTCCTTTTGGCCGAAATCTTTCTCTGGCGACGTTAGACTCCAGTCTAACGCGGAGGAGCAGCAGATACCGTGGCGGTCAGTGGCGACAGACTCGGACAATGGCTGGGTGAGCAGGAAAACGCTTTCCACCACTTATTTTAGTCTCTGGACTGTGGGGAGGCATATCCCTTTAAAGTAGAAAAGGCCAAATTAGACGCAACGCTTGAGGTTTTAGCAAAAGAGGGTGAAGCTGAAGCTGCAGCCGCTGAAGCAGCAGTTTTGGAGTCCGTTGCAGCAGGTTTGGACACAAGTGATGAACAGCTGATCCTGCCACAGGAGCTGCAGAGTTCCTTTGAGCGAACTGCAGAATATGTAAAAAGGCACCAGGCATACAGTGATACAGGTAAATTAAAAGACATTAAAACGGAAAAGTACATGAATCCAGTACAATCTGAAAAATATCAAAATGAGTTGCCCGCAGTAAAAGGCCATCACTCACCTAGGCCCCCAGATCAAATAAATCATTTACCTGAAAGGCAGAGAGAAGAGCCACACCCTGTAAAGTATCAGCAATACAAAAGCCATGAGTCTCCTGGGTATTTGCTACCCACTGCTGGGCGTTTTCGGTATAACACCCCTGCTCCAAACCACCCCAGTAATACTAATGAGCTTGCCAAATATTTAGTGAGGAGTCAGTTGTTAACATCAGAACTCACCAAGTTTGATGACAAACCTGAAAACTATTTATCTTGGAAATCATCCTTCATCAACGCTATTGATACACTTGAACTCAGAGCATCACAAGAAATGGATCTCATGATAAAATCACTTGGCCCAGAGTCCACTAAACATGCACAACGCATTAAAGCTGTGAACATAAACAAACCAGCTTCAGCATTAGAGCTTACCTGGGAGAGACTAGAGGAGATCTATGGGTCACCAGAGGCCATTGAAGGCGCTCTTTTTGCCAAACTGGATCAGTTCCCAAAAATAGGACCCAGAGACAGTCAAAGGCTAAGAGAACTCAGTGATTTACTACAGGAGACTGAGTCTGCAAGGCAAGAAGGGTACCTGCAGGGACTCTCTTATCTCGACACTGCACGGGGCGTCGCTCCCATCGTGGACAAGCTGCCGTTTGGGCTACAGGACAAGTGGATGATGGAAGGCTCCTACTACAAGCAGCGATATCATGTGACTTTTCCTCCATTCACCTTCTTCCTACAGTTCATACAGACACAAGCAAAGGCACGCAACGACCCGAGCTTCAATCTCTTGCCATCATCCACCTCTGTAGTTAAAAGGGACAGGTATGGAGAGAGCAACAGCAATAATCGCAGAACGGTTTCAGTGCACAGGACTAATGTTACAGTCCCACCCACTGAAGGACCAGATAAACGCTGCCCTGTGCATAACAAACCACACAGCTTAGAACAATGCAGAGCTTTCAGAGAGAAAACACTACAGGATCGAAAGACAATATTAAAACAACACAGAATATGTTTTAAGTGTTGTGCATCTAACAAACATTTGGCTCGTGACTGTGAAGCAAAAATTTAATGTTCTGAATGTGACAGTGATAGGCATCCAACAGCCTTGCATCAAGATGCTCCTTGCTCCCCCAAATCCCCCCAGCCTCCAGCTGAGCACGGCGGGGAGAGACAAACACAGGAGGTAGCAGTTGTTTCAAGTTGCACTGAAGTATGTGGGGAGGGTTTTTCTGGAAAGTCATGTTCCAAAATATGTCTGGTTAATGTCTACCCTGCCAATGACTCCAGCAAACGCCAGAAGATGTACGCCATGCTGGATGATCAGAGTAACGTATCTCTAGCACGCTCTGAGTTTTTTGATGTGTTCAAAGTCAATGGTAATGCAGCCCCCTACACTCTCCAGACATGCAGTGGTATAGGCCTCACTTCTGGCAGAAGAGCCTATGGTTACGTGATAGAGGCCATAGACGGCTCCCTTGCTATACCCCTGCCCATGTTAATTGAGTGCAACATGATTCCCAATAAAAGAGAGGAAATTCCTACCCCATCTGCTGCTCATGCACATCGACACCTAGAGACCATAGCACACAAGATACCACCTTTGGATAACGGTGCTGACATTTTGCTATTGCTTGGAAGGGACATTCTAAGAGTTCATAAAGTGCGCAGCCAGATTAACGGCCCACATGATGCACCATATGCACAGAGACTAGATTTAGGCTGGGTAATAGTTGGAGATGTTTGCTTAGGTGGCACTCATAAGCCTTCGCATGTCACCACTCTCAAGACTCACATTCTGACAAATATGAGGCCTACCCATTTTCCCCCGTGTGAAAATCACTTTATTGTCAAGCCAGACACCAGTCTCTCACGCAGACAAATAACCCTCAGTGACTCAAATATGAAAGGCAATGCACAAAACGAAAATATAGGAAACAATGTGTTCTGCCAGACAAAAAATGACAATAAACTTGCACCTTCAATGGAAGATCAGCTGTTCCTCAAAATAATGGACAATGAGTGTTTTCAGGAAGAATCACAAAGCTGGGTAGCTCCGCTACCATTTCGCCAGCCAAGGGCACTGCTGCCGAACAATCGCCAGTATGCGATATCCCCCTGCTCCCAGGGCCTAATCTAAACAATAGTTTATTAGGTGTGCTCATCAGATTCAGGAAGCATCCAGTTGCAATTACCGCAGATATCCAACAGATGTTCTATTGCTTCCTGGTGCGTGAGGACTGCAGAGACGTCCTCAGGTTTGTCTGGCACAAAGACAATGACCTACAGAAAGAACTGGTTGACTATAGAATGCGTGTGCATGTGTTTGGCAACAGCCCCTCACCTGCTGTAGCCACATATGGGCTGAGGAGAGCTGCTCAACAAGGAGTGGCCAAATACGGGTCAGATGTATGCCACTTCATTGAACGTGACTTTTACGTTGATGACGCTTTAAAATCTGTCCCCACCAAACACGACACCATCAACCTTCTGAAACGCACACAAGGGATGCTGGCAAACTCAAACCTCCGCCTCCACAAAATAGCATCTAACGAGGTTGAGGTGATGGATGCATTCTCAGCCCAGGACCGAGCCAAAGACCTCCAGGATCTGGATTTGTTCAAGGACGACCTCCCAGATCAGCGCAGCCTTGGAGTAAAATGGAATATAATGAAGGACTATTTCACCTTTCACATTCCTCATACTGAAAAACCTTATACACGAAGAGGAGTCCTTTCAACTGCGAATAGTGTGTTTGACCCGCTAGGGTTTTGGTCCCCAGTCATCATTCAAGGACGACTGCTTCAGAGAACTATCGCTACAGACAACAGAGTGGGACTCACCTCTTCCAGAGGACCTGAAAAGCCAGTGGATAGAATGGCAACAGTCCCTCCAATGCCTCAGCAAATTCCACATCCCACGCACATACACTAAAATGTCACTGTCTCAGGCTAAATGTGTAGAGCTTTGTATATTTTCAGATGCATCTATGAAGGCGATAATATTGTTTTTTATTGTTTTTCGACAATAAAGCAAACTATAACTATGAACTATGACTATGACTATTTGTATAGGGCCAAGATTTTTGCAAGTTGATTTGCATGCTAACACGTTGAGTACTATACTGCATTCGGGTTGGAATTAGCATAGGAGAATGTGGTTTGCTGTATTTCTTTGCGTTTAGATTAATGTATATTCTGTCGTGTTGTTACAGTTTCACACCTGCCATATAAAGAGAAGTCTAAACCCATCCTGGCGTCAGTGACTTACTGTGTGGAGGTGTTTAATTCCTGGATAGTAGAACGGGGTTCTACAAGGCCAGTACAGTGAGGTCCGGGTTGTGTAAACATCAGTAGTGTGCAGTGACTTATGGGTAGGCGAGCAGACTTGGGGTGGACATCAATATTTATTTGATAACAATTTAGTAACACCACTTTATGCAAACTACATTACAAATTAGTATATTTATTTACTAGGTTCCAGACAAACATAGACCCCAGCATGTCGGTACGCTGTAAGGTGGCAGCCCCACCAACCGACTATCCTGCGGAGGGCTAACAACCCACCCAGGAGAAATCCTTTTGTTACGAAACTGACCAGAGAAAGAAGCCGGACTGCCCAAAACGGTAACGGACCCCAGCCCGCCCCCGACCAACGAGTACGGATCAACCTTCGTCGTAGGACCCGTGTCGCAACATGGAATGTCTAGACACTCCTTCGCTCCGGAGCCGCCACCCTGCTGTCCCGAGAGCTCTGCCGCTACAACATCACCCTGGCAGGACTCTGTGAAGTCCGATGGCAAGGCAGCGGCAAAACAACAGCAGGCGACTACTGTTACATCTGAAGTGGCCCCGAGAAATGGACAGGCCTTTATGGAGTGGCTCTCACCATCCCAAAGGCCCTCCGTAAGTGCCTCATCAGCTGGACACCCCTGACCGACTGTTGTCCGACCGCTTTCTCCACCAGCATGGCAAGATGACAGTAATTGTCGCCTATGCTCACACCGATGTGGCTGATGAGGATGCGAAGGATGCCTTCTTTGATCAACTCCATCAGGCTGCCAACCAAGCCCCACCACACGACATCACCATCATCCTCACGGACGGCAACGCTACTCTGTCTAGCTGTGACCGGCCCACAGGCTCACCTATTGGCACAGTTTTTGCCGACAAGATCACAAACGACAATGGTAACTGCCTTTTCCTTCTTTGCCACCATAACGTCTGTGTTGCTGATACCTGGTTTCCCCGGAAACTCATCCATCACTGGACTTGGTACAGCCCAGACGGCAGAACCAGGAATGCGCTGGACCACATCCTCATATCTCGACGCTGGAAGTCGTTTGTTACCAACTGCCGTGTTTATAGAGGAGCACAGCTTGGCAACACCGACCACCGCCTGCTGGTGGCTTAAGCTAAAACTGCGAGCCAACCAGCACACCAAGACCCCACCTCACCTGGACTCCTCCCTATTCACTGATCCAAACATTACCGCAGACTTTAGCCGCTCCGTCCGCCGTACCTTCGATGCCCTGGCCCCGGACAAAGTGACCGACTGGACGACCTTTAAGGCGGGCATCATTCAGTCAGCTCACAATGTCCTCGGATGCTCACGACCTTCCCCGAAAAAGCCTTGGATATCGGAAAGGACACTTGACATCATCGACTACCAGCGCGAAGCCCGACTCCGGGGTGACCTGTCGGAATACCGGCGGCTGAACCACCTGCGCAATGTGGCTATAGCCGAGGACCGTGAGAGGTTCTGGAAGGCAGAAGCGGAACACCTAGAGTCTGCGGCCAACAACAACAACAACATGAGCCGGGTCTTTAGTCTGCTGCGCCAAGCCCGTAATGGTCCACTCATCAGGACAGCCCTGGTGAAAGGTTCTGATGGCCACCTCTTAACAACTGAAGCAACCTGCCTCGAATGCTGGAAAGAGCACTTCAGCCTCCTCCTGCAGCACGGCTCCATCCCGGCTGATTCCATCACCCCAGCCGCTGCAAATGTTGCATCTACTAGCAACGCTTGCAGCACAGACCCCGTCACCCCAGAGGAAGTCAGAGCTGCTCTGAATAAAATCAACAACAGGAAAGCCCCCGGAATCTGCGCCATAACTGCTGAGACCAGCGACCTGACCAGAGGGGTCATCCTACCCTTCTGGAAACGCAAGGGTGACAGGCTAGACTGCTGCAACCACAGAGGCATTACCCTTCTCTCCATCCCCGACAAGCTCTTCACCAGGATCTTGCTTACCCGTGCTCTCCCAGCCATCAGAAGCAGCCGCCATCCCCAGCAGGCTGGCTTCATGCCTAACCGCTCCACAACAGACCACATCTCCGCCGTTCATCTGCTGATAGAGAAGACCTATGAATTCCGCATCTCTACATCGGGTTCATAGATTTGAAGGCTGCCTTTGACACCGTCTGCCATGCTTCACTGTGGAGTATCCTACAGGCCCTTGGGGCACCACCCAAGATCGTCGCCCTACTCAAGTTGCTTTACAGCAACGCACAGAGCTGTGTCCGTGTTAACGGCAGAGACTGACTGATTTCCTATCTCCAGTGACGTCCGTCAGGGCTGTGTGGCTGCTCCCGACCTCTTCAACTGCATCATTGACCATCTGATGCTCAAGGTTTGTGAGCGGGTCCCCGGAGTGTCCTTTGGCGACTACCACCTGACTGACCTGGAGGACACTGACGACACCATTCTGCTCAGCACATCCTACAGCCAGCTGAGAGACGCACTGGGCATATACAGTGAAGAGGCAGGGAAGCTTGGCCTCCAAGTGAGCTGGGCAAAGACCAAATTTATGTATGTCGGCGATGGGCCGGATCCACCGTCCCTGCAGCTTGGCAATGACATTGTAGAGCCTGTCAAGTGCTTTGTGTACCTGGGGTCCATAGTGACCAACAACGGAGACCTAAATCCAGAGATCAACCGCAGAAGAGCCCTGACAGCAACAGCCCTGCAGTCCCTCTGGAAACCACTCTGGCGACATTCTACCATCTCACACACGACAAAGCTCCGGATATATAATTCCGCCGTACTCTCCATTCTGCTGTAAGGCTCGGAGCCATGGCCCCTGAACAAGACTCTGGCTGCCAGAGTAGATGGCTTCGATAGCAGAGCTCTTCACACCATCGAAAATATCAGGTGGGCCCAGTGAGTTTCCAACCAGGTGCTCAGAGCTCGCAAACGCCAGCCCAGAGCATCGTGCCTGGCTGCGCAACGCTGCACCCGCTGGTTCGTTCATGCCCTACGCCTTCCTGCTGAATGAATGATATTTATTTAACTCACATTAATTGCATGTATACTGAGCCATTCTGGAAATTCATGAATTCAAACAAACAGAACCAGTGACAAAGGCCAGTCCTGGCAAAGTCCAACATGCACTAGGAACAGGTCTGACTAACTGCTGGCAATGTGAACACAGCTCCTGCTCCGGTCATACAGGAACCGGACAGCCCTTCGCAAAGGGCCCCAAACCTCATACTCCTGGAGCACCCCCCACAGGACACCATGTTCTCAGCCCTCTCCTGTACTCCCTGTTCACCTATGACTGCACCACCAGGCACAGCTCCAAAATCATCCTCAAGTTTGCCGACGACACCACCATCTTAGGCCTCATCACTAACAACGATGAGAGCGTCTACAGAGACGAGGTGAAATCACTGACCAGCTGGTGTCAGGAAAATAACCTCTCTCTGAACGTCAGCAAAACTAAGGAAATGATGGTGGACTTCAGGAGACAGCGTGTAGACCAGCATTCCCCCATCTCCATTAACAACGCTGAGGTGGAGCAGGTCAGCAGCTTTAAGTTCCTTGGAGTACACATCACTGAGGATCTGTCCTGGACACTACATACAGACACTGTGGTTAAGAAAGCCCGACAAAGACTCTACTTCCTGAGGAAGTTTGGTATGAACACCAGCATCCTCACAAACTTCTACAGGTGCACCATCGAGAGCCTGCTGACGGGCTGCATCACAGTGTGGTATGGGAACTGCACCGCTCAGAGCCGCAAAGCACTACAGAGGGTGGTGCGAGCGGCAGAGGACATCACTGGCAGCAGTCTCCCCTCCATCCAGGACATTTACCACAGCAGGGGTCTGCGTAAGGCACGCAGCTTCACTAAGGACCATACTCATCCGGCACAAGGCACTTCCGGGTAGCAGGCACTTCCGTCTGCTACCCTCTGGTACACGATACAGAAGCCTGCCAGCACGCACAAAAAGACTCAAAGACAGCTATTACCCCCAAGCTGTCAGACTACTGAACTCTGGGTAATACTCTAAATAATACTGAACTCTCAATAATACTGCACTAAACTACCTTTCATTATGCAGAATGTTTACTGCTGCTGCTCTGTATGAATGCATCATGTTTGTCACTACCTCAATGTAAACTACTGTTACCTGTGCAATAATCTGTGCAATTACCTATGTGCAATATCTATACCATACTATGTGCAATACGAAATCCACATTCAACACCTATACCACATCATATTATGTGCAATCTGTGAAATACTCTACTTACACCTTATTTGATCTTTGATTTAATCCTACCTGCACCTTTGTACATTGTACTTTGTATTTTTATTACATTTTATTACATATTTTATTATATTGTTTATTATATTGTTTACTTCTTCCCCTGCACTTTTGCAACACTTTTTTTTACCATGTACTATTATTGCATGTTATTAGTACTTCTGACTATCTTAGCGAGTCAACGGTTCTTCTGATCCTAAGCATTTCATTGCATTGTTGACCCTGTGTTGATTCTGCATATGACAAATAAACAATCTTGAATGTTGAATGAGGGACATGGTCGAATGCCTTCTCCAGATCCACAAAGCACATGTGGACTGGTTGGGCAAACTCCCATGAACCCTCGAGCACCTGATGGAGAGTATAGAGCTGGTCCAGTGTTCCACAGCCGGGACGGAAACCAAACTGCTCCTCCTGAATCTGAGGTTCGATTATCCTTCGGATTCTCCTCTCCAGTACGCTGGAATGGACCTTACCAGGGAGGCTGAGGAGAATGATTCCTCAGTGGTTGGAACAAACTAGTCTGGTCTGGTCCCCTTCTTAAACAGATGGACCACCACCCCGTTCTGCCAGTCCAGAGGTACTGTCCCCGGCCGCCACGCAATGTTGCAGAAATGTGTCAGCCAAGACAGCCCCACAACATCCAGAGACTTAAGATACTCAGGACGGATCTCATCCACACCTGGAGCCTTGCTAACCACTTCAGTGACTTCAGCCAGGGTGATTGATGAGTCCGCCTCCGAGTCCCCAGCCTCTGCTTCCTCCTCGGAAGACATGGCAGTAGGATTGAGGAGATCCTCAAAGTATTCCTTACACCATCTGACAACATCCCCAGTCGAGGTCAACAGCTCTCCACCCGCACTGTAAACAGTGTTGGTGAAGCACTACTCCCCATCCTGAGGCGTCAGACAGTTTACCAGAATTTCTTTAAGGCCAATCAACAATCCTCGTCCATGGCCTCTCCAAACTCCTCCCAGCCTGGAGTTTTTGCCTCTAGTCATGAGGTTTTGGTAATGACCGAAAGGACAAGATTGCGGATACAAGCGGCTGAAATGAGTGGCTGGGTGCTCCTTTAGAGAGAGGGTGAGGAGTTCGGCCACAGGGGAGGAGTTCGGAGTACAGAGCTCCACGTCGAGAGGAACCAGCTGAGGTGGCTCGGGCATCTATGCCAGATGCCTCCTGGACACCTCTCTGGGGAGGTGTTCCAGGCATGTCCCACCAGAAGGAGGCACCGGGGAAGACCCTGGCCATGCTGAAGGGACTATGTCTCTCAGCTGGCCTGGGAACACCTCGGAGTTCCCCCGGAGGAGCTGAAGGAAGTGTCTGGTGTGAAGGAAGTCTGAGAGTCCCTGTTTAGACTGCTGCCCCCATGACCCGGCCCCGGAAAAGCGGAAGAAAATGGATGAATGGATGGAGGCTTGGGCGTGCAGTCATCTACCGTCAGTTCAAGTTGTTGTTTTGTTATTAATGAAAAACCACAAATAACCTAATGTGCCTATGATGCTGCCTGAGCTTCATTAAAGCCTCTTAGGCTGGTTGTAGCACCAGAGCTAATTTCCACCTGTAGTCCCTGGTGCATGTCCTGTGTCTTCATCAGTCTCGGGGTGGACATGTGTCTCAGAGGTGACGTCCTCTCCCTGTGTGTCCTCTCTGTGATCAGTTTGTTTTCGTTGGAGCAATGAGGACTCTTCTGTCTTCACACAGCCATTACTGGACTCGGGGACGGACCTGAATAAAATCAAATCTACATAAATTAGAATAATCATCCTGAGGAGAAATCAATTGTTGTGTCTGCATAAATTCTTATGTATAAAAGCTGATAACCCTGTACAATGATTAAATTAGCAGTTTATATTTCTAGCTCTTCTCATATGTGACCGGCCGCAGCCAAAGCCGCCACAACTCGGTCAGGGCGAACATGAGAAAATCATGTTAGAAAAGCATACATATTATCTTTGAATTTGTCTAGTTTTTTGGAAACTGGACAACGAGGCCAACAATAGTTACATCGGAGGTGACCACATCCAGGAGAAAGCCCCCGACAAAAAAGTGAGTGTACTCGATGATGTTTGCAGGAACACATTACTCTTTCTTATGGGTTGAGTAAAGTGCTTTTAAAATTTGACACGACATACTTCACGACACGTTTAAATACTAATTGAGCTTTCGTGTGGTCATATTATTTCTGCATCAAAGAGAGATGTTTAGCTGAAAGCAGGGGGCTTGTGTAATTGTCAACATTAGCATCATATTGCTAGCCAAACAGCCCATTACAGCGTACTTTTGATTTGCAATGATTAACATAAATAATGGTTCAACTGCTAGACTAGTGTGTGAAGTGCTAGTGATTAAGTAATGACTGGAGATACTGCAGTACTAGTTGCTAAATCATTAGCATCACTGTCAATTTAAAAAATGCTAACAGGCACCTAGACTAGATGCTAAAAGTACGTGTGTATATAGTGTCCTATACTTTATATCCCTATATACAGTGGTACCTCACCTTACGAAATTAATTCGTTCCAGAAGTGGTTTCGTAATGTGAATTTTTCGTAAGTTGAGTAGCTATTTCAATGGAAAAGGCCTGATTCGTTCCAAGGCCCCGTTCTTTCCGTTCCAAGTTTTTTTTTTTTAATAGTGTAACATTGTGTTCAGCGTCCTGATTGGCTAAGAGACTAGACCAGGACTAAACGTGGAATAAACCAGGTCTAGACCAGAACTAAACCAGGTCTAAACCTGGACTGGACCTGGACTAAACCAGGACTGGACCAGGTCTTAAACCACCACGTGCCGCTCTTTGCTGGTTTCGTGCGGCTGGTTTGTGGCTCGGGCTCCAGAGGACGTGGTCCGGGCGCCGCGGTTCTATCTCGTGCTCGCAGACGTTCCAAGGTTTTTTTTTTAATAGTGTAACATTGTGTTCTGCGTCCTGATTGGCTAAGAGACTGTAGACCCAGGACTAAACGTGGACTAAACCAGGTCTAGACCAGGTCTAGACCAGGTCTAAACCAGGACTGGACCTGGACTAAACCAGGACCGGACCAGGTCCAGACCCGGACCAGACCAGGATTAAATCACCCCGTGCGGCTCTCCGCTGGCCTTGCGCAACTCCTGCGCTCGCCCGCGCGTGCTCGGCCCGCAGCCCGGCGTGGACGTGGCCCTGAGGGGAAGGCACGGCCTGGGTGCCGCGACTCCATCCCGCGCCCGCAGCCCCGGTGTACGCGCCTCGTGTCGCGCACCTCCCCAAGGGGTTCGCGCGCGCCGCGCACCGGGACACGGCTCTCCTCGCGCGTTCGGCGCTATATTGAGCCGTGTCTTCCCCCACGCTTCACTATCAACACATTCCGTTGAAAATCTATGAAAGTTCGAGTGTTCAAACGAGAGAGAAACGCGAGAAAAGCCCAACTCCAGTCTGAGAAAAGCGTAGAATGTGTGCGGTGAGGCATTTACAGCCCTAAACATGTAGAACAATTGCAAAATACAAAGTTGTCCTACCACGCGGACCTCTCCAACCGTGGGCCACTTCTGGAACCTAACCCCGTGTGTGTTGATAAAGTGTATTTACGTTTCGGGGCGTGCATCTGAGCGCGCATTATTTGAATTTTTGAGATTTCGCGTTTCGTAACTTGAATTTTCTTTCATATTTAGAGACCAAAATTTAACGTGAAGGCGTTTCGTAACTTGGATTTTTTGTTTATAGGGTCTTTTGTAAGGTGAGGTACCACTGCACCACTAATTTTTTAAAATGTATTTTTTACTTTTATCTCAATTCTTTCTCTCGTTTTCATTTTACATTGAATACATTTCATATTGTATTGTATTAAATTGACTCTGACTTAACATATTATCCTGTGGATTATTGAATTATTGAATGATTATATGGACTTTTTGTTATAAAAGCATTTCCATTTTAGCAAAGTACCTGTACCTTCTAATTCTGACCTGCCCTGAAGGCTAACACCGCACCACAGTGATAGACACTGATGATCTGCAGGGGGAGGGCTTAGCTTAATGTCATGCAAATGATCACCTTTCTGCCCCTCAGGCCTAGAGTGAGCCAAACTTCAAAAGCTTTTTTCTCAGCCTTCCGTAATCCCATGTGCATGCTTTCAACAGGGATGAAAGTGGCCAATCATGAAAAAAGCGGAAAATCAACCCCCCCCCCCCCCCCGGAAAATAAAAAATTTCAGAAATTTGGATTTCTATATGCTATATGTTAGCAAGTTAGCAATAAAGTAAAACTGTACATAAAAGTACAAAAAAACCACGACATTTTATTAACAGGTAGGCCTACTGTAGGGTCCGTGTACGTATATATTGGATTTGTTTTTGCTTTGGACTTCGTCTAATCAGAGGAGGAGGAGCTTATGCGCGCTAAAAGGCGCAGGTGAAAAAGCGAGGAGCGACGCGTTAAGTGAGGCACGGGCAGGTAGGATGAGGTATAGGATGTTTTATAAAGTTTAACCTGTGTACACGCAATGGTACAGGTTGTTGCGACAGCTGCGCTCGCTCGGTCCGTGGCTCCAGACACGGGCTCGCGCGGCCCGCAGTTTAATACGAAGTTTAATACGAGACATGTACTTTTGTTCTGAATACGGGACGATTCTGTTTTTCAAGGGACGGTTGGCGACCCTAAACACAACTATACATATATATATATATACTCCCAAAATCTTTCTCAATGAATTTGCACAGATATAAAAAAATAAATAAAAATTACCCCGCGGCTGAAAAAAAAGCGGAGATCCGCTAAAAGACGGAACTCTTTCATCCCTGTTTCAAATGGCCACAAATTATTCAAATGTTATCAGATTTCTATGTGTTGGAAAGCTTATAATCTACACTTTCAGAATCTGTGAAAAACTCAAAATGCCTCCGGGACGACTTGTGATTGTTTTTTCTGAGGCCGGTCACATATGTCCCTATATCCTGGTTTATTTCTAATCTGCTCATATTTTTATAATAAAATGTGTTAAAAGTGATGGGACTCACACTTGCAGGTGATCTTCCTCCTGTGTGATGCTCTGTTCTTCTGGCTCCTCTTTAAGCTGTGGAAGACCAGGACTCAGAGAGGACATCTGACCATCTGCAGGAGACGAGGGGGAAACAAAGGTGAGAATTACTTACACATCACACACACACACATCTTTGCTGTAAAAGAAAGGCTCTGTGAACTTGTGTTTACATTAAAAGGTGAAGGGATATTTTACTTGTCCATGAAGTTGTAACTTTATATATAACAGATAATTCTGAGGTCCGGGTTGTGTAAACATCAGTAGTGTGCAGTGACTTGAGCAGACTTGGGTGGACGTCAATATTTAGTCGATAACAATTTAGTAACACCACTTTATGCAAACTACATTACAAATTAGTATATTTATTTATCTCATATTAATTGCATGTATACTGAGCCATTCTGGAAATTCTGTCCATAAATTCAAACAAACAGAACCAGTGACAAAGGGCAGTCCTGGCAGAGTTCAACATGCACTAGGAACAGGTCTGACTAACTGCTGGCAATGTGAACACAGCTCCTGCTCCGGTCATACAGGAACCGGACAGCCCTTAGCAAAGGCCCCGAACCCTCCGAACCCCATACTCTTGGAGCATTCCCCACAGGACACCACGAGGGACACGGTCGAATGCTGCCTGAGCTTCTTGAAAGCCTCTTAAAATGTTTCATGTGCATCTTATCTGCTGTGTCCTGACTGGCATTCCAGGAGGATATCACTGTCTGACCTGACACCTATACAGTCCTTACACATGAGAGATAGTACTCTTGAATAAATATTATGGGTCTAGAAACCACATGAGTGACATATGACAGCTCTACAAATGTGTAATGCACTACACAAAATGTACATTGATGAAGGTCATGAAGACATACCAACAGCAACAGTGCAACGGTCAGATAGGTGCACTGTCCAGCAGATTCGTTGTTAAGCAACGACTGAAGTATGTCTCAAGTCTTTGGCCTCAAGTCCGAGTCAAGTCCCAAGTTGAAGACAGGCAGGTCCAAGTCGAGTCCCAAGTCCTATACTTAGATTTTCAAGTCTTTTCAAGTCTTCAGACATAATTTTAAAAAGTTAAACAAGCCATTTACATATATTATATATTGTGAAGTTATTAAATCATTGTACTGCATGTGCAGTTAAAATAAATGTTGTAATTCATATTATTCTCAGAAATATAAATCAAATGTATTTTTTTCAAAATCAATCACAGGGTTCTCCATTTTTTTATTCATATGAATTGCATTCTGTTAAATTAATCTAGCATACGTTTAAGTAGTAGAATAAGTATAATTTAAGTTGAAAAAAAAAAAAAAACTAGACTAAACTAATCTCAAGTACAAGCAATTGGGAACATAGCAGAAGAAAATGGATCTACCAGAAAAATCATCCAGTAATTAATGAGATTAAACAAATTAAGAGCCATAGCAGAGGTTCACAAATCCATCATATCCTCCCATTTATCCTTGTCTCCCAGCACAGAACAAAATATCTTAAACAAGTAGATCTGTAGATTTATAAAATAAATAAATTGTAATGCCCTCCCTGTGTGTCAGGTGCCCTCCCTGTGTGTCAGGTGCCCTCCCTGTGTGTCAGGTGCCCTCCCTGTGTGTCAGGTGCACTCCCTGTGTGTCAGGTGCCCTCCCTGTGTGTCAGGTGCCCTCCCTGTAGTCCCTGGTGCATGTTTTTTAGATTTGATGTGGGAAACCGGAGTAAAAAACCCACAAAGGCTTCATTTGGAAATCCAAATGGTGAACGTGACAGCTGAGGACTAGGACTATAACTTGGTTTGAGGTTGCAACTGTCGGATTAGGAGTACTATAATAATTTAGTTTTTTTTTTTTTTTTTAATATACATTAATTAATAAACCCCCCAAATACATAAAAATATCAAATATTTTATAAAACATACATGCAGAATCCCTTTTTTTCTTTTTAATTGTAAGTAAGTAAAGTAAGTAAGTAAATTTTATTTATATAGCACATTTAAAAACAGTGAGAACTGGCCAAAGTGCTGTACAATGTCAAAAAGCTAAAAATAATAATAAATTAATCGGCAGCATAAAATACATAAGAACATTTGACATGGCACAAGTACACATAAGATGAAATAAAAGAAAGGATAAAAGAGATAAAAGAGTTAAGAGGCAAAGGCCACAGTGTACAAATGAGTTTTTAGCTTGGATTTAAAAGTGGTTATTGTTGGAGCAGATCTGATGTCAATAGGTAAACTGTTCCAGAGACGTGGAGCTGCCACAGCAAAAGCACGGTCCCCTTTGTGCTTGAGGCGGGAGCGGGCAACACAAAGGAGACCTTTGTCGGCAGATCTGAGGGACCTGGGTGCAGAGTAGTGTTGCAGCATGTCTGAGATGTACTTGGGGGTCTGGCCTTGAAAGGACTTAAAAACCAAAAGAAGTATTTTAAATTGAATTCTAAAACAAATGGGAAGCCAGTGCAGAGAGGAGAGGACAGGAGTAATGTGTTCCTGCCTCTTGGTGCCTGTTAAAAGTCTAGCAGCAGCATTCTGCACCAGCTGCAGGCGAGCTAGCTGGGTCTGGGGGAGGCCAAAGTAGAGCGCGTTGCAGTAATCCAGCCGAGATGTTATGAAGGCATGGATAACGGTTTCCAGATCTTGAACAGAGAGTGATGGCTTGAGCTGGGTGATCACTCTCAGCTGGTAGTAACTATTTTTTATGACTGTATTTATTTGTTTTTTGAAACACAAGTCAGAGTCAAAGATAACCCCAAGGCTTTTGGCAGAAGGCTTAACAAAAGAGGAGAGGTGAGATAAATTGCCAGTAACTGTGGGTATTGATTTAGGGGATCCAAAAACTATGACCTCGGTCTTGCTGTCGTTGAGTTGTAGAAAATTGTTGGCCATCCAAAGCTTAATGGCCTCTGTACAGTCTAGGAGAGATTGGGCGGAGTCCTGTGATGTTAATGGTAAGTATAATTGTGTGTCATCAGCGTAAAAATGAAAGGAAACAAAATGTTTACGGATAACGTCCCCAAGGGGGAGCATGTATAGGCAGAAGAGTATTGGCCCTAAAATTGAGCCTTGGGGGACACCATAGGAGACCGGAGCAGAAGCAGATGAGGAATGGCCGATGGAAACTGAAAAAGTTCTATGTTGGAGATAGGACTTGAACCAAAGCAGTGCTGTCCCTTTAATGCCCACCCACTCTTCAAGGCGGTTGAGGAGGATGGTATGGTCCACTGTGTCAAAGGCCGCACTGAGGTCCAATAGGACCAGGACTGCATTTTGACCCGCGTCGAGTGTGAGAAGCAAGTCATTTGTTATTTTGAGCAATGCAGTTTCAGTGCTGTGCCAGGCCCTGAAACCTGATTGAAAGGGCTCCAAGATGGCGTGCTGTGAGAGGAAGGGGGAGAGCTGGGACAACACTACTTTGTCGTGATTTTTAAGAGTTTTGTTTGATTTCAATTGATAAATGTTTTAAGTAAACTCAAATCGCCAACATCCAACGTGAACCAACTTGACCGCGGTCACAAACGTCCCTTTTGTCTCTTTGGACAGGTCAGACTCACCGGCTCTGGTCAGAAACACTCGGGGATTCAGCGCACCAAGAGCCGAGTCCAGGAGCCTCCGCGTCCTCTCGTTCTCCTGTTTGCAGCGACACAGTTCCTCCTCCTTCTCGGCTATGATTCTTTCAAACTGCGCAAATATGTCTTCAGCTGTCGCGGTCAGCCGGGCAGCCATCAAAGCTCTCCGCGTTTGGTCTTGTTCAGACATTTTACAAACACCTTTGGTGAGCGAGTGTAAACGGCTCTTACTTTGTCTTCCCAACAGACCGGAAGTGCCGCCCTGTAGAATTGGGGAACTTCCGGTTAATGTTTTATATTATTATTATTATTATTATTATTATTATTATTATTATTATTATTATTATTATTATTATTATTATTATTATTATTATTATTATTATTATTATTATTATTATTATTATTGTGGAAATATCTCGCGTTTTCTCCACCAGCTTCATAAATCCGAAATGCACTCACCACAAGAAAAACCTATGAAAAAGTGACCTTGCCGGAACACAGTAACTCAAAATTAGTATTCAGGATCATTTTCACAGGTCACGATGGAAGGTGGTCCACAGCCGCGCGGCAGTTTAGCTAAACGGCCCTAAACCGTTTCCCATTCATTTTCAATGGTAGCGCTAAACCACTACGGGTGCAATATATTTTTGGCCTCTACGCATTTTGGCGCTGTCCCTCACTCTCTTCTGCATCTGGAGACGCTACTCTCTGCTAAGAGGAATTCAACTCGGTGTTCTTCTTTGATTCAAGGTAAGATTTCAATTGGAAATTGCAAACCACGGGAAAACAAAGTAATGTCGCCGTGTTTTCTTAAGCGTTTTTCCGTTTATATTGACTTTGCAGTTCGTTGCTAATCTTGCAATTCAGTGTTACAAAGTCGACCGGCTTTTCGCTCTGAGATGTTTTGTGTCATAACGTGGCAAATTATGAATGAACGCGAACAAGTTTATTGGTAATGTGTCTAGTCTTCGTGTTGTAGAGTGAAATATCTTGTCAGAGAGATACTGATAGATGTTTTGTGTTCGTTGACTAGTTTCGCCCAAGGGCGGCTTCTTAAAATTAAGGGGCTTTTGTGAAATAACGTATACGGTCATCTTCTCCTTTATGATAGATTAGATAGATGTGCTTTATTAATCCCAAGATGTGTAGCAGCATGACATGCAGGGACAAATAGACAATAACACAAAGAAGAAAAAGAGCACAACCTACACATAGTAAGCAAAATGAAATGAAAATGTATAAAAAAGTATATAACTGCCACCATTATGCCGTCACTGCCATTTTTAATAGCCAAGGTTATTTTAATTAAATATTATATATTTAAGTAAGAATTTCATTTTTGTTTTCGTCTTTGTGTCTTCAGGGATTGCTGTGCACCATTTAGGATACCTGACACCATCCACGGTGAGCATCTGGACTGGGATGCCTGGAAAACCACCCCTGCTATGGTCACTTGGGCCACCTCTGGACAACTGGAGAACTCCTGTGCCTCTCGCATGCATTACAATCCAGCAATTGGTGTCAAGCTGGATTTGTTCCACTGCATGAGGCGATTTTCACGGGAGTGCACCTCAGAGCATCACCCTCTGTATGCCACTTTCTGCCAGATGCTTTCTGCTGCCTTCATGGTTGTGGACCAGGAGGACTTGAAAAAGCTCCAGGATGCCTAAGTGTTCTGTGGGATCCATCCACCGAATCCCACCAAAAAACACATAAGAGAGCACTGCAGGACCAAGGTTCCACAACCCACAGAGCTTCTTGACAGGGTAGAGAAGGTGTTGAAACACTTTCACTTGGCCACAGACCCTGACAATGTCCCACTTTTCAAACCATCCATGTTGAAGATGTGGCGCATACAGAGGGTGCACAGCTTGGAGAGGGCATCATGTACAGGTACGGTGGAACTCTCCAGCTCAACCATGTGCCTGTACTCCAGAGTATGGTGAGGGGCATTGTGGAACAGCAGCAGCGTCACCAGCAGCAACAGCAGCAGCACCCCGAGCAGAAGAAAAAGCAGACTAAGACCTGCCTTGCCTGTGGACAGTCCAAGTCTCGTTATGAGACCGATGGATCTACTTCTTTTATCAACAGGGCCCTGTGCGCTACTTCTAATGCTCAAAGAGGGTGCATGAGACTTACGCTGCTGAGGGGTTCTCTGACCCATTAATGTCCTTTGAAGACTTTGCAAGGACAGAATTCTTTCAGAAGGAGCTTGATGCCACAAAGACACGTGTGGCAGAAAAGGTGGAGAAGAGGAAAAGGCCAGCACCTCAGCAAGGGCCAGTGGGGCGGCTCTGTAGATTTTGCCGGCTAGAACTAAAACTGGGGCTGAATAGCCCTCATGTCCACACAGCCTTCCCTGGGGTGGCGGGGAAATACATTTACTGCCCGTCTAAAGTGTTCTCCATGTACAGAGACAAGGGCATGGCAAAGGAGATGAACTGGAAAGAGTTTCAGCAGTCTCCTTTTTATGAGGCTGAACGAAAAAGATGGGTGGAGGAAAGAAAATGATAAATGTAAATATGTATGTATGTATACATACATATGATTATTGTATATAGAGTATATAGATGTGTGTGCACATGATGATGTGTTTGTTATTAATGTTTGTCTTTGCATGTTTATTAATTGAAGTCCAGTCAAGTGGATTTCATTGTCATTTCAGCCATATACATAGCACACAGTAAACATACACATGGTGATGGTATGTTTAAAATATACTCTGTACATTGATTGTTTGCCCTTTTCTATATTTTTAAATATATTTGTATATATTTCTTTTAATTACTACTACTGTCTTTATACATTTTATACGTTTTATACATTTCATTCTCTTTTTCCTGTTTTTGTTATTGTTATTTATCTATACTTTCTGTCTGTATTTTTTATGTTCTTCAATAAAATCAATCTTTGTTTGTAAATTTACATACTGCCTTTTCACTGGTTATTATATGATAATCAAGTCAATTAAATTCTGTCAAATTTCCAACTTCATTATACTACTATAACAGTACACATTTAGTGCTGGGGGAAAAGTTCATTATACTGTAAATCTTCACAGATGATACTGATCATTCCAAACGTTAAAAACATCAATGTCTTATTTTACAATGCAAACTACATTGTCACAAACAGTTCACCATTACAGTTGCAATAAAACTGTAAAGACTGATTATTTCCAATCTCTACCTCTTATATTTTCCACGTTTTTGTAGTGCTCCTGACGGGATTCGAACCCCTGCAGTTGCGGGGAAATTCAGACATAACACGATATGCAAAACCAAAGGGAGAGCTTCAATTTGATTGGCTGGCACGCCGTTACACCTATTCACGGCTGGCCCCTACAGGGACTTCCTAACTGTTCAGCAGATATGTATGTCCGAGGCTAATAAAGGGTCATGAAATTGCTCAGTTTTGGTTTGGACATTCAGGGAAAGGAATTCAAAGGAAATGTGAAGAAACTACTGGAAAGCACCTGCATATAATCATGTCATAAAGGGCTTCTGCGTAACTTTTTTTTTACTTCCGGGTTTATTTTCCAGGTTTTTTGACAAATAGGCGTGACCAGCGCGTCTTCATAATTAATTGCGATTTAATAAAAGTGTCCCTTTTATGTAATTTCAGTATTAGATGTGATTTTTTTTCTTTATTGTTGTTAAAACACGTGTACAAATGGAAGTGACGCTTCTTCGAAATTATTGTTTTTATTAAAATATGCCAGCATTCATTTCACCTGTTCGAGGTTTATATGACTTGTGCAAGCCAAAAGGAAAATGACCACGACTGTAATCTTCTTAATCTTCTTCTGTAATCTTCTTTTTTTTAAATGATTTTTTTAATGTAGTTTATTTAACCAGGAAAAAAAACCCATTGAGATTAGCACATAGATAAACGACAAACATAGCCAGAGTCCGCCCTATTCTCTCTCAGGCCAATACGGAGACACTGATGCTTTTGTCACCAGTCGTATAGACTACTGTAATGCCCTGCTCTCTGGTCTTCCCAAAAGAGTATTTCAGGTTTGCAATTTTTACAAAATTCAGCAGCACGTGTCCTGACTATGACCAGGGGGCAGGACCACATTATACCGGTATTAAAATCACTGCATTGGCTCCCTGTGAGTGTCAGGATAGATTTTAAAGTTCTTTTACTGGTTTTTAAATGTCTTAATGGTCTTGGGCCTTCTTATCTTTCAGAACTGCTTTTTCCTTATGAACCTTCACGGGCCCTGCACTCCTCCGGCAGCTCCTGGTCATTCCCAAAGTCAGGACACAGACTCACGGAGAGGCGTCTTTTCAGTACTACGGCCCTCGTCTATGCAACAGCCGGAGGAGCTCAGGGCCAAAGAGAACGTTCATGTTTTTAAGAGTGGCTCAAGACTCACCTGTTTAGCTTGGTCTTTGATTGAATTTGGTTGTCTGTTTGTTTTGCTCTTTTGATGTTGGTTTGTTTGTTTGTTTGAATTATTGTTGGCGGCACGGTGGCTGAGTGGCTAGCACTCATGCTTCACAGCAAGAAGGTTCGGGTCGCCCGGGCCTTTCTGTGTGGAATTTGCTGCTAATCCTTAATCACTGTAAGGCGCTTTGTGTTACATTTTTTGGATGAAAAGCGCTTTATAAATAATGTTTGATTGATTGATTGACTAGAACTAAACCAGGACTAAACTAGCACTAAACCGGGACTAAGCAAGACTCAAATGCAGAGTTTAAATACAACACGCAAATACAACACACACACAAATACAACGCAAATACAACACACACGCATGCACACACACACACATGCATGCATGCACGCACACACACACACACACACACACACACGCACACAAACACACAAACACACACACACACACACACACACACACACACACACACACACACACACACACACACACACACACACACACACACACACACACACACACACACACACACGGCCCAGGGGACAGATGAGTGTATTACTAAGTTTACACTCATCTCTCCCTCGTGGTTCAGGCGGGGGAGTCAGGTGTCCCTATTTTTGACCAATCTGATTCCTGCCAACAGCAAAGAGGCAGAAATTGTCATTTGTTTCGCTAAAATACAGAAATGCTGCTTAAAAATGACAAAAACACAAAGAAAATGTGACTATACTGCCTCACAGTGCCAAGTGCATAACAATTTTCCTTAATTATGCGTTACTCGTTTCTCAATTTTATTATTACCAACCAGCCCAAACCAGGGACGTCCCAGTGTTTTATTTGTTTTATAAATCTGGTCACCCTACGTTACGGTAATGAATAAAACATAAGTAACTTGTTAACTCAGACTGATTCTAGAATTGAAATAAAAATGGATTTGATGATGTAGATATGAGCATAGATAGATGTGTGCAGTGATGCTTGAGATGTAATCTGTGAACATCTGTAGCACTGGAACAGCAGATGCACTAAAAGATTTGAGGGCAGGAATCTGATGAATCTGCACAACAACAAGGCCTGAGGTCCACCTGGATGAGAATGGACATAATCCTAAGGTTTTTAAACATCACAAATGAGGTCTATTCATTTAGGCCTGGCTCTTTTGGGCCTATGTGGACTTTGACCCATACAGTCTTTGCTTTCAACAGAGAGGGACATTCAGCTGCTCTCCTCACATCAGACAGGTCGGACTCCGATGCCCCGCGGCGGTAAAAGGAGCTATAGATCAGATTTTACACCCTGTGTACGTTAGATCCATGGATCTATTAAAATAATGGTCAGATCACACAAAGATGTGCGCATGCTTACACCAGTGTGATGTGACATGGAAAAAATCACAGATTTAAGAAGAAACTGACACAAAAAACAGAAGGAGCTCATCTGTCCTTTATGCACCAGGAAGAGCTCTGGGGTGAAGGGTTTAATCTACAGAACAAATTTTATAATTCTCATTTTCTTATCTTGGTAAAATTCTACTGTTCTGAAAAACGTGTTCTGTGGTGTGACAGTTGTATGTCCTAAGGAAAAAAAAAAACAATTCTAAATGTTCAAAAAATATTCTTTAAAATGGGACAGTTACATTATACAACACTATAGATATTAAATATGAAGTAAAGTATTAGAATATTTTGACATGGCAAATTTATCGTGATAGTGACCCCTCCTTGAACCGCACATGACATCACAAGGTGGAAAAGTGTTTTCAGTTTGAGAGAAGAACCTAAAGCCTAAATATGCAGGATTTGTGTTAAACATGAGATAATGAAACAAAACACAACTCCAGTTATGTTTGTGATGAGGAAACATTATAACATCAATCAGAAAATGGCGTAATATGAGCCCTTTAATTCAGGTAATGTCTCCTCAGTTTCACTTTAGAAACATATAAATCACATACTATTTTTTGTATTACTATTTTCTTATACCTCTCAACAGACTAGACCCCCAGAATAGCCGTGACTGGCTTGTCGCAGAAGTGTGAGAAGAGTGCTCAGTCCCTGTGCTCCAGCAGAGGTCCAGGACACAGAGGGCTCCCTGTGTGTTAGTGTTGTGAAACCAGCCTCACCTGCCGCCACACCAGAGGCCACTATGGCTGTTAGGGGGGGTTTTGGTGCGTGTGCTGATTTTAGCCGGACATTTGAAGAGAAGGCCATCCTCTGCCATGGCCCAGATCACACGGGGCATTGGGAACATAGAGCCTAGTAGACTAGTGAGGGAGAAACAGACACAACCACAACCACATGCAATTAGTACATTATAACCTGTTGTTTGGAAGAATAACATTGTATTTAGGCCTGTCATAATTACTCTATAGAAAATAAGAAACTTTTGTTCATCCAAGTTGCTTCTTCGGTTCTGGTCAGACGCTGGTGGGCACTGCCTTATATCTGCTTGAAGGGAGGAGCTAACTACAGAGAAACTACTCTGAAACTAACACCTTTTTGTTTATTAGCTCGATCTATTGAACTGCACTAAGTAGGGACTGTGCCGGAGTCATATTATTATAATCATCAGCATACTATTGTGTCATTGTTTTGATTTAGGTCAGAGCCGTGATGTCTGAGCCCTCCGTTTATGTTCAAAAATGCACCGTCTTTCTTTCCGAACAAAACCAGCTTCTTTAACTCCAGTTTCAAACCATTTCTCTTCCCTGGATTGAATTCCTCCTTTGCTATGGATCCTACCTGGACGACTGAGGGATGACACAAAGATAATTACTATACTTATTGTTTTCTTTGCAATAATGGGGAGATTTGTGTTCTTTTAGTTGTAATACTAAACGATCTGGGCTGTACAGGGTTGGATAAGTAACTTCTAAGACAAATTATCAGTTCATTCTGCTATTTGATTGTGCAGCTTGTGTTTTTAAATGATTCTGTCTACTTAAAAAACGGTTTACTGTCACTGACGGTTTTGTGTCAGTGGCATAAAGTAGTTTCAATATTTTATCGTTTTATTTATCTGTAGCGATATATCAAGCTTGAAAATTTGTTATCGTGACAGGCCTAATTGTACTACTACAGGAAACTCAATGGTAAAAAAATGATGAAAAGAGCGAACAAAAACACTGTGTCGGCATACAAGGGCAACTTTGTGTTTAAAGGTGCATTTTGTAACTTTTCTGGAGGAGGGTCCTTCAAATGTATTTCTCCATCGAGATGTTTTTGTCTGGAATGTGTCACAGTGCGGCATTAAACCTATCTTCATGGAGACCAAACCAGACCAAGTTACAGGTCATATCTGTGGAGAGGTGACCCCGCTCACAGTCAGCCTGTTTGTCTAGGTATTTTGAGCTATAAAACCATCTGTAATTGAATAAATGTCACACTGTGGAACATTCCAAGCAGAGCAATGACATATCCACAGAAACAAGCAGGTGAGAAACCCCCAACCAAAAAGTTACATAGTGCACTGTAATGGAAATCTTACAATAATCATGCATATAATCAGATATATATGTAATGTTTAAGTTGGTTTTGATGATTCTTAATAAAGTAAGGTTGTCTATCTTGTTATTAAAATCTAGCTAAGGCTTTCGGCCATGAACACGTGTGGTAGATTTCACTGGCCTCCAAATCTGTTTTTCACTTATTTTGCTGCAAAGGAGCCAGCCTTGAGCTGACCTGTTATTGTTATGTTAAATGTTATGTCTTGATTATGCATGTACGCATTTGCTCAGTCCTTTCCTCAAGTGGAGGAGTTCAAGTATCTCGGGCTTTTGTTCATGAGTGAGGGGAGGATGGAGCGTGAGATTGACATGCGGATCGGTGCAGCGTCTGCAGTGATGCGGTCGTTGTACCGGACTGTTGTGGTGAAGAGGGAGCTGAGCCGAAAGGCAAAGCTCTCAATTTACAGTTCAGTCTACTTTCCTACCCTCATGAGCTTTGGGTAATGACCGAAAGGACAAGATCGCGGATACAAGCGGCTGAAATGAGTTTTCTTTGCAGAGTGGCTGGGCGCTCCCTTAGGGATAGGATGAGGAGCTCAGTCACACAGCAGGAGCTAGAGTAGAGCCGCTGCTCCTCCACGTCGAGAGGAGCCAGCTGAGGTGACTCGGGCATCTGTTCCGGATACCTCCTGGACGCCTCCCTTAGGAGGAGGCCCCGGGGAAGACCCAGGACACGCTGGAAGGACTATGTCTCTCGACTGCCCTAGGAACGCCTTGGGGTCCCCCTGGAGGAGCTGGAGAAAGTGTCTGGGGTGGAGGAAGTCTGGGAGTCCCTGCTCAGACTTTTGCCCCCGCGACCCTGCCCCGGATAAGTGGAAGAAAATGGATGAATGGATGGTTGTTGGTAAACCACAAACTTACAATATTACCGGTATATTACAGGTATTAACCACACACCAGGTCTACATCTTTATTTTACTCTTTAACAGAACATTTTACAGTATTTTAAACAACTGTCTCTTGTAACACCCCATAATAACAGCCTAAAACCTTCTGTTATTTTCTGTTCAATTTATTTCCCTCCCGTGTGACTTCTCATGCCTTTTCAGATGAAAGCGACATGTAAATCGTGTCTTACAGTCAGAGCAGCTGTAAGGTTTCTCTCCTGTGTGTGTTCTCATGTGTTTTGTGAGAACACTCTTTTGAGGAAATGTTTTCTCACAGACAGAACAGCTGTAAGGTTTCTCTCCTGTGTGTGTTCTCATGTGTTTTGTGAGAGTGCCATTTAGAGTAAATGTTTTCTCACAGACAGAACAGCTGTAAGGTTTCTCTCCTGTGTGTGTTCTCGTGTGTTGTGTGAGATTATTCTTTCGTGCAAACATTTTCTCACAGACAGCACAGCTGTAAGGTTTCTCTCCTGTGTGTGTTCTTATGTGAGAGTGCCATTTAGAGTAAGTGTTTTCTCACAGACAGAACAGCTGTAAGGTTTCTCTCCTGTGTGTGTTCTCATCTGTTTTGTGAGAACAATCTTGTAAGTAAATGTTTTCTCACAGACAGAACAGCTGTAAGGTTTCTCTCTTGTGTGTGTTCTCATGTGTCGTGTGAGAACAATCTTTTGAGTACATTTTTTCTCACAGACAACACAGCTGTAAGGTTTCTCTCCTGTGTGTGTTCTCATGTGTTTTGTGAGATCACACTTTTGAGTAAATGTTTTCTCACAGACAGAACAGCTGTAAGGTTTCTCTCCTGTGTGTGTTCTCATGTGTCGTGTGAGAACAATCTTTTGAGTAAATGTTTTCTCACAGACAACACAGCTGTAAGGTTTCTCTCCTGTGTGCGTTTGCATGTGTTTTGTGAGATTGCCATTCAGAGTAAATGTTTTCTCACAGACAGAACAGCTGTAAGGTTTCTCTCCTGTGTGTGTTCTCATGTGTTGTGTGAGAACAATCTTGTAAGTAAATGTTTTCTCACAGACAGAACAGCTGTAAGGTTTCTCTCCTGTGTGTGTTCTCATGTGTCGTGTGAGAACAATCTTTTGAGTAAATGTTTTCTCACAGACAACACAGCTGTAAGGTTTCTCTCCTGTGTGTGTTCTCATGTGTTGTGTGAGAACACTCTTGTAAGTAAATGTTTTCTCACAGACAGAACAGCTGTAAGGTTTCTCTCCTGTGTGTGTTCTCATGTGTTGTGTGAGATTCTTCTTTCGTGCAAACATTTTGTCACAGACAGAACAGCCGTAAGGTTTCTCTCCTGTGTGTGTTCTCATGTGTTGTGTGAGAGTGCCATTTAGAGTAAATGTTTTCTCACAGACAGAACAGCTGTAAGGTTTCTCTCTTGTGTGTGTTCTCATGTGTTTTGTGAGAACAATCTTGTAAGTAAATGTTTTCTCACAGACAACACAGCTGTAAGGTTTCTCTCCTGTGTGTGTTCTCATGTGTTTTGTGAGATCACACTTTTGAGTAAATGTTTTCTCACAGACAGAACAGCTGTAAGGTTTCTCTCCTGTGTGTGTTCTCGTGTGTTGTGTGAGATTCTTCTTTCGTGCAAACATTTTCTCACAGACAGAACAGCTGTAAGGTTTCTCTCCTGTGTGTGTTCTCGTGTGTTGTGTGAGATTCTTCTTTCGTGCAAACATTTTCTCACAGACAGAACAACTGTAAGGTTTCTCTCCTGTGTGTGTTCTCATGTCTCGTATGAGCTTCTGTTTATGAGTAAATGTTTTCGCACAAACAGCACAGCTGTAAGATTTCTCTCCTGTGTGTGTTCTCATGTGTTTTGTTAGATCACTCTTTTGAGTAAATGTTTTCTCACACACAGAACAGCTGTAAGGTTTCTCTCCTGTGTGTGTTCTCATGTGTGATGTGAGAGTACCCTTTTGAGTAAATGTTTTCTCACAGACAGAACAGCTGTAAGGTTTGTCTCCTTTGTGAACGCTAATGTGTCTATTTAAAAGCTCTTTAAACCCAAATTTCTCTTTATAAACAGAACACTGGTGTTTCTTCCTTGGAGTTCCTTCAGCTGTTTGTGACATGTTTCCATTGTCCACAGTGGCTCTGGTCTCTGGTACAGACTTGTATTTGGGGGACAGAAATGAGTTTGAAGCAATGGTGCTTCTGTCCCCAGTCTGGACTTGGTTATAGTGATCTCCATCTGCCTCTGTTTCCATCTGTGCAGCTGAATAGCTGAATGGAGATCTCCACTCTTCATCACTGTCGGTGTCAGAAGAGTGCTCCGTGTCTCCATCAGTCTCAGGGTGGACATGTGTCTCAGAGTTGACGTCTTCTCTGTGATCAGTTTGTTTTCGTTGGAGCACTGAGGACTCTTCTGTCTTCACACAGCCATCACTGGACTCAGGGATGGACCTGAATAAAATCTACATAAATTCTCATGTATAAAAGCTGATAACCCTGTACAAGGATTAAATCAGCAGTTTATATTTCTGGCTATTCTCAAATGTCCCTGAAATCTGGTTTATTTCTAATCTGCACATATTTTTATAATAAAATGTGTTGAAAGTGATGGGACTTACACACGCAGGTGATCTTCCTCCTGTGTGATGCTCTGTTCTTCTGGCTCCTCTTTAAGCTGTGGAATCTCTGGGATTTCCTGTTTTAGAGCAAGACAAGGACTCAGAGAGGACATCTGACCATCTGCAGGAGACAAGGGGAAACAAAGGTGAGAATTCCTTACACATATCACACACACACACACACACACACACACACACACACACACACACACACACACACACACACACACACACACACACACACACACACACACACACACACACACACACACACACACACACACACACACACACACACACACACACACACACACACACACCTTTCCTGTAAAAGAAAGGCTCTGTGAATTTGTGTTTACATTAAAAGTGAAAGGATAATTTATTTGTTCATGAAGTTGTAAATGTATATATAACAGATCATTCTGAGTGTTCTGCCCTGTCTATTTTGCCTATTGTGTACAGTGGTACCTCACCTTACGAATGACCCAACAAACGAAAATTTCAAGTTACGAAATGCCTTCACGGTAAATTTTGGTCTCTAGATACGAAAGAAAATTCAAGTTACGAAACGCGAAATCTCAAAAATTCAAATAATGCGCGCTCAGCCACACACATTATACGCTTTTCTCAGACTGGATTAAAACTTTTCTCACATTTGTCTCTCGTTTAAACACTCAAACTTTCATAGATTTTCAACAAAATGTATTAATAGCGAAGTGTGGGGGGAAGGAGGAGGGGGGAGAAAACTGCGCTCTGACACGTGTGTGATAGCGGCATGTGTGACAGCTGACCCGACGCGGGGGCTGTCAGCAGGTCTAGACCTGGACTAAACCTGGACTAAACCTGGACTAAACCTGGACTAGACCTGGACTAGACCTGGACTAGACCTGGACTAGACCTGGACTAGACCAGGACTAGACCAGGACTAGACCAGGACTAGACCTGGACTAGACCAGGACTAGACCAGGACTAGACCAGGTGGATTTAAGCGCCGCGCGTGGGTCTATTTCCTGGTATCGTTTCGAGTCACAGCTGAGGCGAGCAGCTGCTCGCATGCAAGAGCCGCAGTCTAGACCTGCTCTCCAGGGCCCCTCCAGGCGCGGAGCCCCAGACATCCAGGGACCCAGGGGGACACTGCCAGCCCGCCTTAAGAGCTCCCTAAGCGGGCATGGGTCCGGGGATTGTCCCGGTCACCGGCCTGGAGGTCTTGAAGAGGCCGACCTCACGGTTCTATCCAGGCCGCTATGTGAGCACCTTACGCGGGCATAGCTCAGAGGATTGTCCCGGTCATCAGCCTGGAGGTCTTGAAGAGGCCGACCTCACGGTTCTATCCAGGCCGCTCTGTGAGCACCTTACGTGGGCAGGTCTGGACCAGGTCTGGACCAGGTCTGGACCAGGTCTAGACCGCGGCTCTTGCATGCGCCTCAGCTGTGACTCGAAACGAAACCAGGAAATGGACCCAGGCGCGGCGCTTTAATCCACCTGGTCTGGTCCTGGTCTAGTCCTGGTCTAGTCCTGGTCTAGTCCAGGTTTAGTCCAGGTCTAGACCTGCTGGTAGCCCCCGCGTCGGGTCAGCTGTCACACATGCCGCTATCACACACGTGTCAGAGCGCAGTTTTCTCCCCCCTCCTCCTTCCCCCCACACTTCGCTATTAATACATTTTGTTGAAAATCTATGAAAGTTTGAGTGTTTAAACGTGAGACAAATGTGAGAAAAGTTTAAATCCAGTCTGAGAAACCAATCAGGAGCAGAACACAATGTTACACTATAAAAAAAGTTACACTATAAAAAAAAAAAAAAAACTTGGATTGGGGCCTTGGAACGAATCAGGCTTTTTCCATTGAAATAGCTACTCAACGTACGAATTTTTCACGTTACGAAACCACTTCTGGAACGAATTAATTTCGTAAGGTGAGGTATTTTGGTTTGGTCTGCTGGCCCTTTAAGTGGAAAACAGGAAATGTGCGGTAGTACATGCAGAAAAAAGCACGTGTTACTACTTCGTAATGAGTTCATAGAAGGCATTCCCTGTAAGTAAACTATAAATATGTATTATAAGTTTAAGGTGTCCATAATAAGATGTGCGGCTCTACCTTTAATTTGATTTGTATAGGATCAAGTTTTTTGCAAGTTGATTTGCATGCTAACAAGTTGAGTACTATACTGCATTTGGGTTGGAATTAGCATAGGAGAATGTGGTTTGCTGTATTTCTTTGCGTTTACATTCATGTATATTCTGTCGTGTTGTTACAGTTTCACACCTGCCATATAAAGAGAAGTCTAAACCCATCCTGGCGTCAGTGACTTATTGTGTGGAGGTGTTTAATTCCTGGATAGTAGAACGGGGTTCTACGAGGCCAGTACAGTGAAAAAGGACACCGTACAACGAACTCCTGACACACTGCACTGTTACACGCTGCATCCAGGTCAGCATGACAGACGCAGTGTCATCAAGTCAGCTTAAAGGCGCATCACACCAGCACCATGGAAAAAGACCAGTATGAAGTCAGATCTTCAACTTCAAAGAAATCAAGCCGCTCCTCTGCTGCAAGTGTCATATTAGCAGCCGCCACCGCACGTGCCAAAGCTCAAGCTGCCCAAAAGAGAGCTGAATTTGCAAAGAAAGAGGGAGAAATTAAAGGGATATGCCACCCCCAGGTCAAATTTGGGCATCTCCCCACAGTCCAGAGACTAAAATAAGTGGTGGAAAGCGTTTTCCTGCTCACCCAGCCATTGTCCGAGTCTGTCGCCACTGACCGCCGCGGTATCTGCTGCTCCTCCGCGTTAGACTGGAGTCTAACGTCGCCAGAGAAAGATTTCGGCCAAAAGGAATTAATTTGCTCGATGCGTTTCCCAATTACTTTCTGTGTAGTGCGCATTCATATCGAGTGCAAATAAATGTGCAAATCAACACGGAGAGCTTGCCTTGGTCATTTTGGGTGGGAACTATTTTCCAGTGCGGAAGAATAAAGCCGAATCACGCACCACGCTGTGCAACAGGGGAACTCCCTTCCTGGTGCGTAACAGGGATTCCCCTGGCAGCATGCTGCGTGATTCGGCTTTATTCTTCCGCAATGGAAAATAGTTCCCACCCAAAATGACCAAGGCAAGCTCTCCGTGTTGATTTGCACATTTATTTGCACTCGATATGAATGCGCACTACACAGAAAGTAATTGGGAAACGCATCGTGCAAATTAATTCCTTTTGGCCGAAATCTTTCTCTGGCGACGTTAGACTCCAGTCTAACGCGGAGGAGCAGCAGATACCGTGGCGGTCAGTGGCGACAGACTCGGACAATGGCTGGGTGAGCAGGAAAACGCTTTCCACCACTTATTTTAGTCTCTGGACTGTGGGGAGGCATATCCCTTTAAAGTAGAAAAGGCCAAATTAGACGCAACGCTTGAGGTTTTAGCAAAAGAGGGTGAAGCTGAAGCTGCAGCCGCTGAAGGAGCAGTTTTGGAGTCCGTTGCAGCAGGTTTGGACACAAGTGATGAACAGCTGATCCTGCCACAGGAGCTGCAGAGTTCCTTTGAGCGAACTGCAGAATATGTAAAAAGGCACCAGGCATACAGTGATACAGGTAAATTAAAAGACATTAAAACGGAAAAGTACATGAATCCAGTACAATCTGAAAAATATCAAAATGAGTTGCCCGCAGTAAAAGGCCATCACTCACCTAGGCCCCCAGATCAAATAAATCATTTACCTGAAAGGCAGAGAGAAGAGCCACACCCTGTAAAGTATCAGCAATACAAAAGCCATGAGTCTCCTGGGTATTTGCTACCCACTGCTGGGCGTTTTCGGTATAACACCCCTGCTCCAAACCACCCCAGTAATACTAATGAGCTTGCCAAATATTTAGTGAGGAGTCAGTTGTTAACATCAGAACTCACCAAGTTTGATGACAAACCTGAAAACTATTTATCTTGGAAATCATCCTTCATCAACGCTATTGATACACTTGAACTCAGAGCATCACAAGAAATGGATCTCATGATAAAATCACTTGGCCCAGAGTCCACTAAACATGCACAACGCATTAAAGCTGTGAACATAAACAAACCAGCTTCAGCATTAGAGCTTACCTGGGAGAGACTAGAGGAGATCTATGGGTCACCAGAGGCCATTGAAGGCGCTCTTTTTGCCAAACTGGATCAGTTCCCAAAAATAGGACCCAGAGACAGTCAAAGGCTAAGAGAACTCAGTGATTTACTACAGGAGACTGAGTCTGCAAGGCAAGAAGGGTACCTGCAGGGACTCTCTTATCTCGACACTGCACGGGGCGTCGCTCCCATCGTGGACAAGCTGCCGTTTGGGCTACAGGACAAGTGGATGATGGAAGGCTCCTACTACAAGCAGCGATATCATGTGACTTTTCCTCCATTCACCTTCTTCCTACAGTTCATACAGACACAAGCAAAGGCACGCAACGACCCGAGCTTCAATCTCTTGCCATCATCCACCTCTGTAGTTAAAAGGGACAGGTATGGAGAGAGCAACAGCAATAATCGCAGAACGGTTTCAGTGCACAGGACTAATGTTACAGTCCCACCCACTGAAGGACCAGATAAACGCTGCCCTGTGCATAACAAACCACACAGCTTAGAACAATGCAGAGCTTTCAGAGAGAAAACACTACAGGATCGAAAGACAATATTAAAACAACACAGAATATGTTTTAAGTGTTGTGCATCTAACAAACATTTGGCTCGTGACTGTGAAGCAAAAATTTAATGTTCTGAATGTGACAGTGATAGGCATCCAACAGCCTTGCATCAAGATGCTCCTTGCTCCCCCAAATCCCCCCAGCCTCCAGCTGAGCACGGCGGGGAGAGACGAACACAGGAGGTAGCAGTTGTTTCAAGTTGCACTGAAGTATGTGGGGAGGGTTTTTCTGGAAAGTCATGTTCCAAAATATGTCTGGTTAATGTCTACCCTGCCAATGACTCCAGCAAACGCCAGAAGATGTACGCCATGCTGGATGATCAGAGTAACGTATCTCTAGCACGCTCTGAGTTTTTTGATGTGTTCAAAGTCAATGGTAATGCAGCCCCCTACACTCTCCAGACATGCAGTGGTATAGGCCTCACTTCTGGCAGAAGAGCCTATGGTTACGTGATAGAGGCCATAGACGGCTCCCTTGCTATACCCCTGCCCATGTTAATTGAGTGCAACATGATTCCCAATAAAAGAGAGGAAATTCCTACCCCATCTGCTGCTCATGCACATCGACACCTAGAGACCATAGCACACAAGATACCACCTTTGGATAACGGTGCTGACATTTTGCTATTGCTCGGAAGGGACATTCTAAGAGTCTATAAAGTGCGCAGCCAGATTAACGGCCCACATGATGCACCATATGCACAGAGACTAGATTTAGGCTGGGTAATAGTTGGAGATGTTTGCTTAGGTGGCACTCATAAGCCTTTGCATGTCACCACTCTCAAGACTCACATTCTGACAAATATGAGGCCTACCCATTTTCCCCCGTGTGAAAATCATTTTATTGTCAAGCCAGACACCAGTCTCTCACGCAGACAAATAACCCTCAGTGACTCAAATATGAAAGGCAATGCACAAAATGAAAATATAGGAAACAATGTGTTCTGCCAGACAAAAAATGACAATAAACTTGCACCTTCAATGGAAGATCTGCTGTTCCTCAAAATAATGGACAATGAGTGTTTTCAGGAAGAATCACAAAGCTGGGTAGCTCCGCTACCATTTCGCCAGCCAAGGGCACTGCTGCCGAACAATCGCCAGTATGCTATCAGTCGCCTCAAATCACTTGAACGAACTTTAAACAAAAATGTTGAAATGAAAGCTCACCTGATAGACTTTATGCAGAAAATGATGGACAATGGGCATGCAGAGCTTGCACCCCCTGTACAACAAGGTAAAGAGTACTGGTACTTGCCCTATTTTGGAGTATACCACCCACAGAAGCCGTCACAGATTCGAGTGGTATTTGACTCCAGTGCACAGTTCGAAGGTACATCACTCAACACAGTGCTGCTCCCAGGGCCTAATCTAAACCAGGGATGAAAGTGGCCAATCGTGAAAAAAGCGGAAAGTCACCCCCCCCCCCCCCTTCAAAATTTTAAATTTCTGAAATTTGGATTTCTATATGCTATATGTTAGCAATACAGTAAAACTGTACATAAAAGTACAAAAAAACACATTTTATTAACAGGTAGGCCTACTAGTAGTATATATTGAGGAGGAGCTTATGCATGCTAAAAGGCGCAGGTGAAAAAGCGAGGAGCGACGCGTTAAGTGAGGCACAGGCAGGTAGGATGAGGTATAGGATGTTTTATAAAGTTTAACCTGTGTACACACAATGGTACAGGCTGTTAAGAAAGAGCTGCGCTCACTCGCTCGGTCCGCGGCTCCAGACACGGGCTCGCACGGCCCGCAGTTTAATACGAAGTTTAATACGAGATACACGTACTTTTGTTCTGAATACGGGACGATTCTGTTTTTCAAGGGACTGTTGGCGACCCTAAACACAACTATACATATATATACACACAAAATCTTTCTCAACCAATTTGCACAGATCTTAAAAAAAATAAAAATTACCCCACGGCTGAAAAAAAAAGCGGAGATCCGCTAAAAAACGGAACTCTTTCATCCCTGCTAAACAATAGTTTATTAGGTGTGCTCATCAGATTCAGGAAGCATCCAGTTGCAATTACCGCAGATATCCAACAGATGTTCTATTGCTTCCTGGTGCGTGAGGACTGCAGAGACGTCCTCAGGTTTGTCTGGCACAAAGACAATGACCTACAGAAAGAACTGGTTGACTATAGAATGCGTGTGCATGTGTTTGGCAACAGCCCCTCACCTGCTGTAGCCACATATGGGCTGAGGAGAGCTGCTCAACAAGGAGTGGCCAAATACGGGTCAGATGTATGCCACTTCATTGAACGTGACTTTTACGTTGATGACGCTTTAAAATCTGTCCCCACCAAACACGACACCATCAATCTTCTGAAACGCACACAAGGGATGCTGGCAAACTCAAACCTCCGCCTCCACAAAATAGCATCTAACGAGGTTGAGGTGATGGATGCATTCTCAGCCCAGGACCGAGCCAAAGACCTCCAGGATCTGGATTTGTTCAAGGACAACCTCCCAGATCAGCGCAGCCTTGGAGTAAAATGGAATATAATGAAGGACTATTTCACCTTTCACATTCCTCATACTGAAAAACCTTATACACGAAGAGGAGTCCTTTCAACTGCGAATAGTGTGTTTGACCCGCTAGGGTTTTGGTCCCCAGTCATCATTCAAGGACGACTGCTTCTCAGAGAACTATCGCTACAGACAACAGAGTGGGACTCACCTCTTCTAGAGGACCTGAAAAGCCAGTGGATAGAATGGCAACAGTCCCTCCAATGCCTCAGCAAATTCCACATCCCACGCACATACACTAAAATGTCACTGTCTCAGGCTAAATGTGTAGAGCTTTGTATATTTTCAGATGCATCTATGAAGGCGATATGTGCAGTCTCATACCTGAAGGTCACCGCTCAGGATGGCACAACAGAGGTTGGCTTCGTCCTAGGTAAGGCACGACTCGCTCCACAGCCTGAGCTCACTGTCCCTAGACTCGAACTCTGTGCTGCAGTAATGGCGGTAGAAATGGCCGAGGTCATAAGCGAAGAGATTGACCACCCCATAGACAAAACTAGTTTCTACACAGATAGCAAGGTGGTCCTCGGTTATATCCACAACCAGTCCAGGCGCTTTTATGTGTATGTAAACAACCGCGTGTGCCGTATTAGAGAATCAACTACTCCAGAGCAATGGCATTTTGTTACTACAGACCAGAACCCTGCTGACCATGGCTCACGATCCATCCCAGCTGCTGAGTTGCAGAACACAACGTGGCTCACAGGACCAGCCTTCCTTCAGAGCTCATCAGACAGCCACCCAGAGCCTCCTGAATTTGAGTTACTGGACCCAGACAATGATGCAGAGATACGCCCAGAGGTAAAGATACTTTGCACCAACATCTCAAAAGACATTCTGAGCTCAGGACGTTGGGAGTGCTTCTCCACATGGCGCTCGTTAAGCAAAACAATGTCAAACCTGATTCACGTGGCACAATGCTTCTCTCAAACTAAAACTGGCCCAAACTGTACAGGATGGCACATATGTAAAACAGCCATCACTCCTGAACTGTTAGAGCAAGCAGAGACATTAATCATTAAAAAACATACAGTCTGAAACATACTCAGAAGAAATAAAGTGCATCACAGAAAAACAGAACCTCCCTAGAAACAGCCCTATCATAAAGCTCAACCCCTTCATTGGAGATGACAAGTTGTTGAGAGTTGGTGGCCGTATTAGACGTGCAGGGCTGGGGGTAAAAGAAACAAACCCTATAATCTTACCAGGCAGTCACCATGTCACAACCCTTCTTGTAAACCACCACCATGAAAGGGTGAACCATCAAGGCAGGCATTTTACTGAGGGTGCTGTTCGTGAGAGTGGCCTGTGGATTGTAGGAGCAAAAAGATGCATTGGAAAGGTCATAAGCAAATGTGTGACATGTAAAAAGCTGAGAGGGAAGTTTGAGGAGCAAATAATGAGTGACTTGCCTGTAGACAGACTCCGAGTAGAGCCTCCCTTTTCTTATGTGGGTATGGACATGTTCGGCCCATGGGAGGTAACCACAAGGCGAACAAGGGGGGGACAAGCAAATAGTAAACGTTGGGCAATACTATTCACATGTTTGAGCACAAGGGCTGTCCACATTGAAGTAATGGAGGAGATGAGCTCTTCAATTTTCATAAATGCACTGAGGCGTTTCTTTGCCTTGCGAGGTCCTGCAAAACAGCTGCGCTCAGACTGCGGCACTAATTTTATTGGTGCCCACAAGGAAATGACTGCTAACACACCAGGAAAAGTGAAAATACAACACTTCTTGCAAGATCAGAAGTGTACCTGGATTTTCAGCCCACCCCATTCTTCCCATATGGGGGGGAGGGGGGGGGGTATGGGAACGGATGATTGGTTTGGCACGCCGCATACTCGATAACATGCTGCTGCAAGCTGGTCGTGTTCAACTTACCCACGAAATCTTAACCACATTCCTTGCAGAAGTCACAGCCATATTAAATGCACGTCCATTGTCGTGCCATACCAGTATCATCAGACCCTGAGCATCCCTACATTCTCTCACCTGAGATGCTGCTGACACAAAAAACACACATTGTGCCCCCTATCTGTGACAATGTTGACCCCAAAGAAATGCTCATAAGCCACTGGAAACGTGTCCAGTTCATTGCAGACACCTTCTGGGGCAGATGGCGCAAGGAGTATCTCAGTAGCCTCCAACTTCGTCAAAAATGGCACAATAAGACGACTGACATCAAACAAGGGGATGTTGTTCTCCTTAAGGACAAACAAACAAGGAGAAACGAGTGGCCAATGGGTGTAATCGTAAAGACAGTTCCGAGTGAAGATGGGATCATAAGAAAGGCTGAAGTCAGAGTTGCTTCCCAAGGGACTGTTAAAACTTATTATAGACCTATTTCTGAGATGGTTTTCATATTATCTAGTGATGTTTAATTTGTGGTTTAGTTTGTGGTATCTCTAAGATACCAGGCGGGGAGTGTTCTGCCCTGTCTATTTTGCCTATTGTGTATTTTGGTTTGGTCTGCTGGCCCTTTAAGTGGAAAACAGGAAATTGCCCCTAATGGTCATGTGCGGTAGTACATGCAGAAAAAAAGCACGTGTTACTACTTCGTAATGAGTTCATAGAAGGCATTCCCTGTAAGTAAACTATAAATATGTATTATAAGTTTAAGGTGTCCATAATAAGATGTGCGGCTCTACCTTTAATTTGATCATCACGGGGATGGTGACAGAACTGTGTAAAGCCAACGCAGCGCAATCTGTGCGCCAAGAGGAACTAATGAGATCTCTCATGAATCTTCATGGCGATATGAAGATGGGGGTCTGGCACAACTCGAGCCCAGTCTAAATTATTTACCTGGGTCTCTAAAAATGTATTTCATCATGCTAAATTAACCCCCCTGGATAATTCTCTCCTGTGAAAAATCTGTGGCTCCAATGGTTATCTGTGTTTTGACTTCGCCTCCCTGCATGAACACTTCCAAGGCCACGAACTGTGGTTTGTTATCTGGACTCTACATAAAGATGGCACCCACTCTTACACTGTCACTGAAAATAGAAATAATAGTAGAAATTCCCTGTCTTTAGAAAGGTCTGACCTCTGCTCTCGGTTCAATCAATTTCATCGATTTCCAATCTGACCCCCCCCCCCCACATCCTTCCTTATGTTACCAACAAAAAAGATCACCTTATGTTATATCTCCAATTGTTTTTCTGTCATTACATGTTGTTAAATTGTCACTGATTGTACTTGTATTGCATCTTTTCTGCTCTGCATCTCCCAGTCGGCGGCGCGCGCAAGTGCAGCGGCCCCTCCCCTAGCCACTCTATCACTGTCCTGCCTGGTTAGTGGGGAAACGAAATTTCGAATTCATTCTATGTACATGTACATGATTGTTTTTCGACAATAAAGCAAACTATAACTATGAACTATGACTATGACTATTTGTATAGGACCAAGATTTTTGCAAGTTGATTTGCATGCTAACACGTTGAGTACTATACTGCATTCGGGTTGGAATTAGCATAGGAGAATGTGGTTTGCTGTATTTCTTTGCGTTTAGATTAATGTATATTCTGTCGTGTTGTTACAGTTTCACACCTGCCATATAAAGAGAAGTCTAAACCCATCCTGGCGTCAGTGACTTACTGTGTGGAGGTGTTTAATTCCTGGATAGTAGAACGGGGTTCTACAAGGCCAGTACAGTGAGGTCCGGGTTGTGTAAACATCAGTAGTGTGCAGTGACTTATGGGTAGGCGAGCAGACTTTGGGTGGACATCAATATTTATTTGATAACAATTTAGTAACACCACTAACTACTACATTACAAATTAGTATATTTATTTACTAGGTTCCAGACAAACATAGACCCCAGCATGTCGGTACGCTGTAAGGTGGCAGCCCCACCAACCGACTATCCTGCGGAGGGCTAACAACCCACCCAGGAGAAATCCTTTTGTTACGAAACTGACCAGAGAAAGAAGCCGGACTGCCCAAAACGGTAACGGACCCCAGCCCGCCCCCGACCAACGAGTACGGATCAACCTTCGTCGTAGGACCCGTGTCGCAACATGGAATGTCTAGACACTCCTTCGCTCCGGAGCCGCCACCCTGCTGTCCCGAGAGCTCTGCCGCTACAACATCACCCTGGCAGGACTCTGTGAAGTCCGATGGCAAGGCAGCGGCAAAACAACAGCAGGCGACTACTGTTACATCTGAAGTGGCCCCGAGAAATGGACAGGCCTTTATGGAGTGGCTCTCACCATCCCAAAGGCCCTCCGTAAGTGCCTCATCAGCTGGACACCCCTGACCGACTGTTGTCCGACCGCTTTCTCCACCAGCATGGCAAGATGACAGTAATTGTCGCCTATGCGCACACCGATGTGGCTGATGAGGATGCGAAGGATGCCTTCTTTGATCAACTCCATCAGGCTGCCAACCAAGCCCCACCACACGACATCACCATCATCCTCACGGACGGCAACGCTACTCTGTCTAGCTGTGACCAGCCCACAGGCTCACCTATTGGCACAGTTTTTGCCGACAAGATCACAAACGACAATGGTAACTGCCTTTTCCTTCTTTGCCACCATAATGTCTGTGTTGCTGATACCTGGTTTCCCCGGAAACTCACCCATCACTGGACTTGGTACAGCCCAGATGGCAGAACCAGGAATGCGCTGGACCACATCCTCATATCTCGACGCTGGAAGTCGTTTGTTACCAACTGCCGTGTTTATAGAGGAGCACAGCTTGGCAACACCGACCACCGCCTGCTGGTGGCTTAAGCTAAAGCTGCGAGCCAACCAGCACACCAAGACCCCACCTCACCTGGACTCCTCCCTATTCACTGATCCAAACATTGCCGCAGATTTTAGCCGCTCCGTCCGCCGTACCTTCGATGCCCTGGCCCCGGACAAAGTGACCGACTGGACGACCTTTAAGGCGGGCATCATTCAGTCAGCTCACAATGTCCTCGGATGCTCACGACCTTCCCCGAAAAAGCCTTGGATATCGGAAAGGACACTTGACATCATCGACTGCCAGCGCGAAGCCCGACTCCGGGGTGACCTGTCGGAATACCGGCGGCTGAACCACCTGCGCAATGTGGCTATAGCCGAGGACCGTGAGAGGTTCTGGAAGGCAGAAGCGGAACACCTAGAGTCTGTGGCCAACAACAACAACAACATGAGCCGGGTCTTTAGTCTGCTGCGCCAAGCCCGTAATGGTCCACTCATCAGGACAGCCCTGGTGAAAGGTTCTGATGGCCACCTCTTAACAACTGAAGCAACCTGCCTCGAACGCTGGAAAGAGCACTTCAGCCTCCTCCTGCAGCACGGCTCCATCCCGGCTGATTCCATCACCCCAGCCGCTGCAAATGTTGCATCTACTAGCAACGCTTGCAGCACAGACCCCGTCACCCCAGAGGAAGTCAGAGCTGCTCTGAATAAAATCAACAACAGGAAAGCCCCCGGAATCTGCGCCATAACTGCTGAGACCAGCGACCTGACCAGAGGGGTCATCCTACCCTTCTGGAAACGCAAGGGTGACAGGCTAGACTGCTGCAACCACAGAGGCATTACCCTTCTCTCCATCCCCGGCAAGCTCTTCACCAGGATCTTGCTTACCCGTGCTCTCCCAGCCATCAGAAGCAGCCGCCATCCCCAGCAGGCTGGCTTCATGCCTAACCGCTCCACAACAGACCACATCTCCGCCGTTCATCTGGTGATAGAGAAGACCTATGAATTCCGCATCTCTACATCGGGTTCATAGATTTGAAGGCTGCCTTTGACACCGTCTGCCATGCTTCACTGTGGAGTATCCTACAGGCCCTTGGGGCACCACCCAAGATCGTCGCCCTACTCAAGTTGCTTTACAGCAACGCACAGAGCTGTGTCCGTGTTAACGGCAGAGACTGACTGATTTCCTATCTCCAGTGACGTCCGTCAGGGCTGTGTGGCTGCTCCCGACCTCTTCAACTGCATCATTGACCATCTGATGCTCAAGGTTTGTGAGCGGGTCCCCGGAGTGTCCTTTGGCGACTACCACCTGACTGACCTGGAGGACACTGACGACACCATTCTGCTCAGCACATCCTACAGCCAGCTGAGAGACGCACTGGGCATATACAGTGAAGAGGCAGGGAAGCTTGGCCTCCAAGTGAGCTGGGCAAAGACCAAATTTATGTATGTCGGCGATGGGCCGGATCCACCGTCCCTGCAGCTTGGCAATGACATTGTAGAGCCTGTCAAGTGCTTTGTGTACCTGGGGTCCATAGTGACCAACAACGGAGACCTAAATCCAGAGATCAACCGCAGAAGAGCCCTGACAGCAACAGCCCTGCAGTCCCTCTGGAAACCACTCTGGCGACATTCTACCATCTCACACACGACAAAGCTCCGGATATATAATTCCGCCGTACTCTCCATTCTGCTGTAAGGCTCGGAGCCATGGCCCCTGAACAAGACTCTGGCTGCCAGAGTAGATGGCTTCGATAGCAGAGCTCTTCACACCATCGAAAATATCAGGTGGGCCCAGTGAGTTTCCAACCAGGTGCTCAGAGCTCGCAAACGCCAGCCCAGAGCATCGTGCCTGGCTGCGCAACGCTGCACCCGCTGGTTCGTTCATGCCCTACGCCTTCCTGCTGAATGAATGATATTTATTTAACTCACATTAATTGCATGTATACTGAGCCATTCTGGAAATTCATGAATTCAAACAAACAGAACCAGTGACAAAGGCCAGTCCTGGCAAAGTCCAACATGCACTAGGAACAGGTCTGACTAACTGCTGGCAATGTGAACACAGCTCCTGCTCCGGTCATACAGGAACCGGACAGCCCTTCGCAAAGGGCCCCAAACCTCATACTCCTGGAGCACCCCCCACAGGACACCATGTTCTCAGCCCTCTCCTGTACTCCCTGTTCACCTATGACTGTACCACCAGGCACAGCTCCAAAATCATCCTCAAGTTTGCCGACGACACCACCATCTTAGGCCTCATCACTAACAACGATGAGAGCGTCTACAGAGACGAGGTGAAATCACTGACCAGCTGGTGTCAGGAAAATAACCTCTCTCTGAACGTCAGCAAAACTAAGGAAATGATGGTGGACTTCAGGAGACAGCGTGTAGACCAGCATTCCCCCATCTCCATTAACAACGCTGAGGTGGAGCAGGTCAGCAGCTTTAAGTTCCTTGGAGTACACATCACTGAGGATCTGTCCTGGACACTACATACAGACACTGTGGTTAAGAAAGCCCGACAAAGACTCTACTTCCTGAGGAAGTTTGGTATGAACACCAGCATCCTCACAAACTTCTACAGGTGCACCATCGAGAGCCTGCTGACGGGCTGCATCACAGTGTGGTATGGGAACTGCACCGCTCAGAGCCGCAAAGCACTACAGAGGGTGGTGCGAGCGGCAGAGGACATCTCTGGCAGCAGTCTCCCCTCCATCCAGGACATTTACCACAGCAGGGGTCTGCGTAAGGCACGCAGCTTCACTAAGGACCATACTCATCCGGCACAAGGACTCTTCCGTCTGCTACCCTCTGGTACACGATACAGGAGCCTGCCAGCACGCACAAAAAGACTCAAAGACAGCTATTACCCCCAAGCTGTCAGACTACTGAACTCTGGGTAATACTCTAAATAATACTGAACTCTCAATAATACTGCACTAAACTACCTTTCATTATGCAGAATGTTTACTGCTGCTGCTCTGTATGAATGCATCATGTTTGTCACTACCTCAATGTAAACTACTGTTACCTGTGCAATAATCTGTGCAATTACCTATGTGCAATATCTATACCATACTATGTGCAATACGAAATCCACATTCAACACCTATACCACATCATATTATGTGCAATCTGTGAAATACTCTACTTACACCTTATTTGATCTTTGATTTAATCCTACCTGCACCTTTGTACATTGTACTTTGTATTTTTATTACATTTTATTACATATTTTATTATATTGTTTATTATATTGTTTACTTCTTCCCCTGCACTTTTGCAACACTTTTTTTTACCATGTACTATTATTGCATGTTATTAGTACTTCTGACTATCTTAGCGAGTCAACGGTTCTTCTGATCCTAAGCATTTCATTGCATTGTTGACCCTGTGTTGATTCTGCATATGACAAATAAACAATCTTGAATGTTGACATGGTCGAATGCCTTCTCCAGATCCACAAAGCACATGTGGACTGGTTGGGCAAACTCCCATGAACCCTCGAGCACCTGATGGAGAGTATAGAGCTGGTCCAGTGTTCCACAGCCGGGACGGAAACCAAACTGCTCCTCCTGAATCTGAGGTTCGATTATCCTTCGGATTCTCCTCTCCAGTACGCTGGAATGGACCTTACCAGGGAGGCTGAGGAGAATGATTCCTCAGTGGTTGGAACAAACTAGTCTGGTCTGGTCCCCTTCTTAAACAGATGGACCACCACCCCGGTCTGCCAGTCCAGAGGTACTGTCCCCGGCCGCCACGCGATGTTGCAGAAATGTGTCAGCCAAGACAGCCCCACAACATCCAGAGACTTAAGATACTCAGGACGGATCTCATCCACACCTGGAGCCTTGCTAACCACTTCAGTGACTTCAGCCAGGGTGATTGATGAGTCCGCCTCCGAGTCCCCAGCCTCTGCTTCCTCCTCGGAAGACATGGCAGTAGGATTGAGGAGATCCTCAAAGTATTCCTTACACCATCTGACAACATCCCCAGTCGAGGTCAACAGCTCTCCACCCGCACTGTAAACAGTGTTGGTGAAGCACTACTCCCCATCCTGAGGCGTCAGACAGTTTACCAGAATTTCTTTAAGGCCAATCAACAATCCTCGTCCATGGCCTCTCCAAACTCCTCCCAGCCTGGAGTTTTTGCCTCTAGTCATGAGGTTTTGGTAATGACCGAAAGGACAAGATTGCGGATACAAGCGGCTGAAATGAGTGGCTGGGTGCTCCTTTAGAGAGAGGGTGAGGAGTTCGGCCACAGGGGAGGAGTTCGGAGTACAGAGCTCCACGTCGAGAGGAACCAGCTGAGGTGGCTCGGGCATCTATGCCAGATGCCTCCTGGACACCTCTCTGGGGAGGTGTTCCAGGCATGTCCCACCAGAAGGAGGCACCGGGGAAGACCCTGGCCATGCTGAAGGGACTATGTCTCTCAGCTGGCCTGGGAACACCTCGGAGTTCCCCCGGAGGAGCTGAAGGAAGTGTCTGGTGTGAAGGAAGTCTGAGAGTCCCTGTTTAGACTGCTGCCCCCATGACCCGGCCCCGGAAAAGCAGAAGAAAATGGATGAATGGATGGAGGCTTGGGCGTGCAGTCATCTACCGTCAGTTCAAGTTGTTGTTTTGTTATTAATGAAAAAACACAAATAACCTAATGTGCCTATGATGCTGCCTGAGCTTCATTAAAGCCTCTTAGGCTGGTTGTAGCACCAGAGCTAATTTCCACCTGTAGTCCCTGGTGCATGTCCTGTGTCTTCATCAGTCTCGGGGTGGACATGTGTCTCAGAGGTGACGTCCTCTCCCTGTGTGTCCTCTCTGTGATCAGTTTGTTTTCGTTGGAGCAATGAGGACTCTTCTGTCTTCACACAGCCATTACTGGACGCGGGGACGGACCTGAATAAAATCAAATCTACATAAATTAGAATAATCATCCTGAGGAGAAATCAATTGTTGTGTCTGCATAAATTCTTATGTATAAAAGCTGATAACCCTGTACAATGATTAAATTAGCAGTTTATATTTCTAGCTCTTCTCATATGTGACCGGCCGCAGCCAAAGCCGCCACAACTCGGTCAGGGCGAACATGAGAAAATCATGTTAGAAAAGCATACATATTATCTTTGAATTTGTCTAGTTTTTTGGAAACTGGACAACGAGGCCAACAATAGTTACATCGGAGGTGACCACATCCAGGAGAAAGCCCCCGACAAAAAAGTGAGTGTACTCGATGATGTTTGCAGGAACACATTACTCTTTCTTATGGGTTGAGTAAAGTGCTTTTAAAATTTGACACGACATACTTCACGACACGTTTAAATACTAATTGAGCTTTCGTGTGGTCATATTATTTCTGCATCAAAGAGAGCTGTTTAGCTGAAAGCAGGGGGCTTGTGTAATTGTCAACATTAGCATCATATTGCTAGCCAAACAGCCCATTACAGCGTACTTTTGATTTGCAATGATTAACATAAATAATGGTTCAACTGCTAGACTAGTGTGTGAAGTGCTAGTGATTAAGTAATGACTGGAGATACTGCAGTACTAGTTGCTAAATCATTAGCATCACTGTCAATTTAAAAAATGCTAACAGGCACCTAGACTAGATGCTAAAAGTACGTGTGTATATAGTGTCCTATACTTTATATCCCTATATACAGTGGTACCTCACCTTACGAAATTAATTCGTTCCAGAAGTGGTTTCGTAATGTGAATTTTTCGTAAGTTGAGTAGCTATTTCAATGGAAAAGGCCTGATTCGTTCCAAGGCCCCGTTCTTTCCGTTCCAAGGTTTTTTTTTTTATAGTGTAACATTGTGTTCAGCGTCCTGATTGGCTAAGAGACTAGACCAGGACTAAACGTGGAATAAACCAAGTCTAGACCAGAACTAAACCAGGTCTAAACCTGGACTGGACCTGGACTAAACCAGGACTGGACCAGGTCTTAAACCACCACGTGCCGCTCTTTGCTGGTTTCGTGCGGCTGGTTTGTGGCTCGGGCTCCAGAGGACGTGGTCCGGGCGCCGCGGTTCTATCTCGTGCTCGCAGACGTTCCAAGGTTTTTTTTTTAATAGTGTAACATTGTGTTCTGCGTCCTGATTGGCTAAGAGACTGTAGACCCAGGACTAAACGTGGACTAAACCAGGTCTAGACCAGGTCTAGACCAGGTCTAAACCAGGACTGGACCTGGACTAAACCAGGACCGGACCAGGTCCAGACCCGGACCAGACCAGGATTAAATCACCCCGTGCGGCTCTCCGCTGGCCTTGCGCAACTCCTGTGCTCGCCCGCGCGTGCTCGGCCCGCAGCCCGGCGTGGACGTGGCCCTGAGGGGAAGACACGGCCTGGATGCCGCGACTCCATCCCGCGCCCGCAGCCCCGGTGTACGCGCCTCGTGTCGCGCACCTCCCCAAGGGGTTCGCGCGCGCCGCGCACCGGGACACGGCTCCCCTCGCGCGTTCGGCGCTATATTGAGCCGTGTCTTCCCCCACGCTTCACTATCAACACATTCCGTTGAAAATCTATGAAAGTTCGAGTGTTCAAACGAGAGAGAAACGCGAGAAAAGCCCAACTCCAGTCTGAGAAAAGCGTAGAATGTGTGTGGTGAGGCATTTACAGCCCTAAACATGTAGAACAATTGCAAAATACAAAGTTGTCCTACCACGCGGACCTCTCCAACCGTGGGCCACTTCTGGAACCTAACCCCGTGTGTGTTGATAAAGTGTATTTACGTTTCGGGGCGTGCATCTGAGCGCGCATTATTTGAATTTTTGAGATTTCGCGTTTCGTAACTTGAATTTTCTTTCATATTTAGAGACCAAAATTTAACGTGAAGGCGTTTCGTAACTTGGATTTTTTGTTTATAGGGTCTTTTGTAAGGTGAGGTACCACTGCACCACTAATTTTTTAAAATGTATTTTTTACTTTTATCTCAATTCTTTCTCTCGTTTTCATTTTACATTGAATACATTTCATATTGTATTGTATTAAATTGACTCTGACTTAACATATTATCCTGTGGATTATTGAATTATTGAATGATTATATGGACTTTTTGTTATAAAAGCATTTCCATTTTAGCAAAGTACCTGTACCTTCTAATTCTGACCTGCCCTGAAGGCTAACACCGCACCACAGTGATAGACACTGATGATCTGCAGGGGGAGGGCTTAGCTTAATGTCATGCAAATGATCACCTTTCTGCCCCTCAGGCCTAGAGTGAGCCAAACTTCAAAAGCTTTTTTCTCAGCCTTCCGTAATCCCATGTGCATGCTTTCAACAGGGATGAAAGTGGCCAATCATGAAAAAAGCGGAAAATCAACCCCCCCCCCCCCCCCCGGAAAATTAAAAATTTCAGAAATCCAAATTTCAGAAATTTGGATTTCTATATGCTATATGTTAGCAAGTTAGCAATAAAGTAAAACTGTACATAAAAGTACAAAAAAAACACGACATTTTATTAACAGGTAGGCCTACTGTAGGGTCCGTGTACGTATATATTGGATTTGTTTTTGCTTTGGACTTCGTCTAATCAGACCGCATTGAGGAGGAGCTTATGCGCGCTAAAAGGCGCAGGTGAAAAAGCGAGGAGCGACGCGTTAAGTGAGGCACGGGCAGGTAGGATGAGGTATAGGATGTTTTATAAAGTTTAACCTGTGTACACGCAATGGTACAGGTTGTTGCGACAGCTGCGCTCGCTCGGTCCGTGGCTCCAGACACGGGCTCGCGCGGCCCGCAGTTTAATACGAAGTTTAATACGAGACATGTACTTTTGTTCTGAATACGGGACGATTCTGTTTTTCAAGGGACGGTTGGCGACCCTAAACACAACTATACATATATATATATACTCCCAAAATCTTTCTCAATGAATTTGCACAGATATAAAAAAAATAAATAAAAATTACCCCGCGGCTGAAAAAAAAGCGGAGATCCGCTAAAAGACGGAACTCTTTCATCCCTGTTTCAAATGGCCACAAATTATTCAAATGTTATCAGATTTCTATGTGTTGGAAAGCTTATAATCTACACTTTCAGAATCTGTGAAAAACTCAAAATGCCTCCGGGACGACTTGTGATTGTTTTTTCTGAGGCCGGTCACATATGTCCCTATATCCTGGTTTATTTCTAATCTGCTCATATTTTTATAATAAAATGTGTTAAAAGTGATGGGACTCACACTTGCAGGTGATCTTCCTCCTGTGTGATGCTCTGTTCTTCTGGCTCCTCTTTAAGCTGTGGAAGACCAGGACTCAGAGAGGACATCTGACCATCTGCAGGAGACGAGGGGGAAACAAAGGTGAGAATTACTTACACATCACACACACACACATCTTTGCTGTAAAAGAAAGGCTCTGTGAACTTGTGTTTACATTAAAAGGTGAAGGGATATTTTACTTGTCCATGAAGTTGTAACTTTATATATAACAGATAATTCTGAGGTCCGGGTTGTGTAAACATCAGTAGTGTGCAGTGACTTGAGCAGACTTGGGTGGACGTCAATATTTAGTCGATAACAATTTAGTAACACCACTTTATGCAAACTACATTACAAATTAGTATATTTATTTATCTCATATTAATTGCATGTATACTGAGCCATTCTGGAAATTCTGTCCATAAATTCAAACAAACAGAACCAGTGACAAAGGGCAGTCCTGGCAGAGTTCAACATGCACTAGGAACAGATCTGACTAACTGCTGGCAATGTGAACACAGCTCCTGCTCCGGTCATACAGGAACCGGACAGCCCTTAGCAAAGGCCCCGAACCCTCCGAACCCCATACTCCTGGAGCATTCCCCACAGGACACCACGAGGGACACGGTCGAATGCTGCCTGAGCTTCTTGAAAGCCTCTTAAAATGTTTCATGTGCATCTTATCTGCTGTGTCCTGACTGGCATTCCAGGAGGATATCACTGTCTGACCTGACACCTATACAGTCCTTACACATGAGAGATAGTACTCTTGAATAAATATTATGGGTCTAGAAACCACATGAGTGACATATGACAGCTCTACAAATGTGTAATGCACTACACAAAATGTACATTGATGAAGGTCATGAAGACATACCAACAGCAACAGTGCAACGGTCAGATAGGTGCACTGTCCAGCAGATTCGTTGTTAAGCAACGACTGAAGTATGTCTCAAGTCTTTGGCCTCAAGTCCGAGTCAAGTCCCAAGTTGAAGACAGGCAGGTCCAAGTCGAGTCCCAAGTCCTATACTTAGATTTTCAAGTCTTTTCAAGTCTTCAGACATAATTTTAAAAAGTTAAACAAGCCATTTACATATATTATATATTGTGAAGTTATTAAATCATTGTACTGCATGTGCAGTTAAAATAAATGTTGTAATTCATATTATTCTCAGAAATATAAATCAAATGTATTTTTTTCAAAATCAATCACAGGGTTCTCCATTTTTTTATTCATATGAATTGCATTCTGTTAAATTAATCTAGCATACGTTTAAGTAGTAGAATAAGTATAATTTAAGTTGAAAAAAAAAAAAAACTAGACTAAACTAATCTCAAGTACAAGCAATTGGGAACATAGCAGAAGAAAATGGATCTACCAGAAAAATCATAAGATAAGATAAGATAAGATATGCCTTTATTAGTCCCTCAGTGGGGAAATTCCAGTGTTGCAACGCACAGATCAAGAAATCCAGTAATTAATGAGATTAAACAAATTAAGAGCCATAGCAGAGGTTCACAAATCCATCATATCCTCCCATTTATCCTTGTCTCCCAGCACAGAACAAAATATCTTAAACAAGGAAGTAGATCTGTAGATTTATCAAATAAATAAATTGTAATGCCCTCCCTGTGTGTCAGGTGCCCTCCCTGTGTGTCAGGTGCCCTCCCTGTAGTCCCTGGTGCATGTTTTTTTAGATTTGATGTGGGAAACCGGAGTAAAAAACCCACAAAGGCTTCATTTGGAAATCCAAATGGTGAACGTGACAGCTGATGACTAGGACTATAACTTGGTTTGAGGTTGCAAACTGTCGGATTAGGAGTACTATAATAATTTAATTTTTAGTTTTTTTTTAAATATACATTAATTAATAAACCCCCCAAATACATAAAAATATCAAATATTTTATAAAACATACATGCAGAATCCCGTTTTTCTTTTTAATTGTTGTGATTTTTAAGAGTTTTGTTTGATTTCAATTAATAAATGTTTTAAGTAAACTCGAATCGCCAACGTCCAACGTGAACCAACTTGACCCCGGTCACAAACGTCCCTTTTGTCTCTTTGGACAGGTCAGACTCACCGGCTCTGGTCAGAAACACTCGGGGATTCAGCGCGCCAAGAGCCGAGTCCAGGAGCCTCCGCGTCCTCTCGTTCTCCTGTTTGCAGCGACACAGTTCCTCCTCCTTCTCGGCTATGATTCTTTCAAACTGCGCAAATATGTCTTCAGCTGTCGCGGTCAGCCGGGCAGCCATCAAAGCTCTCCGCGTTTGGTCTTGTTCAGACATTTTACAAACACCTTTGGTGAGCAAGTGTAAACGGCTCTTACTTTGTCTTCCCAACAGACCGGAAGTGCCGCCCTGTAGAATTGGGGAACTTCCGGTTAATGTTTTTTTTATTATTATTATTATTATTATTATTATTATTATTATTATTATTATTATTATTATTATTATTATTATTATTATTATAGTGGAAATATCTCGCGTTTTCTCCACCAGCTTCATAAATCCGAAATGCACTCACCACAAGAAAAACCTATGAAAAAGTGACCTTGCCGGAACACAGTAACTCAAAATTAGTATTCAGGATCATTTTCACAGGTCACGATGGAAGGTGGTCCACAGCCGCGCGGCAGTTTAGCTAAACGGCCCTAAACCGTTTCCCATTCATTTTCAATGGTAGCGCTAAACCACTACGGGTGCAATATTTTGGCCTCTACGCATTTTGGCGCTGTCCCTCACTCTCTTCTGCATCTGGAGACGCTACTCTCTGCTAAGAGGAATTCAACTCGGTGTTCTTTGATTCAAGGTAAGATTTCAATTGGAAATTGCAAACCACGGGAAAACAAAGTAATGTCGCCGTGTTTTCTTAAGCGTTTTTCCGTTTATATTGACTTTGCAGTTCGTTGCTAATCTTGCAATTCAGTGTTACAAAGTCGACCGGCTTTTCGCTCTGAGATGTTTTGTGTCATAACGTGGCAAATTATGAATGAACGCGAACAAGTTTATTGGTAATTTGTCTAGTCTTCGTGTTGTAGAGTGAAATATCTTGGCAGGGAGATACTGATAGATGTTTTGTGTTCGTTGGCTAGCTTCGCCCAAGGGCGGCTTCTTAAAATTAAGGGGCTTTTGTGAAATAACGTATACGGTCATCTTCTCCTTTCTGATAGATAGATAGATAGATAGATAGATAGATAGATAGATAGATAGATAGATAGATAGATAGATAGATAGATAGATAGATAGATAGATAGATAGATAGATAGATAGATAGATAGATAGATGTGCTTTATTAATCCCAAGATGTGCAATTGAAGTGTAGTAACAGCATGACATACAGGGACAAACAGACAATAACACAAAGAAGAAAAAGAGCACAACCTACACATAGTAAGCAAAATGCAATATGAAATGCAATGAAAATGTATAAAAAGTATATAACTGCCACCATTATGCCGTCACTGCCATTTTTAACAGCCAAGGTTATTTTAATTAAATCAGAATTTAATTTAATTAAGTCAGAATTTCATTTTTGTTTTCGTCTTTGTGTCTTCAGGGATTGCTGCGCACCATTTAGGATACCTGACACCATCTGTAGCTGCACTGGTTAAAGGAATGGCTACGCTTCTTACAGGTGTTTACAGGAGTGTTTATTTTTTCTCACCGAACTTAAACATTATAAACATCGTGACAACGTTAGCGCCTTAACCTTGTGCAGAGTCCATCTTGGTTCACGTAGAAAGGCACAGCCGTACACAAAAGTCCTCAGAAAGCATCCCGCGCATACCCCATAATCCTCTGTTCATCACATTCGCTCTACGTCACCCCTTTACAACCAATCAAATCATTGCATGAAGATCACGAGTATACTTTCTTAATACGTAATTTCTTTTTAACATAAATGAAATCATATCTTTTTATAAAACAAATGCACAAATAATGAATTGTAAACAAAAATAATGACTTGTATTATTACACATGTAAAAATTATAACACATGTAAATGACAACACTGTCTACCAAACAGTTACACTCCCACCAATTACTATGATTTATGATACATTTCAGGCAAATCTAGTAATTTCATAACCAGCAAGTCATTGATCATTCACAGCCCTCTTAATTCCACATGTAAATTTGAAAAACCAATGAAACTAGAACATTTCATCATCAACATTATCTCTACTTTCTAAGAGCACTACTAACTTGTGAATGGGGCGCTCAAGGACTGATGGGTTATTAGCTCTTTGACCTTTTTTGTTCAAACTCTTATTTCCTATTTGCACTGAGGCCTTCCGTACTAGGCCATCTTTGTCTGTATAGACCTCTGTTACTCTTCCTAATCTCCACTCATTGCGAGGAATTCCTTCTTCTTTGACTATGACTATATCCCCAGTTTCAACATTTCGTCTTGGAGAATGCCATCTCTGTCTTAATGCAATGTTTGCCAAGTACTCTTTATGCCACCTTCCCCAAAACTGCTCAGTGAGGTACTGAACTCTTCGCCACCTCTTTTTGGCGTACAGATCCTCTGCTACAAATTTCCCAGGTGGGGGAAGTGGAATAGTGGCCTTCATTGTTAGTAAGTGATTAGGGGTAAGTGGCTCTAAAGAGCCAGGTTCGTTAATGTTGTCAGTGGTCAGTGGACGGCCGTTCACAATTGCCATTGCTTCATAAAGAAAAGTTCTTAGAGAAAAATCATTCAAGCGACCAACACTCTGAGAAAGAACACTGCTTAAGACACTTCTTATGGTTCTAATTTGTCGCTCCCAAACTCCTCCCATGTGGCTGGAGTTTGGAACATTCATCACGAACTCACACTGCTTGTGCGCCAGGTAAGTGGTTAGTCTGTCTTTGTCCATTTCCATTAAGGCCTTTGTCAATTCATTCTTCGCACCAACAAAATTGGTTCCCTGATCCGATACAATTTGTCTCACTGCACCTCGAATACCAATAAAGCATTGTAAGGCATTTATAAAGGAATCTGTAGTTAAGTCCTCTAGCATTTCAATATGAACTGCTCTTGATGAAAGACAGGTAAAAATGAGACCATATCTCTTACGCTCAGTACGACCTTGCTTGACCCAAAAAGGACCGAAACAGTCCATTCCGCAGTAAGAGAATGGGGGAGATGGGTCAACACGGCACTCAGGCAGATCCGCCATCTTTTGAGTTTCTGTGGGTCTGCGAACTTTCCTACATGAGACACACTGTTTGATATGATTTGACACTACTTTGTTGCCACTGAGAATCCAAAACCCATTTGCTCTGATTTCATTGAGAGTTAGGCCTCTACCTTGGTGTTGCGTTTTTTCATGACAGTAGCTAGTGATAAGGCGAGTGATTACTCCGTTTTTAGGCAGAATCGCCGGGTGCTTCACGTCGATGGGCAAGTGGGAGTTCTTTAACCTGCCGCCTACACGCAGAACCCCATCTTGCAGCACTGGACTAAGTTGGTATAATGGATGACTAGATGTCAATTTGCCATTTCTGAGTAATTGTATTTCCTCCTTGAATGCATGACCCTGTGCCAGTTTAATGAGCGTAATACTTGCTTTTCTTCTCTCTTCAACTGTAACGGGGCCTGACCTTTCCGTTCTTTTTGCAAGTCGCTGGATCCGTGCAACTGCATTTAAAGCAGTGCTCCATTTTGAGAAACGTTCAATCCTGTCCAGGAAATTCTCTTCTTTCTCAAGCTCTGTGTGCAAGACTTGTGTTGTCCTAACTTCCGGGTCTCCCACCATGAGTTCTGGAGAGAACTCTGAGGTGACTAATTCTCTCTTCCACAGGAACTCCGGTCCTTTAAGCCAGTTTGACTGTATCAGTTCCTTCACACTGAGGCCTCTGGAGGCGTGGTCAGCGGGATTTTGATCAGTGTGGACATAATACCATTGATCAGGGTTGGTGACTTCTCTGATTCTTTGCACCCTATTTGCTACAAAGACGTGGAACCTCCGAGCTTAGTTGTTTATATAGCCCAAGACCACCTGGGAGTCGGTCCAGTAATATTCTTTGTCGACTTGAAGCTCAAGCTCTTCCTTTAACATGCTGCCTACTACTGAGGAGACAACGGCAGCAGTTAGTTCTAACCTAGGTATGGTCGTGACCTTGGTGGGTGAGACTCTGGCTTTGCCAATAACCAGAGAGCAGTGGACTTTTTTGTCACCCACTACTCGTATGTACGAAACTTGACCATACCCATTGCAGCTCGCATCTGAAAAGTGATGCAGCTCTGTTCTTTGTATCTTCCCCACTTCACTGGGGTAGAAGCATCTCGGTATTTCAAGGCTCGGCAGGTTTTTCAAGTCATCCAGCCAGTTGTTCCATCTTGGCACTAGTTCCGTGGGGGAGTGGCTCGTCCCACCTTACACCCTTCTGGCACATTTCTTGTAAAATTTTCTTCCCCAGCAATAGAAAGGGTGCTAGAAATCCGAGTGGATCGAAAACCGAGGCGACAGTGGAGAGTATTCCTCGGCGTGTTGCTGGTTTTTCTTCAAGGTTCACCTTGAAAGAGAAGATGTCACTACTCACGCACCACCTAACTCCTAACACCATCTGATCTGGGAGCTCTCCAAGGCTAAGATCTACATCATGCACCCCACCTGCTCTTTCGCTTTCAGGAATTGACTCTAGCACTTCTGTGCGGTTTGAAATGAATTTGTGAAGGTGCAGACCACCCTTTTCACACAAGCTTTGTGCTTCTCTGACTAACTGAACAGCTGCACTCACGGATTGCAGGCTAGCCAAGCCATCATCAACATAAAAGTTTTTCTTGATGAACTCAGCTGCTGCAGGGTACTCTCCTTCATGCTGACTTGCAAGATATTTCATCCCATAATTTGCGCAGCCGGGCGAAGAAGCAGCACCAAATAGGTGTACCTTCATTCGAAACTCTTTTGGCTATGTGCTCGTATCGCCTCCCTCCCACCAAAGGAAACGCAGAAAGTCTCTGTCGTCTGGACTTACATGGAATCTGTGAAACATCTTTTCCACGTCACAGATAACGGCCACAGGATGTTTGCGGAACCTGCAGAGGACTCCTGTCATCCCATTAGCCAGATCTGGTCCTGTCAGTAAGCGATCGTTCAGTGACGTACCCTCATACTTTGCCAAGCAATCAAACACTACTCTTATTTTGTTAGGCTTTCTGGGGTGGTAAATCCCTTGATGTGGGATATACCAAACATTTCCTGGTCTCTCATTGCCAGCCTTTTCTGCATCTCCATCATTGAATAGGCACTCCATGAATTGGATATAGTCATTCTTGAATGTTGGATTTCTCTCAAGTTTTCTTTTCAAGTGCTTCAGCCGCACCAAGGCAAGCTTCTTATTTTCTGGCAGTTGTGGGCGTGACTTAAAGGGCAACGGCATTTCCAGGTGTCCCTCTGCGTTCTGACGTACAGTGTTGTTCAACAACTGCATGAACTGTATATCCTCTTGTGATATGCTCTTATCACCATGGGCGCTATCCTTGAAGTCAAACTCTAGGGCCCTAATTACATTAGCAGGTGTCAATGGTGGGAGTTCTTTGACTGCTATGCGGTGGCACAGACCTGTCACTTCTGTTGACTGTGCCCCTTGTGAGGAGCTTCCGACTACACTCCAACCAAGGTCAGTTTTGATGGCGTATGGCTCGTTGTCCCTCCCCGTGATGACTCGTCGGGGCGCCAACGCCCTGGAACAATCGTATCCGATGAGGAGGCCAACCTCACAATCCATCAACTCTGGTATATCGGAAGCAATTCCCTTCAGATGATTCCATCGCTCTGCTGTTTTTGGTGTGGGAATGTGGGATCTTTCAAGGGGAATAAAATCTCTGGTATAGGTAGGCGGCAAGTTAATCCAGCTATCGGATGAGAATCCTCTAACTCTAAGGCCACTAGCTCTTGCGCTGTGAACTACTGAATCTTTTCCCATCATAGTGGTCAGCTTCAATTTTACTGGTTCCAGACTTGCTCCCACCGTTTGGCACATGCCTTCATCGACGAAGGTGTTACTACTCTGAGTATCCAGCAAAGCATATGCAAGTATCTGTTTTTCAGGGGCTTTTGCTGAGGAAATCCAGACAGGTACGATCATTGAAGTACTTCCATCGCCAGCTCTATTCACACAGCAGGACAGGGAAGATGTGTTCTCTTCGACTTGCGTCACCTCCGGAGCTGCTGACCGGTCTTCATGAAGTGGTGTGGGATGGTGCTTTTTACATATTTTGCAGGTAGCTTTGTCCTTACAGTCCTTTGAATTGTGCCCCCTTCTAAGGCAGCCAAAGCACAGACTGTTGTCAAATATGAATTGTCTCTTGTCTTCTGTATTTTTGTTGGCAAACACCTGGCATTTGTGGATAGAATGCCCTTCTCCACAGCATATGCATTTAATGGGATTTGTGGTTGTACTAGACACGTTCTCCTGAGAACTGTTCTCTACGACACTACTTGCCGTTTTTATGTCTGTAATGAATGTGTTAGCCTTTGGGCGCTTAACATCTCTTGCTGTCTTTTCTTCAGGTCTCAAGGCATTGAGCGAGGTCATGGGGTTACAAGCAATTTCTGCTTCTTGTGCCATAAATTCGGCAAACTCTTCAAATCCAGGATACTCCTTTCCTTGGCGTAATTTTTCTGTGACTAGACGATTCCAGCGGGATGTAATCCAATCCGGAAGTTTTTGGAGTATTTTCTGATTTGCCTCGCAATCATTAAGCACCTCAAGGCCTTTCACATGTGGCATTGCACTGCTGCATGCTGACAAGAAATCGCTAAATTGTCTTAGCTTCACTGAATCTCTAGAGCCTATTTTTGGCCAGTTGTTTAGTTTTTCTCTAAAAGCGCGCTGTATTACAAAGGGATGACCATAGCGTGTATTAAGCATCTTCCAGGCTTGGTCATAAGCGTCACTGTCCTTTCTAAAGAAAGTCCCTTCCAGTACAGATCTTGCCTCACCACTGACATACTTTTGCAAATAAAATAACTTGTCAGCTGGGTTAGTACATCGTTTCTCAATCAGTGTTTTAAAACTTGTGCTCCACTCCAGGAAGTTTAGTGGGTCTCCCGAGAAAACACAGGGTTCAGGAGCAGGAAGTCTAGTAAGAACCATAGAGTCGTGTATGGCTTGTATTATGAGTGTGTCATTTTTGACAGTGTTTGTTTGTTCTTCATTATCATTGCACGCTTGTTCTGTCTTTATGGCCTTTTTAGTTTGGGTGACACGTTTGGTAGTTCCTTCCAAAGGTTCTCCTCTGTCTTGGCAGTGGGCCTCAATCTCTTCGGCTTCAGAATATACCTTAAGTTTGGCAGCCATTACTTGCAAATCTCTCTGGTTTTCGAGCCTTTTAAGTTCTTGTCTTTGAGTAGCAATTGCTTCTTCCATTTTCAGATCTGCTTCCTTAGCAGCTATCTGTGCAGCGCATTCTGCTCTTTTGGCTGCAATGCTTTGCTGTTCAGATGGACAGTGGGACTTGCAACTTGGGGCTCTACGCTCTATGACAGATGCCTCAAATATTGACTGTGCATAATCTCTGTCAAGCACCATGTGAAGTCGAGCATTCTCTGCCCTATCATCAAACTCTTGTACACCCACTTCACTCATGCGCACTTTCAACAGACCCATTATATCTGCTGTTACTGCTGTACAAGAGTCAATTTTTCTCCTAATGTGAGGGAGGGGTGCTGACAGCAGCCGAATGTTATTGTATGCGTCTTTAACTTGTGTCTCAAGTCCCTCAACAGCATCCATCATATTGACTAAATCATCTTCGGTACACTCACTTTTAAGTTTGCTTCGTGTAGTTTTAACTTCCTCTTTCCAGTGTTCATACAGATTGATGAATTTGCTCTCCTTTTGGCAGATTTCCTGTTGCTTCAGTTCTAGCATTTTAGGGGTTAATTTTCTTTCTCGCACTGATTTTCTCTGCTCTACAACTACAGGAGTAGAAGTTGCATGAATTGTTTGGGACTCTTGAATTGCTGCTATTTTGGCACTGACATCTTTTATCTGCAATTCTAACAAGCCTGTGTCGTCGTGTTGTGATTTCAAGTGATCATTTAACCTTGCCAAATGTGCTTGCAGAGACTCTAATTGCTCAATGTCACCAGCGTCTGTTTTTTCCCCACTCTCTGACATCTCTAAAATGTATATTGCAATATTAATACACACATAAAGGCTTAAGCTAATTTGTTTAAACTAATCTTATAATTATATGCAAAATCTTTCCTGATGCCTATTCAAGATCTCATAATGTTTGCTACAAGATAATGCAAGCATGAATACTCAAAAGGAATGCCCTTAACCTTAACTATTCGAAATTAGGCAACTAAATTAACACATTAACACAAGTTCAGAAATCTGAGTTTGCCATGTCAACAACATACATGACATAGGAGCAGTATTGTAACATTAACTTTAAGACAAAACAGAGTCACTCTCTTTTCCTTTGTTTTTTTTTTTTTTTTTTAATCGAGTTCACTGTGAGACTCAAATACGTCCGTGCATTTTAAGTCAACTCACAAACCTGACGCCGAATTCCGTGAGCAGAAGATCCTTTGAAGTTGAGACTTCCCCTGTTTCTTTTAACTGCATGGAGGAGGTGGTTGGACAAAGACGTTTATGCCAGCTACTAGCGTGCGTTGTTTTGGCATAACCCAACACCTCTGTCGTGTCGCGTTGATCTTACGGGACAGTGCTAGCGTGCGTTGTTCTCTGCTGGCGGCATCGGCGATGCAGGCGCCCCTCTCGTGCCCTTCTCGTCCTCTACGACAGTGCTAGCGTGCGTTGTTCTCTGCTGGCGGCATCGGCGATGCAGGCGCCCCTCTCGTCCTCTACGACAGTGCTAGCGTGCGTTGTTCTCTGGCTCCACGACTAGGTCTACTAAACGTCTTGAACCCTCGCGAAGTTGAGAAGACTTTCTCTGAATGTGCCGTAAGGCTGATTAACTAACATCCGAATACACTGATCGCACTGGCATTAGCATTACCGTTTCGATGTTGCAATATCGTCCAGCTTAGCCATTGGCAGTCCGTTGTCACTGTAGCTGCACTGGTTAAAGGAATGGCTACGCTTCTTACAGGTGTTTACAGGAGTGTTTATTTTTTCTCACCGAACTTAAACATTATAAACATCGTGACAACGTTAGCGCCTTAACCTTGTGCAGAGTCCATCTTGGTTCACGTAGAAAGGCACAGCCGTACACAAAAGTCCTCAGAAAGCATCCCGCGCATACCCCATAATCCTCTGTTCATCACATTCGCTCTACGTCACCCCTTTACAACCAATCAAATCATTGCATGAAGATCACGAGTATACTTTCTTAATACGTAATTTCTTTTTAACATAAATGAAATCATATCTTTTTATAAAACAAATGCACAAATAATGAATTGTAAACAAAAATAATGACTTGTATTATTACACATGTAAAAATTATAACACATGTAAATGACAACACTGTCTACTAAACAGTTACACCATCCACGGTGAGCATCTGGACTGGGATGCCTGGAAAACCACCTCTGCTATGGACACTTGGGCCACCTCTGGACAACTGGAGAACTCCTGTGCCTCTCGCATGCATTACAATCCAGCAATTAGTGTCAAGCTGGATTTGTTCCACTGCATGAGGCGATTTTCACGGGAGTGCACCTCAGAGCATCACCCTCTGTATGCCACTTTCTGCCAGATGCTTTCTGCTACCTTCATGGTTGTGGACCAGGAGGACTTGAAAAAGCTCCAGGATGCCTACGTGTTCTGTGGGATCCATCCACCAAATCCCACCAAAAAACACATAAGAGAGCACTGCAGGACCAAGGTTCCACAACCCACAGAGCTTCTTGACAGGATAGAGAAGGTGTTGAAACACTTTCACTTGGCCACAGACCCTGACAATGTCCCACTTTTCAAACCATCCATGTTGAAGATGTGGCGCATACAGAGGGTGCACAGCTTGGAGAGGGCATCATGTACAGGTACGGTGGAACTCTCCAGCTCAACCACGTGCGTCACCAGCAGCAACAGCAGCAGCACCCCGAGCAGAAGAAAAAGCAGACTAAGACCTGCCTTGCCTGTGGACAGCCCAAGTCTCGTTATGAGACTGATGGATCTACTTCTTTTATCAACAGGGCCCTGTGCGCTACTTCTACTGCTCAAAGAGGGTGCATGAGACTTACGTTGCTGAGGGGTTCTCTGACCCATTAATGTCCTTTGAAGACTTTGCAAGGACAGAATTCTTTCAGAGGGAGCTTGATGCCACAAAGACACGTGTGGCAGAAAAGGTGGAGAAGAGGAAAAGGCCAGCACCTCAGCAAGGGCCAGTGGGGCGGCTCTGTCGATTTTGCCGGCTAGAACTAAAACAGGGGCCGAAAGCCCTCATGTCCACACAGCCTTCCCTGGGGTGGCGGGGAAATACATTTACTGCCCGTCTAAAGTGTTCTCCATGTACAGAGACAAGGGCATGGCAAAGGAGATGAACTGGAAAGAGTTTCAGCAGTCTCCTTTTTATGAGGCTTAACGAAAAAGATGGGTGGAGGAAAGAAAATGATAAATGTAAATATGTATGTATGTATACATACATATGATTATTGTGTATAGTGTATATAGAGTATATAGATGTGTGTGCACATGATGATGTGTTTGTTATTAATGTTTGTCTTTGCATGTTTATTAATTGAAGTCCAGTCAAGTGGATTTCATTGTCATTTCAGCCATATACATAGCACACAGTAAACATACACATGGTGATGGTATGTTTAAAATATACTCTGTACATTGATTGTTTGCCCTTTTCTATATTTTTAAATATATTTGTATATATTTCTTTTAATTACTACTACTGTCTTTATACTTTTTATACATATACATTTCATTCTCTTTTTCCTGTTTTTGTTGTTATTGTTATTTATCTATACTTTCTGTCTGTATTTTTTATGTTCTTCAATAAAATCAATCTTTGTTTGTAAATTTACATACTGCCTTTTCTCTGGTTATTATATGATAATCAAGTCAATTCAATTCTGTCAAATTTCCTACTTCATTATACTACTATAACAGTACACATTTAGTGCTGGGGGAAAAGTTCATTATACTGTAAATCTTCACAGATGATACTGATCATTCCAAACGTTAAAAACATCAATGTCTTATTTTACAATGCAAACTACATTGTCACAAACAGTTCACCATTACAGTTGCAATAAAACTGTAAAGACTGACTATTTACAATCTCTACCTCTTATATTTTCCATGTTTTTGTAGCGCTCCTGACGGGATTCGAACCCCTGCAGTTGCGGGGAAATTCAGACATAACACGATATGCAAAACCAAAGGGAGAGCTTCAATTTGATTGGCTGGCACGCCGTTACACCTATTCGCGGCTGGCCCCTACAGGGACTTCCTAACTGTTCAGCAGATATGTATGTCCGAGGCTAATAAAGGGTCATGAAATTGCTCAGTGTTGGTTTGGACATTCAGGGAAAGGAATTCAAAGGAAATGTGAAGAAACTACTGGAAAGCACCTGCATATAATCATGTCATAATTTAAAGGGCTTCTGCGCAACTTTTTTTTTTTACTTCCAGGTTTATTTTCCAGGTTTATTTTTTTTTTTTAACTCATAGGCGTGAGTTAATTAATTGCGATTTAATAAAAGTGTCCCTTTAATGTAATTTCAGTATTTGATGTGATGTTTTTCTTTCATATTGTACACATGTACACATGTACAAATGGAAGTGACGCTTCTTCTGGCACAGATTAAAGTCAGTTTCAAAGCGTAAAATGTAACCTGTAGAGGTCCACAGAGACACACAAATCGTCTATATGGGAGTTCACCTGTTCTGAGTCTGCATTATCATGATAAAGAACATGACTGAGCTGAATTTTTCACATGTGAAGTGAAATGTCAAATAGATATCCTCTTCCATGTGATCTGAATGAATGTGGACCTGTTTTGTTTGGTTATGGAAGTGTTATGGTTCTGAGTCTAGAGCGCCGGTGTTCATGTGCCATACTCTGGCTCCCTCGTGGCCAAAACAAGATATTGTATTACTTTTTATTTTTTATTATTATTATCCTTTATTTATCCCTGTAGGGAAATTATCCTCTGTATTTCATCCATCCTTCTGGAGCAGTGGGCAGCACATGAAGACGCAGTAATTGTATATATTTGTAGTAATATATACAATTACTGCGCTTCAAATGACATCACAGCATTTGATTAAACCAATAATATTTAGCACAGATTAACAAATATGACGTCCAACATTTGTGAATCTTAATTTGAGATATCTCCTGAGAATTCCAACAAGGTAAACATGGTATATTGCTTACCAACAATTCTAATGCTGATTTATTTTCTGAGACCTGTGATTCATCTCACCTGCTGGAAATCAACATCCCTGAGTATTTAAGGCCTGCTCACCATCGAGACTCTACCAGATTGTTTTCCTTCGACACACGGTGAACCTCTTGGCTCCTCAACTGCTGAGTTTGTCGTGATCGACATTACCAACAGATTATTTTCTCCTCGCCTGTTTTTTCTGCTCTCCGGAGATTTCCGCCTGCTACAGCCAGATATCTACACAGTCCAGCCTCGTTCCAGCCTGCATCCTGCTTCTGTAAAATAAATTCACCTTTTCCTTTTTCTATTGGCCTGTGTCCATTTTTTGGGTCCCTCCATTGCTGTGCCATAACAATTTTCACAACTTTCACAGACAAATGCAGAGTTTGTTCTTCCTGATTATCAGACAATAAAACATTTTCTGTTTAGATGCTTATACAGTGTGTTCTTGGGCCAGACACATTTTACTCAAATACATAAGTTAGGAAATGTTAATTAGGCTATTTTCAGTGAAGTGTTAACAAAATAGCAATGCAATAGTAATCTATGTTTAGGACACGTAGTAGTAGTAGTAGAAATGAAATGTGAGAAATGTTTGTCTGGAACCTAGTAAATAAATATACTAATTTGTAATGTAGTTTGCATAAAGTGGTGTTACTAAATTGTTATCAAATAAATATTGATGTCCACCCCAAGTCTGCTCGCCTACCCATAAGTCACTGCACACTACTGATGTTTACACAACCCGGACCTCAGAATTATCTGTTATATATAAATTTACGACTTCATGGACAAATAAATTATCCTTTCACTTTTAATGTAAACACAAATTCACAGAGCCTTTCTTTTACAGGAAAGATGTGTGTGTGTGTGTGTGTGTGTGTGATGTGTAAGGAATTCTCACCTTTGTCTCCCCCTCGTCTCCTGCAGATGGTCAGATGTCCTCTCTGAGTCCTTGTCTTGCTCTGAAACAGGAAATCCCAGAGATTCCACAGCTTAAAGAGGAGCCAGAAGAACAGAGCATCACACAGGAGGAAGATCACCTGCGTGTGTGAGTCCCATCACTTTCAACACATTTTATTATAAAAAATATGAGCAGATTAGAAATAAAACAGAATTCAGGGACATTTGAGAATAGACAGAAATATAAACTGCTGATTTAATCCTTGTACAGGGTTATCAGCTTTTATACATGAGAATTTATGTAGATTTTATTCAGGTCCATCCCTGAGTCCAGTGATGGCTGTGTGAAGACAGAAGAGTCCTCAGTGCTCCAACGAGAGGACGTCAAGACACCTGTCCACCCTGAGACTGATGGAGACACGGAGCACTCTTCTGACACCGACAGTGATGAAGAGTGGAGACCTCCATTCAGCTCTTCAGCTGCACAGATGGAAACAGAGGCAGATGGAGATCACTATAACCAAGTCCAGACCGGGGACAGAAGCACCATTGCTTCAAATTTATTTCTATCCCCCAAATACAAGTCTGCACCAGAGACCAGAGCCACGGTGGACAATGGAAACATGTCACAAACAGCTGAAGGAGCTCCAAGGAAGAAACACCAGTGTTCTGTTTATAAAGAGAAATTTGGGTTTAAAGAGCATTTAAATAGACGCATTAGTGTTCACAAAGGAGACAAACATTACAGCTGTTCTGTCTGTGACTTTTAATCTAAATGGCAATCTCACAAAACACATGAGAACACACACAGGAGAGAAACTTTACAGCTGTTCTGTCTGTGAGAAAACATTTACTTACAAGAGTGTTCTCACAAAACACATGAGAACACACAAATGAGAGAAACCTTACAGCTGTTCTGTCTGTAAGAGACGATTTACGTGTCGCTTTCATCTGAAAAGACATGAGAAGTCACATCGGAGGGAAATAAATTGAACATAAAATAACAGAAGGTTTTAGGCTGTTATTATGGGGTGTTACAACAAGAGACAGTTGTTTAAAATACTGTAAAATGTTCTGTTAAAGAGTAAAATAAAGATGTAGACCTGGTGTGTGGTTAATACCTGTAATATACCGGTAATATTGTAAGTTTGTGGTTTACCAACAACCATCCATTCATCCATTTTCTTCCGCTTATCCGGGGCAGGGTCGCGGGGGCAACAGTCTAAGCAGGAACTCCCAGACTTCCTCCACCCCAGACACTTCCTCCAGCTCCTCCAGGGGGACCCCAAGGCGTTCCTAGGTCAGTCGAGAGACATAGCCCTTTCAGCGTGTCCTGGGTCTTCCCCGGGGGAAGAGGTATCCGGAACAGATGCCCGAGTCACCTCAGCTGGCTCCTCTCGACGTGGAGGAGCAGCGGCTCTACTCTAACTCCTGCTGTGTGACTGAGCTCCTCATCCTATCCCTAAGGGAGCGCCCAGCCACTCTGCAAAGAAAACTCATTTCAGCCGCTTGTGTCCGCGATCTTGTCCTTTCGGTCATTACCCAAAGCTCATGACCATAGGTGAGGGTAGGAAAGTAGACTGAGCTTTGAGAGCTTTGCCTTTCGGCTCAGCTCCCTCTTCACCACAACAGTCCGGTACAACGACTGCATCACTGCAGACGCTGCACCGAACCGCATGTCAATCTCACGCTCCATCCTCCTCTCACTCATGAACAAAACCCCGAGATACTTGAACTCTGTTCACCCACCCGGAGAGGGCAAGCCACCTTTGTCCAATCAAGAACCATGGCCTCGGATTTGGAGGAGCTGATCCTCATCCCAGCCACTTCACACTCAGCTGCAAACCGCTCGAGTGCAGGTTGGAGGTCCCGGTCTGTTAAAGCCATCAGGACAACATCATCCTCAAACAGCAGAGATGAGTATGGTAATTATGGTCATTTACACACGGCCCGATTCTTTCTGAAACACTAGCCAATTTCAAAGACAAAATATATGTTTTTAAAGCGACCAATGCTGTTATCTGAAACATGGAGAGGCTTCTTCGTGATCTCAACTCGGACATTTTGCAAAAAACCGAAATTCACTAATTTTGAAAAAAAAAAAAAAAAGCTTCTATCGTGATTTTCTCTTTCTCTCTTTGCTCTGAGCGACTTGTGATGGGTTTTGTCGTGGTCGGTCACATTTTTATTACATAATTTGTGGTAAGTAATCATTAGCCCTACATATTGGCCTAAAAATATCGGCAGAGCTTATCGGCCTTCAGTCACTCTGGATTCTAAACATCGGTCATTCTCTAGGTCTAACTTTCTTAACTATATTTTATAATGTAAACATTGTATTAACTTTTGCATGAAACTTAATGAATAGCTGTAGCATATAGTATCTGACAGAGTACTTTATTTTCATCATCACTGTTAGTATGACAAAGACGGGTTTTGTAAACTTTTTTTTGTAAAGAAATCTTTTTATTTCAATTCTAGAATTAACAGAGTTAACAAGTTACTTATATTTTATTCATTACCGTAACGTAGAGTGTCCAGATTTATAAAACAAATAAAACACTGGGAGATCCCTGCTTTGGGCTGGTTGGTAATAATAAAATTGTGAAACGAGTACAGTGAACCCTCGCTGTATCGCGGTTCACTCTTCGCGGCCTCGCTGTTTCGCGGATTTTTTTTTCCAATTTTTTTTTCCAATTTTTTTTTTTTTTTTTTTATAGTGTAACTTTTTTTTACAGTGTAACATTCTGTCCTGCGCCCTGATTAGCTAAGAGACTAGACCGGGACTAAACCAGGTCTAAAGCAGGTCTAAACCAGGACTAAACCAGGTCTAAACCAGGACTAAACCAGGTCTAGACCAGGGATGGTAGGGACAGAGTCTCTGATGTCCTTCACGAGAGCGCCTGGGTGACAGGAGGTGTGGCCTTTGTTTACTTGCACGAGCCATGGAAGAGACTGAGTGCGAGCCGGACCATGGAAGAGACTGAGTGCGAGCCGGACCATGGAAGAGACTGAGTGCGAGCCGGACCATGGAAGAGACTGAGTGCGAGCCGGACCATGGAAGAGACTGAGTGCGAGCCGGACAAATGGAAGAGCCAAGAATCAACATGGACGGGCCTGGCGCCTGGCCGCGCGGCGTCCGGGGGGAGCCGCAGCCACAGAGGAGACAGTGGGTCTTTTCCCCTCACGAACCCGACCCCGTCCTAGAGAGCTGTGGAGTATTGGCGACGCATTGATAGCGGTCTGATTTTGGAGCCGGGGTGAAATGCAACCAACTCTTGTGAGCGCAGGTTAGTGTGACCTGGTCTTGTGGTGAGGACTGGTGCTCAGAGGCGTCTGTTAGCGGTTTGGCACTGTTAGCATTGGCTTGAGTCTTGCCCAAAATGATATCCAGGTCGCTTTCCACTCGACTTTCGCACATGGCATGGATATGTGGTACCAAAACAAACACACGTGTCCGCGCGCACGTGTCCGCGCACACGTGTCCGCGCGCACGTGTCCGCGTGTCACGTGCCCCCCCCCCCCACTATTAATATATTTTAATGAAAATCTACAAAAGTTTGAGTGTTTAAACAAGAGAAAAATGTTAATACCAGTCTCAGAAAGGTGTATAATGTGTCTGGTGAAGCGTTTTCAGCCTTAAAACATGTAGAATAATTGTAAAATATAAAATTGTCCTACTTCGCGGATTTCACTTATTGCGGGCTATTTCTGGAACCTAACCCCCGCGATAAACGAGGGTTCACTGTAACGCATAATTAAGGAAAATTGTTATGCACTTGGCACTGTGAGGCAGTATAGTCACATTTTCTTTGTGTTTTTGTCATTTTTAAGCAGCTTTTCTGTATTTTACAGAAAAAAATACAATTTATGCCTGTTTGCTGTTGGCAGGTATCAGATTGGTCAAAAATAAGGACACCTGACTGAACCACGAGGGAGAGATGAGTGTAAACTTAGTATTACACTCATCTGTCCCCTGGGCCGCGTGTGTGTGTGTGTGTGTGTGTGTGTTTCTAATGAGGCACGTTTTTGGAAGAGGGGGAACTTAGACTTAGACAAACATTTCCACAATGGAAATTATTTGGGTACAGTAGCTCACTCATCAAATATAATATATAACAGAGGGTAAAAAAATTTATGGAATAGCAAAAAAGAGCAATAGACCAGTGTCAAATGAGACATAGTTATAAAAATAAAAAATAATAAGTGTATATGTACAAATCAGAATAAAATAGAAAAATAAGTAATAAAATATCAAATCACAACTGGAGCAGCCTCAGGAAACGTCCACACACAACACAAGCAGTCACAAGTTTGCACACACTTTTTCATTCATGTTTCTTCTTTATTTCCATGATTATTCACATTATAGATTCTCACTGAAAGAGTCAAAACTATGAATGAACACATGTGAATGTAGCAAATCAAATATTAACTCAAAATAATTGAAAACCTGTATAAGGTTTTACCATTTTAAAAGTGGCCACCCTGTTTTTCACACTCTTGGTATTTCCAGACCCTGACACAGCTCCCCTATGAAGTGAAAACCATTTCATATGAATTCATCCAGAAGCTCATTGGGAGAAGGCCAAGGGTTTGCAGTCGACAAAGCAAAGTGTGGTTACACTGAGCATTTGAATTAAAGAGATATTTAAAAATAATACATCTCCTACATCATTCCATAGGTCTCGCATGATATATTTGATGTGTTTTGTGTGTAAATCAAAGTGTTCCACTAAAGAAAAAACAGTGAAAAAGCATATTTGTCCCTTCTACCTGGAGTGACTGGCCCATAGGAGAGGACAGGCCAGTCCAGGTATAAGTCTTCAGGAAGCCCTCACACACTGGCCAACAGCTGCTTTTGATTCATACCATCCACGGCAGCACAAACTTTGAGTTATTAGGACTTTACAGCACAGAGCTCAAGTGGTTCCTACAAGCACAGAAGGAAAAGTGAAAGAGGAACAACGGGTCCACAAAGCTCTCTCTGCGTGTGGATGTGCAGAATGGGCTTTCAATAGAAAACAGGACAACAGCTTCAGCGCCGAGGAGGAAGAATTTAGGTTTGAGAATGGAATTATAGATGGGAGACAAATTGTGTCTGACTCCTCTATTCCTGTTCAAAGAAGGATTGTCTTTTTTGACAAAAATAGCCTCTTTAATTCCCCTCTCAAACCAGCTCTTTTCCCTGGCTAAGATCTGTACCTCACTGTCCTCAAATGAATGGCCCGTGGCTTCTAGGTGGAGATGTACGGCAGATGAAGGTCCACTCTGGCTCTCCCGTCTGTGTTGGTACATCCTCTTGTGAAGTGGCTGTTTTGTTTCTCCAGTGTAGCGCTCACTGCAGTCTTCACTACACTGAATGGAGTAGACCACATTGCTTTGTTTGTGGCTCAGTGTTTTGTCCTTTGGGTGGACCAGTTTTTGTCTTAAAGTGTTTGTGGGTTTGAAATAGACTGGGATTTCATATTGTCTGAAAATCCTCTGTAGTTTTTCAGAAAGTAGTTTTCAGATTGCCTATTCCCTATGTATACATGTCCTGTGTGTATTTCCCCTATGTATATATCATATTATTAATCGTATGCTTACTGTTATAATATGCACGTATTACATGTTTCTTGTTTTTTCTGTTTATTCCGGACCACACACCCACATATTAAAGCTGATTAGACAATTACCTAAGGAATACCATGATTTAAATCTTTATTTTACTGTTTATTTTTCATATCCGCAGAATGATATAACCACTTTTTGAAATGACTTACTGATCCAGTTCAAATTTCCACTTCTGTCATATTGTGAACCTTTCTTGAGATATGGATGCATAACCTCTCATCCAATATTGTGACAGCTTTTGCAATATATTGTGCAGCCCTTCGACTTGGTCATTTTGAAATCAAACGTCTCTGCATCAGTGTGACACGCAGAATGGACTAAATTGTTTGTCTTTTTTAATTTGCAGTGGTAAATTGTGAACCACAATTTAGCACTGGGTCAGCACAGCTCCAGTGCAGCGTTAGATTTACTTTGTCATCTGCATTTGACCCATTTCATGACCTGTGTGCATCTCATCAGCCAACAGTTCAGTGGCTCCAGCAGTGTGTTGTGTCCTCATACAGGAGGCTGCAGATGAGGAAAGAAAATTCATACAAAACATCTGAAACAGTTTTCTCGTTGTTTTATTAGATGTGATGAACATAACAGTGTCTAGTATCAACCCAAAACATGCTCCAGGTAAAATCCTCCAGGTCCTGACCAAGCCGAGCAATAAGATCATGGAGATGGGTCCCCGGGCGCCTGAAAGACGAGCTGCCCACTGCTCCTGAAGGATGGGTCAAATGCAGAGAAATAATTTCCCTACAGGGATGAATAAAGCATGTCTTCTTCTTCTTCTTCTACACCAGTGTCTGCACCTGTTCAATGAGCCTATAGTAGTTGTATAAGTAGAACCGTGTAACGTTTTCTTTTGAGAGGAGAAATGCTTTTGTGAACGTTTTTACATTTATTTGTTAGTCATTAATTATATTTGTGAATGTCGTTATATTTATTTGATAATAAAGACCTAACCTATCTCCATATAAGCCAGGTCTAACCCAGGTCTAACCCAGGTCTAACCCAGGTCTAACCCAGGTGTAAACCAGGTCTAACCCAGCTACAACCCAGGTCTAAACCAGGTCTAAACCAGGTCTAAAGCAGGTCTAAACCTGGCCTAAGCCAGGTCTAACCCAGGTCTAAACCTGGTTTAACCCAGGTCTAACCCAGGTCTAAACCAGCTACAACCCAGGTCTAAACCAGGTCTAAAGCAGGTCTAAACCTGGTCTAACCCAGGTCTAACCTAGGTCTAACCCAGGTACAACCCAGGTCTAAACCAGGTCTAAACCTGCATGCACTTTTCTTTCTTGTCCATACTTTCCTGGAGCTACTGTGGCAAGTAAATTTCTCCTTTGTGAGATCAATAAAGTCTTATCTGATCTTATCTTAAACCAGGTCTAAACCAGGTCTAAACCAGGCCTAAACCTGGTCTAAGCCAGGTCTAAGCCAGGTCTAACCCAGGTCTAACCCAGGTCTAAGCCAGGTCTAACCCAGGTCTAACCCAGGTCTAAACCAGGTCTAAACGAGGTCTAATCTAGGACTAAACCAGATCTAAAGCAGGTCTACTCTACACAACACCTGGAATTAATTGTAGACAATATTTGGCTGTAATATATTCCAGTTTTTACAAACCAGAATTTTTACCCAAACCGTGAGCGTGCGTGCGTTCACCTCGCGTCTCTGCGGAGGCGTCTGGTGACGTCAGCGCGCATCCGTCCGCTCCGAGCTGCGATTGGCTGGATCCAGTGAGGCTGAGCGCTGAGGAGAGGGAAAAGAATATTTAAAGTAGAAGAATAAAGGACAAAAAGTAGGTTAGACTCAGACTTAGACAAACTTTATTGATCCACAAGGAAAATTATTTGGGTACAGTAGTTCACTCATCAAATATAATATAACAGAGAGTAACAGAAAATAGATGGAATAGCAAAAAAAAGAGCAATAGACCAGTGTTAAATGAGGCATAATTATAAATAATAATAATAATAATAATAATAAATATAGCCGCAAGCGGCGATGATCGGCCCTCGCTTGCACTCGCAGGGGGGGTGGCGCTAACGCGCCATTTTCCTCCCCTTTTTTCTAGCTCGATGCATGTGTGAGTTTGTGCGTTATCTGGATGCATGTGTGTTGAATGCCTGGGGTTGAGGTGGGGAGGGGTTGTTTTTTTTTGCCTTTTAATTTCAATTATTTTAAGAGGAGGGTCAATCATAAGCCTTTCCTGCACTGTTCTGTTATTTTCTTTCTCTTTTGTGTGTATTTTTGTTCTTTTAAATGCTGGGTGCAAACATTTAAAAAAATCAATTGAATAAATAAAAATATGAGGACAGAAAATGGTGCCTTTGACACCAGGTCACATCCAATATGGCTGGCTGGTTGCCTAGCAATGACATAATATACTTTTTTATTCCTATTCCCATGATGCATCTATGTACAGAATTTGGTGTGGCTATACCAAACTTTGTCGAGCATCCTATTGGCGGGGACAGAGGTTTGGCCTGTTACCATGGCAACACGATGTGAGATGGCATGGGGGTGTCACTATGTTTTTTGATCAAGACCATGTCACGAATGTGTGGTCCAAATTTGGTGTGTCTACGGCAAAGTAAAATTCTTCTTTTCCATGCAATTACCCTAGGGGGCGCTATTATGGCCATTTCAGATTTTTTTTATGTCAATCTGTTCAGGGCCAGGGTGTACACCAACGAGTAAAGTTTGAGTGAAATCAGCCAAACTATTAGCACATTATCACTCGTCCAAGTTTGACAGGAAGTAGCGCCGTCACCACCAGGTCACATGGTTTATCCTATATGGGTGGTTGGTTGCCAAGCAATGGCGTAATGTACTTTTTTGTTCCTCTTCCCATGATGCATCTGTGTACCAAATTTGGTTTGACTATGACAAAGTTTTTGCCTGGCGTTCCATTGGCGAGGACAGATGTTTGGCCTGTTGCCATGGCAACACGATGGGACATGGCGTCTTGGCGTCATTGAGTTTTTTGATCGAGACCCTGTCACAAATGTGTGTACCAAATTTGGTATGCCTACGACAAAGTAAAATTTTACACTTCCATGCAATCTCCCTAGGGGGCGCTATAGTGTCCATTTTAGATTTTGTCATATCAATCTGTTCAGGGCCGGGGTGTCCATGAACAATTGAAGTTTGAGTGAAATCGGCCAAAGTATGTGCCAATTATCACTCGCCGAATTTGATGGCGAGCCGCAAAAACACACCTGTAATTTGTGGCGTTGTCACGGAAACACCGTTCACTCTTTTAGAACGCTTTTAACAACTTTTAATGTCCCACTTGTCTAGATGATACAGCACGATTCTGGTGAGTCTGGGTCAAAAACCCTAGGAGGAGTTCGTTAAAATACGAGGACAGGAAAATGCGCCTTCAACTTCGGGTCGCGTGCTCGGGCCAATATGGCTAACTTCCTGTTGGTCGCCTAGCAACTGCTTAATATACTTTTTTGTTCCTATTCCCATGATGCATCTGTGTACCAAATTTGGTTTGGCTACGACAAAGTTTTTGCCTGGTGTCTCATTGGTGATGACAGATGTTTGGCCTGTTGCCATGGCAACACAATGGGACATGGCGTATTGGCGTCATTGAGTTTTTTGACCGAGACCCTGTCACGAATGTGTGTACCAAATTTGGTATGTCTACGACAAAGTAAAATTTTGCGCTTCCATGCAATCTCCCTAGGTGGCGCTATAGCACCTATTTCAGATTTTCTTATATCAATCTGTTCAGGGCCGGGGTGTCCATGAACAATTGAAGTTTGAGTGAAATCGGCCAAAGTATGCGCGAATTATCGCTCGTCGAATTTGATGGCGAACTACAAAAACGAACCTGAAATTTGTGGCGTTGTCACGGAAACACCGTTCACTCTTTTAGAACGCTTTTAACAACTTTTAATGTCCCACTTGTCTAGATGATACAGCACGATTCTGGTGAGTCTGGGTCAAAAACCCTAGGAGGAGTTCGTTAAAATACGAGGACAGGAAAATGCGCCCTCGGTGTCAGGTCACGTGCTCGGTCCAAAATGGCTGACTTCCTGTTGGTCGCCTAGCAACCGCATAATATACTTTTTTGTTCCTATTCCCATGATGCATCTGTGTACCAAATTTGGTTTGGCTATGACAAAGTTTTTGCCAGGCGTCCCATTGGCGACGACAGATGTTTGGCCTGTTGCCATGGCAACACGATGGGACATGGCGTATTGACGTCATTAAGTTTTTTGATCGATACCCCGTCACGAATATGTGTACCAAATTTGGTATGTCTACGACAAAGTAAAATTTTGCGCTTCCATGCAATCTCCCTAGGTGGCGCTATAGCACCCATTTCAGATTTTCTTATATCAATGTGTTCAGGGCCGGGGTGTCCACCAACGATTAAAGTTTGAGTGAAATCGGCCAAAGTATGCGCGAATTATCGCTCGTCGAAGTTTGATGGCGAGCCGCAAAAACGAACACGAAATTTGTGGCGTTGTCACGGAAACACCGTTCACTCTTTTAGAACGCTTTCAACAACTTTTAATGTCCCACTTGTCTAGATGATACAGCACGATTCTGGTGAGTCTGGGTCAAAAACCCTAGGAGGAGTTCGTTAAAATACGAGGACAGGAAACTCCGCCTTCGGCGCCGGGTCACGTGCTCGGGCCAATATGGCCGACTTCCTGTTGGTCGCCTAGCAACGGCGTAATATATTTTTTGGTTTGTAATGACATGACCTATCCACCACCCGAATTTCGTTTGTCTACGACAAAGTTCATTTTTCGGGTATAGCCATTGGCGCAATGTATTTTGATTTTCCAGGTGGCGCTGTCGAGCCATTTTTAAAGATTTTTTAATACAGATTATTTGTAAATTCCTTTTTTGGCATTCTTGAATTTTGTGCAAAATTTCGTGAGTTTTCGTCCGTGGGAAGTACCCGAAACCTGAAAAAAGGGGGGGAGGAAAATAATAAGAATAAATAATAATAATAATAATAATAATAAGAAAAACCAGAACAATAACAATATGGTGCCACCTATGGTGGCAATATATATATCAATGGAAAGGGCTCGCGTCCAGTAACGCACCCGTGGGGTCCATTGTCAATGACGAGCGCGTTGCGCTCGTCATTGACCTCATCGATTACTCACTTGCCCAATACATATTTTTGACGTTTACGATGGTTAACGATTACAATTATGCCGCTTTCGCGGCAATGGGCAGTGCCAGTCTGTGCTATTGGATCCTATGACTGTCACTATAGTGTGGCATTGAGTGTTTGGAAAAGGGAGAGCGCTTCGCGCTCTGGTTTTGTGGGCACACATGACATGGTGCACTGCGTGCACCATGTCATGTGTGCCCACAAAACAATTACAAATTTGCCGCCACGGGCGGTGCCACCGTGCCAGGTCAGCGGGCACCAGTCGTTGACATGAGTGCTAGGTGCTTAAAAAGGGGAGAGCGCTTCGCGCTCTGCTGCGTGCGCAAAACAAAGCGCGAAGCGCTTTGTTTTGCGCACGTTGGTGGGCCGAGAATGTTTTGGGGTGAACAATTACAATTTGGCCGCTATCGCGGCCACGGGCGATGCCACCGTGCCAAGTCAGCGGGCACCAGTCGTTGACATGAGTGCTAGGTGTTTAAAAAGGGGAGAGCGCTTCGCGCTCTGCTGCGTGCGCAAAACAAAGCGCTTCGCGCTTTGTTTTGCGCACGCTGGTGGGCCGAGAATGTTTTGGGGTGAACAATTACAATTTGGCCGCTATCGCGGCCACGGGCGATGCCACCATGCCAAGTCAGCGGGCACCAGTCGTTGACATGAGTGCTAGGTGTTTAAAAAGGGGAGAGCGCTTCGCGCTCTGCTGCGTGCACAAAACAAAGCGCTTCGCGCTTTGTTTTGCGCACGCTGGTTCTGCAGTGCTTCGCACTGCAGAACAGTAACAAAAGGCCCTACGCTTTAGCGCTCGGGCCTAATAATAATAATAATAATAAATGTATACAGCTCTGGAAAAAAAAAAGAGACCACTGCAAAATGATCAGTTTTTCTGATTTTACTACTTATAGGTATGTGTTTGGGCAAAAGGAACATTTTTGTTTGAGTCTATAAACTACTGACATCATTTCTATGGGCAGAAATATGTGCCACTTACCTGGCCAGCCAAATGATATCTCTCTGTATTTCCTATACAGCGCGATACCATTTGGACACCCTCGCTCCACTCTCGCTCCTCCGGTTAAAAACGGACTCCGCGATTCTGATTCGTTCAAAGATGGTGACGTCAGTGCACCCGCCTTTGCCCGCAAAGTCACTCTTAGGCAGCGGAAGTTCCTCCTCAGTTTTGAATCAAGATGGCGCAATCTCTGATTGGTTCACTTAGCTGTCTGTCTACGCGCAACCGCAGCGCGTTTTGGACCAAGCGTTACCAGACTCACTCGCTGGTACAGCGATGAGTCATGGATTCTTCCAGGCAACCTCTCTCCTGCAGCTGTTCGTGTGTCGAGGAGTCTGAGCTTCACCAGGGAAGTCTCACATGTCCCAGGAATGAGTGAACCAAACACCAAGTTTACAGTAACATTATTTATTTATTTTAGGAAATTTTTTGTTCTCAAATTCCTAATTTTTCAGTAATTTTGGAACATTTTTAGGGTCTTCCTATGTTTTTTGTTACACATACCACAGCTGAAAATAAAAGAAAACCTCTAATTGATCATGTGTTGTCATATTTTGATCTGTTTTTCATGACAAGTACTTTTTGTTGGGTATGTTATACCAGGTCAAAATTACTGGGCAAAAGTGCTGGTGTTACTTTTTATAGCGAAAGTGTTCTAGGGTTAAATAAAAAGAAGAATAATAGAATTTCTTTAAAAAGTTACTCATGTAAATGTAACAAGAATACTCCGCACGTCTGTTTTGTGCGCCACTGTTTGCGCAATACATCACAATTCCACAAGAGAGCGCCATTGTCTTGTGCGCCAAATTGGAGACGCGCGAGCTGAATTTAAAGCCTCTAATTTACCAACTTCACAAGGTCTAAATGGTAATAATCACTTAAACTCAACTTATCAATTCTGGATTTCAATTTTTACTCGTTTTGTCGCGTTAATTCTCATTTGTTGTTGATTTTCGACAGTTTATCCGCGCCACGCTTTTGTCCACACTGTTCCACGGCAGTAATAACGCGTCGCGCCGGTGCCAGTGGATGTCACGGCCACATCCCGCGCTTTGCCACTGAACACGTCCGACCAGTGAGGAGTGCCGTGGTTGTGCCGTGGGTGTGCCGTCTCCCTGCGCCCTGCGTTACGCTCCTCTCTCCAAACGCGCGAGTCAGTCCAGCGAGGACGCACGGGGAAGGCAGTCCGAGAAGGAGCGCACATTCCCGGGGAGGATCGGAGACCGAGTGTCCCTACGTGGAAGTTTAGAGTTTTTGGAGGAGCGCGCGTAAAAATGGGGGATGTGGTTTCCTCGCATTTGGACGAGAGCAGGAGAGAGATGATCACAGGTAAGACGAGGTTATTCAAGGCTGGATTTCAGTGAATTTTTTAGAGATAATAAAGGAGGCTAAAGGCAACAGTAAAATGATATGGAAGTGCATCGATAAACTCTCAGGGAAAGAACGGACTGGAAATGCACCTATTGAACTTAACATAAACTCATACAATGGCCAAGCACTCTTACCTAAAGGACAAGAAACTACAAAGGACAATCTCACTGTAGCAAACATGTTCAATGACTATTTTATCACTTCCATCTCAGATCTGTGTAATCCATCGAACACAGAGCAGACTGCTACATCATTTGCTGGCTCTGTCGGGATTGTGGCATGTGGCCACAGAGGAGGACCACCTTCCACTCAGGTGGATGTTATGGATTTTTGTGATGTGAGTGAAGACAATGTCATTAACATAATTTCATCACTTTCAAACTCGAGAGCGAAAGACTCTTGGGGACTTGACACTCTTTTTCTAAAGAAGTACAAGAACATTTTGGCAGCACCAATTACACACATAATTAATCAGTCGCTACGTGAATGTGTGTTTCCAGATTCCTTTAAAACTGCAATTGTAACACCTATTTTTAAATCGGGTAATTGTTTGGACATCAAGAATTATAGACCTATTAGTGTGCTTCCTGTGGTCTCTAAAGTTATTGAAAAAATTGTTGCGGAACAACTTATTGACCACCTCGACTACAGAAATATGCTGCATCCAATGCAATTTGGCTTCCGGTCAAAACACTCCACAGATACAGCATGTTGCTATTTGCTTGAAGTAATCGAACACAGCTTAGACAAGGGTGGGGTTGTTGGGGCCGTCTTTTTGGATCTCCGGAAGGCATTTGATACTGTTAACCACTCAGTGTTGCTGACAAAAATGCAAAATTTCAAACTCTCTGCAAACACTATCAGTTGGTTTCAGTCATATTTGACAGATCGTCACCAGTGTGTAAGAATAAATGATAAAACCTCTCCATTTACAACTTGCATAGCAGGCGTGCCCCAAGGGTCCATTCTGGGGCCGTTGCTCTTCAGCTTGTACATCAATGATCTACCTTCTATTTGTAACGATGTAAAAATCGTGATGTACGCTGATGACACAGTATTTTTTGCACACGGTTCTGACGCAAATTCTGTCGCAGCTAAGTTATCTGTGGCAATGGTAAAAGCAACAGAGTGGTTTAACAAATCTTTCCTTACCCTGAATACAGAGAAAACTATTACAATGTACTTCTCAAACAAACAAAGTCAAAGTGTATATCCTAACATCTATGTGAACAGTTGTATGATTAAAAATGTAGAGGAAGTTAAATATCTGGGAGTCATATTAGACCCTACCCTTAATTTTAAAAAACATATTAAAAAGGTCTGTAATGTCTTGAAATTCAACATCGCTAACTTCCAACACATTAGAAGTTCATTATCATTAGAAGCCTCAAAATCTTATTTTAATGCTATGATTTTATCTCACATTTTGTATTGTATTTCTTCATGGTCTTAAGCCAAAACAACAGTACTAAATCCTCTTAGATCATTGCATAATCAGGCACTGAAAATACTTGATAAAAAGCCTAGACGCTACCATCACTGCTACATATTGGACAAATTTAAAATATTAAGCTTTGACAACTTGATCAGGTACTCTAATATTCACCTGGTACATAAAATCTTGCATGACGCTGCCCCACCCCCACTAAAGACCTATGTACAGCCTCGCTCTCAAATAACAAGCAGAGTGTTAAGGTCCGTGTCTAGGGGTGACTGCAATGTTCTTAAAAGAAAGTCCGCTTTCTCTCAATCTGCCTTCTCCTATAAAGCCATCAAGGAATGGAACGGGCTTCCAGAAAATTTGAAGAACATGGCAGATTATCTCAGCTTTTCACGGGCTGTTAAAAACTGGCTTCTTGACCATCAGTCCTGCTCACACTAAAAATACCAGACGGGTATTTGGCCATCAGATGTTACCCTCGTGGGTACCATCTGATGGCCACTAGAAGACCAAGATCATTAGTGTCATATTACTGTTTTGTTTACATTTATAATACCAATAAGGTACGGACCTATCAGATGCTACCCTTGTGGGTATCATCTGATAGCGACAACACTGTATTTATTCTGATATTTATTGCATTTTATATCTTTTGCACTTTAATATCTTGTAGTTTGCACTAGGTTTCGAAATTTACTCTGAAATTTATTGCATTTTAAATGTCTCGCATTTTAATAACCTGTAGTTTGTACTAGGTATCGAAAATTGCACTATGTATTGAAAATTTTGCACGCCTGTATATTGTCTTTTTGTATTGCACCTTTTATATGTAATTGTTTTTAATGTTTTTAATGTTTGTTAAGGACTACAGATGGAAATTAGCATTCTGCTAAATCTGGTGCAGCCATCTTTTTAATGTACCTGCACATTGTCCTTCAAATAAACAAGTCACCTTCAAAAAAGAACTCAAAACCCACCTGTTTAAAATTGCTTTTAATGTTTGATTTTATATTGTAAATTTTGTGATATTTTAAATGTTTGATTTTATGTTGTAAATTCTGTGATATTTTATTCTTTTATGATTTGTGAAGCGTCTTTGAGTGTCTTGAAAAGCGCTATATAAATAAAATGTATTATTATTATTATTATTATTAAGTAAATAAATAAATAAAACAGGTCTAATCTAGGACTAAACCAGGTCAAAAGCAGGTCTAATCTAGGAGTAAACCAGGTCCTAATGAGGATTAAACCAGGTCAAAACCAGGTCTACACAACACCAGGATTTAATTGTAGAAAATATTTGTAATATATTCCAATTATTACAAACGTAAACTAGGACTAAACCAGGACTAAACCAGGACTAAACCAGATCTAAACTAGAATTACAGCAACAAAAAAATGGACTAAACTGACCAAACTAGTGTTGTCACGATATTAAAATCCATCCATCCATCCATTTTCTTCCGCTTATCCGGGTCGCGGGGGCAACAGTCTAAGCAGGGACCTCCAGACTTCCTTCACCCCGGACACTTCCTCCAGCTCCTCCGGGGGGACCCCAAGGCGTTCCCAGGCCAGCCGGGACACATAGTCCCTCCAGCGTGTCCTGGGTCTTCCCCGGGGCCTCCTCCCGGTGGGACATGCCCGGAACACCTCCCGAGGGAGGCTTCCAGGAGGCATCCGGAACAGATGCCCGAGCCACCTCAGCTGGCTCCTCTCCACGTGGAGAAGCAGCGGCTCTACTCCGAGCTCCTCCCGTGTGACCAAGCTCCTCACCCTATCTCTAAGGGTGCGCCCAGCCACTCTGCGGAGGAAACTCATTTCGGCCGCTTGTATCCGCAATCTCGTCCTTTCGGTCATTACCCAAAGCTCATGACCATAGGTGAGGGTAGGAACGTAGATTGACCGGTAAATTGAGAGCTTCGCCTTTTGGCTCAGCTCCCTCTTCACCACAACGGTCCGGTACAACGACCGCATCACTGCCGACGCTGCACCGATCCGCCTGTCAATCTCACGCTCCATCCTCCCCTCACTCGTGAACAAGACCCCGAGATACTTGAACTCCTCCACTTGAGGCAAGGACCCTCCACCCACCCAGAGAGGGCAAACCACCTTTTTCCGGTCGAGAACCATGGCCTCGGATTTGGAGGAGCTGATCTTCATCCTAGCCGCTTCACACTCAGCTGCGAACCGCCCCAGTGCACATTGGAGGTCCCGGTTTGATGAAGCCATCAGGACAACATCATCCGCAAACAGCAGAGATGAGATCCTGTGGTTCCCAAACCGGATCCCCTCCGGCCCCTGACTGCGCCTAGAAATTCTGTCCATAAATATAATGAACAGAACCGGTGACAAAGGGCAGCCCTGGCGGAGTCCAACATGCACCGGAAACAGGTCCGACTTACTACCGGCAATGCGAACACAGCTCCTGCTCCGGTCATACAGGGACCAAACAGCCCTTAACAAAGGGCCCCGAACCCCGTACTCCCAGAGCACCCTCCACAGGACCCCACGAGGGACACGGTCGAATGCCTTCTCCAGATCCACAAAGCACATGTGGACTGGTTGGGCAAACTCCCATGCACCCTCGAGCACCCGATGGAGAGTATAGAGCTGGTCCAGTGTTCCCCGGCCGGGACGAAAACCACACTGCTCCTCCTGAATCCGAGGTTCGACTATCGGTCGAATTCTCCTCTCCAGCACCCTGGAATAGACCTTACCGGGAAGGCTGAGGAGTGTGATTCCCCGATAGTTGGAACACACCCTCCGGTCCCCCTTCTTAAACAGAGGGACCACCACCCCGGTCTGCCATTCCAGAGGCACTGTCCCCGACCGCCACGCGATGTTGCAGAGACGTGTCAGCCAAGACAGCCCTACAACATCCAGCGACTTGAGATACTCAGGACGGATCTCATCCACCCCCGGGGCCTTGCCACCGAGGAGCTTTCCAACCACCTCAGTGACTTCAGCCAGGGTGATGAGTGAGTCCGACCCCGAGTCCCCAGCCTCTGCTTCCTCCTCGGAAGACATGACGGCGGGATTGAGGAGATCCTCAAAGTATTCCTTCCACCGTCCGACAACATCCCCAGTCGAGGTCAACAGCTCCCCACCCACACTGTAAACAGTGTTTGTGGAGCACTGCTTCCCCCTCCTGAGGCGCCGGACGGTTTGCCAGAATTTCTTTGAGGCCGTCCGATAGTCCTCCTCCATGGCCTCTCCGAACTCCTCCCAACTCCGAGTTTTTGCCTCTGCCACCGCCCGGGCTGCAGCACGCTTAGCCCGCCGGTACCCGTCGGCTGCCTCCGGAGTCCCACGAGCCAACAAGGCCCGATAGGACTCCTTCTTCAGCCTGACGGCATCCCCTTACTTCCGGTGTCCACCACCGGGTTCGGGGATTGCCGCCGCGACAGGCACCACAGGCCTTACGACCACAGCTACGGGCGGCCGCATCGACAATAGAGGCCGAGAACAGAGCCCATTCGGACTCTATGTCCCCAGCCTCCCCCGGAATCTGGGAGAAGCTCTCCCGGAGGTGCGAGTTGAAGGTGCCCCTGACAGAGGGCTCTGCCAGACGTTCCCAACAGACCTTCACTACGCGCTTGGGCCTGCCAGGTCTTTCCGGCTTCCTCCCCTGCCAGCGGACCCAACTCACCACCAGGTGGTGATCGGTTGACAGCTCTGCCCCTCTCTTCACCCGAGTGTCCAAGACACGCGGCCGGAGGTCAGATGACACGACAACAAAGTCGATCATCGACCTCCGTCCTAGGGTGTCCTGGTGCCACGTGCACTGATGGACACCCTTGTGCTCGAACATGGTGTTCGTTATGGACAAACTGTGGCTAGCACAGAAGTCCAATAACAGAACACCACTCGGGTTCAGATCAGGGAGGCCGTTCCTCCCAATCACCCCTCTCCAGGTGTCACTGTCGTTGCCCACGTGGGCGTTGAAGTCCCCCAGGAGAACAACGGAGTCCCCGGTCGGTGCACTGTCCAGTACCCCTCCCAGGCACTCCAAGAAGGCCGGGTACTCCGCACTGCTGTCCGGCCCGTAGGCCGACACAACAGTAAGAGACCTGTCCCTGACCCGAAGGCGCAGGGACGCGACCCTCTCGTTCACCGGGGTGAACTCCAACACACAGCGGCTGAGCCGTGGGGCAATGAGTAGGCCCACACCGGCCCGCCGCCGTTCCCCGCGGGCAACGCCAGAGAAATGGAGAGTCCAGCCCCTTCAAGGAGTTGGGTTCCAGAGCCCAGGCTGTGCGTGGAGGTGAGGCCGACTATATCTAGTCGATAGCGCTCAACCTCTCGCACGAGCTCAGGCTCCTTCCCCCCCAGCGAGGTGACATTCCATGTCCCCAGAGCTAGTCTCCATGTCCGGAGATCTGGTCGCCGAGGCCCCTGCCTTCGGCTGCCGCCCAGATCTCTCTGCACCCGGCCCTTATGGATCCTCCTGCGGGTGGTGGGTCCACGGGAGGACGGCCCCACGTCGCTCCTTCGGGCTGAGCCCGGCCGGGCCCCATGGGGAAAGGCCCGGCCACCAGGCGCTCGTTCGCGAGCTCCCACCCCAGGCCTGGCTCCAGGGTGGGGCCCCAGTGACGCCGATCCGGGCGACGTAACTGACCTCGATTGAATACTCATCATAAGGGCTTCTGAACCGCTCTTGGTCTGACCCGTCCCCCAGGACCTGTTTGCCTTGGGTGGCCCTACCAGGGGCATAAAGCCCCCGACAACATAGCTCCCGGGATCATTCGGGCACTCAAACCCCTCCACCACGTTAAGGTGGCGGCTCAAGGAGGGGCGATATTAAAATAAAAAACTTTAATACTGAGACTTGATAGACTGATATTGATCCCAATACCACAATGATAATAAGAAACCCTCTTTATTTAGACAATAGAATGTGATTTTCAGCATTAGATCATAGAACCTTCTTTTCTATCCCCAGTAGGTCGGTGTGAATGTGAATGGGACTTTTTTAGTACCAATACCTGCTCAACTGAGTTTTAGTATTGATTTTTATCTCATTTTCAATACATCTGATAACCCTAGTCCAAGCCAAGATGTAAACTGTGATGATATCATAACAGAACGTTTGAATTTTAACAGCACTAATCTGTGTTTTACAAAAGACACGACCAAAAACATGAATAAAATGTACCATTCATTGTTTTTAATCGATATTATTTGTAATTTCAGAGAAAATATGGCAAATATGCACATTTATGGTTCATTCTGAAGAAGGCACGAGCAGTGTATTAGTATTAAAACTAAATGAGGAGTCAAATAATTATAATAATCATAATTAATACAACAGTTTAATACAATAAAACAAGTTAGAATCACTTAAAGGCTCTGTTTACATTTTTTTCTCCCATGTATTTGAGCAATGTGCAGGTCAAAATAAGTCAGTCTATTTTCTGATCATCAGGAAGTGTGTCTTAGCATGCCAGTTGTGGTTGACTTTACCACAAGAGAGTTTAGAAAGGCAAATAAAAACTGATGCTCTGAACGCATAATGAGTGAGGAATAACTTTGGAGCACTGCAAAACGTTTATAATGAACTAGTTTTGCATTTTAAGAGGGTAAAAATGGGGAGAGAACTTTAAAAAAATAAAATATAATCAAAAACTATTGTCATTCTAAAGTAGGACAGAGACAATTGCTGTGAATCACAAGTTTAGTCACTTTGGGTGGCAGCCAAATACTTGAAATCCGCACATCAGCTAAACAATACCAGGGAAGGAAGCTGGTATTCACCTCACTGTGCCCTCAGCTTTATGAAATACAAAATACTAAAGTGCGTATCAAAGTTTGAAAATCATCCTATGAAGGGTTCCCGAGATATGAGTTTGGCGACTTTTAGGACGCGTTTGATTGGCTGTCACGACAAAACGATATGATATATCAAAAATCCAGGCATATCTCTGATGAGGCTCAGTCCAAAGATGCTATGTACCAAACTTGAGCAAAATTGGTCCAAAATTGCAGGAGGAGAAGCATTTTGAGTGTTTTTCATAAAATTCAAAATGACGGAAAATCTACCCTGGCGAAAATGACGTCACAGAATGCGTTGGATTCGTCTTGCCCCAAGGAGTCCAGGGAGGTCAAGTTTTTGAAAATCGGATGTATGGTTCAAAACTTACAAGCCGAAATGTACCTGCAAATTTGACCTGCCAGTGGCGCTAGAGGGTTGGGGGTGGGGATGTAAAATTTGTTGAAGGGCATCATGAGACTGTCTAGAATGTGTGTGCACACCATTTGTTGTGGAAATTACAAGTTAATTTGTAGAAGCAGAAGCATTTTATTGATTTTCACAAAATCCAAGATGGCGGGCCTTCTATTCCGGCGGACATGACGTCATAGGATGCGTTGGATCAGTCTTCGCTCAAGGATCCCAGAGATAACAAGTTTTTGAAAATCGGACTTACCGTTCAAAAGTTACAAGCAGAAATGTCCCTCAAATTTTGACCTGTTGGTGGCGCTAGAGGGTTTGAGCTGGGGCCCTGTAATTTTTTGCGGGGAATCCTGGGACAGACTAAAATACGTGTGAAAAGGTTGAAAATAATCCTATGAAGGGTTCCCAAGATATGAGCTTACTTCCTGTTTGGCGACTTTTAGGATGCGTTTGATTGGCTGTCACAACAAAACGATAAGAGATATAAAAAATCCAGGCATATCTCTGATGTGGCTCAGTCCACCGATGCTTTGTACCAAATTTGAGCAAAATTGGTCCAAAATTGAGGGAGGAGAAGCATTTTGAGTGTTTTTCATAAAATTCAAAATGGCGGAAAATCTACCCTGGCGGAAAATGACGTCTTAGGGTCCGTTGGATTTGGGTTGGCCCACGGAGTCCAGGAATGCCAAGTCCGTAAGTCCAAATATTCAAAAACTTGGTATCCCTGGGATCCTTGGGAGAAGACTGATCCAACGCACGTCATCAAATTAGGCTAGGTGTTACTAAATTGTTATCGACTAAATATTGATGTCCACCCCAAGTCTGCTCGCCTACCCATAAGTCACTGCACACTACTGATGTTTACACAACCCGGACCTTGGAATTATCTGTTATATATAAATTTACAACTTCATGGACAAATAAAATATCCCTTCACCTTTAATGTAAACACAAATTCACAGAGCCTTTCTTTTACAGGAAAGATGTGTGTGTGTGTGATGTGTAAGGAATTCTCACCTTTGTTTCCCCCTCATCTCCTGCAGATGGTCAGATGTCCTCTCTGAGTCCTGGTCTTCCACATCTTAAAGAGGAGCCAGAAGAACAGAGCATCACACAGGAGGAAGATCACCTGCAAGTGTGAGTCCCATCACTTTCAACACATTTTATTATAAAAATATGAGCAGATTAGAAATAAACCAGGATATAGGGACATATGTGACCGGCATCAGAAAAGCCAGTCACAAGTCGTCCCGGAGGCATTTTGAGTTTTTCCCAGATTCTGAAAGTGTAGATTCTAAGCTTTCCAACACATGGAAATCTGATAACATTTGAATAATTTGTGGCCATTTGAAAGCATGCACATGAGATTATGGAAGGAGGAGAAAAAAGCTTTTGAAGTTTGGCTCACTCTAGGCCTGAGGGGCAGAAAGGTGATCATTTGCATGACATTAAGCTAAGCCCTCCTTCTGCAGATCATCAGTGTCTATCACTGTGGTGCGGTGTTAGCCTTCAGGACAGGTCAGAATTAGAAGGTACAGGTACTTTGCTAAAATGGAAACGCTTTTATAACAAAAAGTCCATATAATCATTCAATAATTCAATAATCCACAGGATAATATGTTAAGTCAGAGTCACCAGTATTGTCAATTTAATACAATATGAAATGTATTATACAATGTAAAATGAAAATGAGAGAAAGAATTAAGATAAAAGTAAAAAATACATTTAAAAAAAATAGTGGTATATAGGTAAATATAGTATAGGACACTACACACACACAAACACACACACACATACACACACATACACACACACACATACACACACACAAACACACACACACGCACACACATACACACATACATACATACATACAATGGATTCTGTTCCTCACTCTTATGAAAAAAACAGTGTATAACAGGAAAACTGCTGTTTTTTCATGTTCAAAGTACTGCATTATGCATTACAATGCAGTAAAATTAAGTTTTTTTGATCGTCTACTGAAAATAATTGCTTAAAGTGACTGGTACTTTTAGCATCTAGTCTAGGTGCCTGTTAGCATTTCTTGAATTGACAGTGATGCTAATGATTTAGCAACAAGTACCAGTATCTGCAGTCATTACTTAATCACTATCACTTCACACACTAATCTAGCAGTTGAACCATTATTCACGTTAATCATTGCAAATCAAAAGTACGCTGTAATGGGCTGTTTGGCTAGTAGTATGATGCTGTTATGTGACACAAATCAGGTCCGTGGGGGTAATCACCAACAATAAAGATACAGACAACAAAAGAGCTATAATAAATGTGCCTTTTTATTCCCCGCTCAGATGTTCACAATCACAATTCACACAGGTTAAAGTGACATATATACAAAATCAAGCTCTTACCGCTGACACGGGGCTGGAGAGCCAACAACCCACGGTAGAGTAAGCACTTCAACCGAGCCGGGCGTCCACGCGTTAGACCCACAGCAGACTCTACCGTGCGCTCAGCTCCTCCGCCTTAAATACACTCAGCCGCCCCCATAGTGTGCGAAGAGGGCCAGTCTCCGCACCCAGAGGTTTGGCCCACAACCTGTCCTGTTTAGAAATGTTTCAAAACAGGAGAAAAGCTGCGCCTGTTTTCTATCCCTGTGGATTCAACATTCCAAAACAGTCTTGATAAATAAGGATAGTTGCATAAGTGCTTACATTCCAAGCTGTGACTGATAAACGGAGCCTGGGACACACTACAAGCATGGTTCTCCACAGATGCTAATGTTGACAATTACACAAGCCCCCTGCTTTCAGCTAAATATCTCCCTTTGATGCAGAATTAATATGACCACACGAAAGCTGAATTAGCATTTAAATGTGTCGTAAAGTATGTCGTGTCAAATTTGAAAAGCACTTTTCTCCCATAAGAAAGAGAAATGTGTTCCTGCAAACATCCTCGGGTACACTTACTTTTTTGTCGGGGGCTTTCTCCTGGATGTGGTCACCTCCGATGTAACTATTGTTTGCCTTGTTGTCCAGTTATTCGCATATCCTGCCACTGTCTTTCGGCAGCGAAAGAATCCGATCGCATTCTGTACATAAGCTCCGGAGAAAGTTTCTGGTGACACGAGCGTGTCCTGTGGAGGGAGTTCTCCTTCCTCCTTACGGAGCGTTTACAGTCAAAACATGACGTGCAGCTACGCAGCTTAAATATTCACGAGGTTTGCTTCTAGCTCACAGCTGATTGGCGGAAGATAAAAAACAAAAGAGCGCTAATCGTCACGTGAATAGCCAGTAGCGCCAGTATGATAATGTTGGTAATTTACACACACCCCGATTCTTTCCAAAAAACTAGCCAATTTCAAAGATAAAATGTATGCTTTTCTAACATGATTTTCTCATGTTCGCCCTGACCGAGTTGTGGCGGCTTTGGCTGCGGCCGGTCACATATGAGAAGAGCTAGAAATATAAACTGCTAATTTAATCATTGTACAGGGTTATCAGCTTTTCTACATAAGAATTTATGCAGACACGATTGATTTCTCTTCAGGATGATTATTCTAATTTATGTAGATTTTATTTTATTCAGGTCCGTCCCTGAGTCCAGTGAACAAACTGATCACAGAGAAGACACACAGGGAGAGGACGTCACCTATGAGACACATGTCCACCCCGAGACTGATGAAGACACAGAACATGCACCAGGGAATACAGGTGGAAATTAGCTCTGGTGCTACAACCAGCCTAAGAGGCTTTAATGAAGCTCAGGCAGCATCATAGGCACATTAGGTTGTTTGTGGTTTTTCATTAATAACAAAACAACAACTTGAACTGACGGTAGATGACTGCACGCCCAAGCCTCCATCCATTCATCCATTTTCTTCTGCTTTTCCGGGGCCGGGTCACGGGGGCAGCAGTCTAAACAGGGACTCCCAGACTTCCTTCACACCGGACACTTACTTCAGCTCCTCCGTGGGAATTCCGAGGTGTTCCCAGGCCAGCTGAGAGACATAGTCCCTTCAGCATGGCCAGGGTCTTCCCCGGAGGCCTCCTTCTGGTGGGACATGCCTGGAACACCTCCCCAGAGAGGTGTCCAGGAGGCATCCGGAACAGATGCCCGAGCCACCTCACATGGTTCCTCTCGACGTGGAGCTCCATACTCCGAGCTCCTACCGTGTGGCCGAACTCCTCACCCTCTCTCTAAAGAAGCGCCCAGCCACTCTGCAACAAATTTCAGCCGCTTGTATCTGCGATCTTGTCCTTTCGGTCATTACCGAAAGTTCATGACCAGAGGCAAAAACCCGAGGCTGGGAGGAGTTTGGAGAGGCCATGGAGGAGGATTGGCCTTAAAGAAATTCTGATAAACTGTCCGACGCCTCAGGAGGGGGAGTAGTGCTTCACCAACACTGTTTACAGTGCGGGTGGAGAGCTGTTGACCTCAACTGGGGATGTTGTCGGATAGTGGAAGGAATACTTTGAGGATCACCTCAATTCTACTGTCATGCCTTCTGAGGAGGAAGCAGAAGCTGGGTACTTGGAGGCAGACTCGTCAATCACCTTGGCTGAAGTCACTGAGGTGGCTAGCAAGGCTCCAGGTGTGGATGGATCCGTCTTGAGTATCTTAAGTCTCTGGATGTTGTGGGGCTGTCTTGGCTGACACGTCTCTGCAACATTGCGTGGCGGCCGGGGACAGTACGTCTGGACTGGCAGACCGGGTGGTGGTCCATCTGTTTAAGAAGGGGACCAGACCAGAGAGGAATCACAGAGGAATCATACTCCTTAGCCTCCCTGGTAAGATCCATTCCAGTGTACTGCAGAGGTGATTCCGACCGATAGTCGAACCTCGGATTCAGAACACTGAATCACTGGACCAGCTCTATACTCTCCATCAGGTGCTCGAGGGTTCATGGGAGTTTGCCCAACCAGTCTACATGTGCTTTGTGGATCTGGTGAAGGTATTCGACTATGTCCCTCGTGGTGTCCTGTGGGGAGTGCTTCAAGAGTATGGGGTTCGGGGCCCTTTGCTTAGGGCTGTCTGGTTCCTGTATGACCGGAGCCGGAGCTGTGTTCACATTGCCAGCAGTTAGTCAGACCTGTTCCTAGTGCATGTTGGACTTTGCCAGGACTGCCCTTTGACACTGGTTCTGTTTGTTTGAATTTATGAATTTCCAGAATGGCTCAGTATACATGCAATTAATGTGAGTTAATTGCTTCCCGTCCCCGTGCGTTGAGCCGACCAGATGAACCAGTTTTTTCCAGTGCTGGCGGTCTTGGGCCAGCGGGTCTGCATCCTCCACGGCGACTCCAAGTTGTTGGAGGTCGCCTGCGATGACGTCAAGCCTTTGGGTGCGGGGCTTGCCTCGTGGTCGTTTCCAGCCTGCTGCCTTTGGATCAAACTGGAGGATGGCTCTCGTGGGATGGTCAGCAGGAAGGCGGAGGGGATGACTGAACCAGCGGTTGCGGCGTTGCGCAGCCAGGCATGATGCTCTGGGCTGGCGTGTGCGAGCTTTGAGCACCTGGTTGGAAACTCGCTGGGGCCACCTGATATTTTTGATGGTGCGAAGAGCTCTGCTATTGAAGCCATCTACTCTGGCAGCCAGAGTCTTGTTCAGGGACCATGTCTCCGCACCTTACAGCAGGATGGAGAGTACGGCGGAATTATATATCCGGAGCTTTGTCGTGCTTGAGATGGTAGAATGCCGCCGAGTGGTTTCCAGAGGGACTGCAGGGCTGATGCTGTCAGGGCTCTTCTCCGGTTAATCTCTGCATTTAGGTCTCCGTTGTCACTATGGATCCCAGGTACACAAAGCACTTGACAGGCTCTACAATGTCATTGCCAAGCTGCAGGAAGGGGTGGATCCGGCCCATCGCCGACATACATAAATTTGTTCTTTGCCCAGCTCACTTGGAGGCCAAGCTTCCCTGCCTCTTCACTGTATATGCCCAGTGCGTCTCTCAGCTGGCTGTAGGATGTGCTGAGCAGAATGGTGTCGTCAGCGTACTCCAGGTCAGCCAGGTGGTAGTCGTCAAAGGACACTCCGGGGACCCGCTCACCAACCTTGAGCATCACATGGTCATTGATGCAGTTGAAGAGGTCGGGAGCAGCCACACAGCCCTGACGGACGCCACTGGAGATAGGAAACCAGTCAGAGTCTCTGCCGTTAACACGGACACAGCTCTGTGCGTTGCTGTATAGCAACTTGAGTAGGGCGACGATCTTGGGTAGTGCCCCAAGGGCCTGTAGGATACTCCACAGTGAAGCATGGCAGACGGTGTCAAAGGCAGCCTTCAAATCTATGAACCCGATGTAGAGATGTCAGTCTTTGCGGAATTCATAGGTCTTCTCTATCAGCAGACGAACGGCGGAGATGTGGTCTGTTGTGGAGCGGTTAGGCATGAAGCCAGCCTGCTGGGGACAGCGACTGCTTCTGATGGCTGGGAGAGCACGGGTAAGCAAGATCCTGGTGAAGAGCTTGTCGGGGATGGAGAGAAGGGTAATGCCTCTGTGGTTGCAGCAGTCTAGCATGTCACCCTTGCGTTTCCAGAAGAGTATGATGACCCCTCTGGTCCAGTCGCTGGGAAGCCTTTCTGTCTCCCACACCTGGTTGAATATGTGGGTGAGCCACTCGACCACGCCATCACCACCAGATTTCAGCATCTCAGCAGTTATGGCGCAGATTCCGGGGGCTTTCCTGTTGTTGATTTTATTCAGAGCAGCTCTGACTTCCTCTGGGGTGACAGGGTCTGTGCTGCAAGCGTTGCTAGTAGATGCAACATTTGCAGCGGCTGGGGTGATGGAATCAGCCGGGATGGAGCCGTGCTGCAGGAGGAGGCTGAAGTGCTCTTTCCAGCGTTCGAGGCAGGTTGCTTCAGTTGTTAAGAGGTGGCCATCAGAATCTTTCATCAGGGCTGTCCTGATGAGTGGACCATTACGGGCTTGGCGCAGCAGACTAAAGACCCGGCTCATGTTGTTGTTGTTGGCCGCAGACTCTAGGTGTTCCGCTTCTGCCTTCCAGAACCTCTCTCGGTCTTTGGCTATAGCCACATTGCGCAGGTGGTCGATGATGTCAAGTGTCCTCTCCGATATCCAAGGCTTTTTCGGGGGAAGGTCGTGAGTATCCGAGGACATTGTGAGCTGACTGAATGATGCCCTCCTTAAAGGTCGTCTAGTTGGTCACTTTGTCCGGGGCCTGGGCATCGAAGGTACGGCAGACGGAGCGGCTAAAGTCTGCGGCAATGTTTGGATCAGTGAATAGGGAGGAGTCCAGGTGAGGTGGGGTCTTGGTGTGCTGTAGTTCAGTGATGGATGAGTTTCCGGGGGAAACCAGGTATCAGCAACAGGTATCAGCAACACAGAGGTTGTTATGGTGGCAAAGAAGGAAAATGTGGTTACCTGATGGAGTTGATCGAAGAAGGCATCCTTCGCATCCTCATCAGCCACATCGGTGGGCGCATAGGCGACAATTACTGTCATCTTGCCATGCTGGTGGAGAAAGCGGTCGGACAACAGTCGTTCAGGGGTGTCCAGCTGATGAGGCACTTACGGAGGGCTTTTGGGATGGTGAGAGCCACTCCATAAAGGCCTGTCCGTCTCTCGGGGCCACTCCATATGTAACAGTTGTCGCCTGCTGTTGTTTTGCCACTGCCTTGCCATCGGAGTTCACAGAGTCCTGCCAGGGTGATGTTGTAGCGGCAGAGCTCGGGACAGCAGGGTGGCGGCTCCGGAGCGAAGGAGTGTCTGGACATTCCATGTTGCGACACGGGTCCTACGACGAAGGTTGATCCGTACTCGTTGGTCGGGGGCAGGCTGGGGTCCGTTACCGTTTTGGGCAGTCCGGCTTCTTTCTCTGGTCAGTTTTGTAACAAAAGGATTTCTCCTGGGCGGGTTGTTAGCCCTCCGCAGGATAGTCGGTTGGTGGGGCTGCCACCTTACAGCGTACCGACATGCTGGGGTCTATATTTGTCTGGAACCTAGTAAGTACATATACTAATTTGTAATGTAGTTTGCATAAAGTGGTGTTACTAAATTGTTATCAAATAAATATTGATGTCCACCCCAAGTCTGCTCGCCTACCCATAAGTCACTGCACACTACTGATGTTTACACAACCCGGACCTCAGAATGATTTGTTATATATAAATTTACAACTTCATGGACAAATAAATTATCCTTTCACTTTTAATGTAAACACAAATTCACAGAGCCTTTCTTTTACAGGAAAGATGTGTGTGTGTCTGTGTGTGTGTGAGAGAGAGAGATGTGTAAGGAATTCTCACCTTTGTTTCCCCTTGTCTCCTGCAAATGGTCAAATGTCCTCTCTGAGTCCTTGTCTTGCTCTGAAACAGGAAATCCCAGAGATTCCACAGCTTAAAGAGGAGCCAGAAGAACAGAGCATCACACAGGAGGAATATCACCTGCAAGTGTGAGTCCCATCACTTTCAACACATTTTATTATAAAAATATGAGCAGATTAGAAATAAACCAGAATTCAGGGACATTTGAGAATAGCCAGAAATATAAACTGCTGATTTAATCCTTGTACAGGGTTATCAGCTTTTATACATGAGAATTTATGTAGATTTTATTCAGGTTCATCCCTGAGTCCAGTGATGGCTGTGTGAAGACAGAAGAGTCCTCAGTGCTCCAACGAAAGCAAACTGATCACAGAGAAGACGTCAACTCTGAGACACATGTCCACCCCGAGACTGATGGAGACACGGAGCACTCTTCTGACACCGACAGTGATGAAGAGTGGAGACCTCCATTCAGCTCTTCAGCTGCACAAATGGAAACAGAGGCAGATGGAGATCACTATAACCAAGTCCAGACCAGGGACAGAAGCACCATTGCTTCAAACTCATTTTCATTTCTGTCCCCCAAATACAAGTTTGCACCAGAGACCAGAGCCACTGTAGACAATGGAAACATGTCACAAACAGCTGAAGGAGCTGCAAGGAAGAAACACCAGTGTTCTGTTTATAAAGAGAAATTTGGGTTTAAAGAGCATTTAAATAGATGCATTAGCGTACACAAAGGAGACAAACCTTACAGCTGTTCTGTCTGTGAGAAAACATTTACTCTAAATGGCAATCTCACAAAACACATGCGAACACACACAGGAGAGAAACCTTACAGCTGTTCTGTCTGTGAGAAAACATTTACTCTAAATGGCACTCTCACACAACACATGAGAACACACACAGGAGAGAAACCTTACAGCTGTTCTGTCTGTGTGAAAACATTTACTCTAAATGGCAGTCTCACAAAACACATGAGAACACACACAGGAGAGAAACCTTACAGCTGTTCTGTCTGTGAGAAAACCTTTGCTTATAAGGATAAGCTCACATTACACATGAGAACACACACAGGAGAGAAACCTTACAGCTGTGCTGTCTGTGAGAAAATGTTTGCACGAAAGAAGAATCTCACACAACACACGAGAACACACACAGGAGAGAAACCTTACAGCTGTTCTGTCTGTGAGAAAATGTTTGCACGAAAGAAGAATCTCACAAAACACATGAGAACACACACAGGAGAGAAACCTTACAGCTGTTCTGTCTGTGAGAAAACATTTACTCAAAAAACGAGTCTCACACAACACATGAGAACACACACAGGAGAGAAACCTTATAGCTGTTCTGTTTGTAAGAGATTTACATGTCGCTCTCATCTGAAAAGACATGAGAAGTCACACGGGAGGGAAATAAATTGAACAGAAAATAACAGAAGGTGTTAGGCTGTTATTATGGGGTGTTACAAGAGACAGTTGTTTAAAATACTGTAAAATGTTCTGTTAAAGAGTAAAAATAAAGATGTTGACCTGGTGTGTGGTGTATACCTGTAATATACCGGTAATATTGTAAGTTTGTGGTTTACCAACAACCATCCATTCATCCATTTTCTTCCGCTTATCCGGGGCAGGGTCGCGGGGGCAACAGTCTAAGCAGGGACTCCCTGACTTCCTCCGCCCCAGACACTTCCTCCAGCTCCTCCAGGGGGACCCCAAGGCGTTCCTAGGTCAGTCGAGAGACATAGTCCTTCCAGCGTGTCCTGGGTCTTCCCCAGGGCCTCCTACCAAGGGAGGCGTCCAGGTACGACTGCATCACTGCAGACGCTGCACCGAACTGCCTGTCAATCTCCTCCACTTGAGGAAAGGACTGTCCACCCACCCGGAGAGGGCAAGCCATTCTTGTCCAGGCAAGAACCATGGCCTCAGATTTGGAGGAGCTGATCCTCATCCCAGCCACTTCACGCTCAGCTGCAAACCGCTCGAGTGCAGGTTGGAGGTCCCGGTCTGTTAAAGCCATCAGGACAACATCATCCTCAAACAGCAGAGATGAGTATGGTAATTATGGTCATTTACACACGCCCCGATTCTTTCTGAAACACTAGCCAATTTCAAAGACAAAATGTGTGTTTTTAACCAATGCTGTAATCTGAAACATGGAGAGGCTTCTTCATTATCTCAACTCGCACATTTGGCAAAAAAACAAAATTCACTAATTTTGAAAAAAAAAAAGCTTCTTTAGTGATTTTCTCTTTCTCTCTTTGCTCTGAGCGACTTGTGACGGGTTTTGTTGTGGTCGGTCACATTTTTATTACATAATTTGGGGTAAGTAATAATTAGCCCTACATATTGGCCTAAAAATATCGGCAGAGCTTATCGGCCTTCAGTCACTCTGGATTCTAAACATCGGTCATTCTCTAGGTCTAACTTTCTTAACTATATTTTATAATCTAAACATTGTATTAACTTTTGCATGAAACTTAATGAATAGTTGTAGCATATAGTATCTGATAGATGATAAAAGGAGAAGTTCAATTTGTCAACTGGACAAAGTATGTTTGGTTGAAAACCTTTCGCCACTCATCCGAGAGGCTTCGTCAGCTCTAATAAGAATACTGGTAAGACACTTGCTTATATCTTGCTGCAGGGAGGAGCTAACTTAGCTAACTACTTTCCGAAACTATCTCATTGGTTTCCGTCTTTTGTTTCTGAGGGACTTTTCACGCAGTATCTGATAGAGTACTTTATTTTCATCATTACTGTTATCATGACAAAGACTGGTTTTGTAATTTTTTTTTTTTTTTTTTTTGCTTAAAGGTGCACTATGTAACTTTTTGGTTGGGGGTTTCTCACCTGCTTGTTTCTGTGGATATGTCATTGCTCTGCTTGGAATTGGTCAACAAACAGCTCCTGTACCACCTGGAGACTCACAACATCCTGAGTCCAGTGCAGTCTGGCTTCAGAGCAGGACACAGCTGTATCTCAGCTACATTGAAGGTCCTGAATGACATCATCTGTGCCACTGACAACAAAGAATATTGTGTTGCTGTTTTTGTTGATTTGGCTAAGGCTTTTGACTCTGTAGACCACCACATACTGCTGCAAAGGCTTAAAGACATAGGGCTGTCTGATAGCTGCCTGTCATGGTTCCATAGTTACTGCTCCGGTCGCTCTCAGTCTGTGAGGGTAGAGGGTCTTCTGTCATCCCCTCTACCCCTTTCCAAAGGTGTAGCTCAAGGCTCTATATTGGGCCCAACACTATTCTGTATTTATATTAATAATATCCCTCATGCGGCAGGAAGTGCGGGCATCCACTTGTACGCTGACGACACCATTCTCTACACATCCAGTCCTTGTCTAACCACTGCCGGGTCTTCACTTCAATCAAGCTTCAACAATATTCAGTATGCCTTCTCCAGTCTTCACTTACAACTAAACACAAAAAAGACAAAATGCATGCTCTTCAATAGATCTCTCCCACACACTAACTGTCCGTTAACCATCACCTCTCTTGATGGCTCTGTTATTGAATTTGTTAATTCATACAAATACCTCGGCATCTGGTTAGACAACTCACTCTCATTTGATATCCATATTAACCAGTGTTGTATAGTAACAAAGTAATAATACTTCACTACTGTACTTAAGTACATTTTGGGAGACTTTGTACTTTACTTGAGTTTTTAAAAAATTAATAACTTTTACTTTTACTTCACTACATTTCCGAATTTAATTGCATACTTTTACTCCATTACATTTTCAATGTGCCGTTTAGTTACTCGTTACAAAAAAAACCTCTACTGACTGAAGGAAGTCAGGACGTGCCTGGGCTTGTTCGCTACTTGCGCATGACAATCAGCCTACACCTGTTGGTTTCATGCAGCTAGTTTAATCAATCAACATCCCTGATGGAAGAGGAGACAGCATCCACGTCGGCTACAAATGAAGGGGGACCTGACGATGAGCATCCCTGGCCGTACTTAAACACAATGTTCTCTTACGCTGATATGAAGGATTCGTCCTATCGAATGAAGTGCCTCTTGTGCCTTCCAAGAAACGTGGAAATCCTATCTTACAAAAACTCCCCGTCCAACCTCAAGAAACACATCGAGGTAAGTTCTAGATTAATGAAATTGTTAGCGTCTATATTCCAATTTCAGTAACCATAACATGGACATTCTAGACACCGTTGTGAAACCTTGAGCATAACATGTAGAAATAAACTTTGTGTGACATTGTTTCGGTTGCACAACACGTATTTGAAGATGTTGGAGCTAACAGGCTACCTAGCTTTTTCGGCTCAAGGGAAGGCATAGCTGTAGGCTATTCAGATATAAATTCAGACTGCCTTTGCTTAATACTTTTACTTGTACTTTTAATTACATTACTTGAGTACATTTATGTTTACATTACTTGTCATACCTAAGTACAAGAAGTTCCAGATACTTTAAGACTTTTACTCAAGTAACATTTCAGTCAGTGACTTCGACTTTTACCAAAGTCAATTTTGGGAGGGATACTTATACTTTTACTTGAGTTTGATTTTCCAGGACTTTATACAACACTGATATTAACACCGTACTCACTAAAGTCAAATCTCGCATAGGCTTCCTGTATCGCAATAAATCTTCCCTCACTCACTCTGCCAAACACCTCCTGGTCAAAATGACAGTACTCCCTATTTTAGATTATGGTGACATCATCTACAGATCTGCCTTCAAATCCCTTCTGCACAAACTGGACATCATCTACCACACCGCCATCCGTTTTGTTACTGGAGCTCCCTTTCACACTCACCACTGCACACTATACACTCTGGTAAAATGGCCCTCACTTCACTCCCGCAGACAGATCCATTGGCTCCTCTTTATCTACAAAACTCTCATTGGCAAAACTCCACAATATCTTCGTTCTCTTCTCCAAATTCACAATTCAAGCCGTACATTACGCTCCAGCAGTTTGATTAATCTGGTCATCCCTAAAACCCGCACTTCCTTCGGTCGCCTGTCCTTCCAGTTCGCCGCTGCGAGCGACTGGAATAGTTTGCAGCGCTCACTGAAACTCAGCTCTTTTATTCCAATCAGCACTTTTAAGAACTTTCTACATGCTACTGTCCATGATTATTGCACATGTTTTTAGTTGTAATCTTTTATTACTGTTTTAAGATCATTGTACCTGCTTTTAGTTGTAGTCTTTTATTATTGTCTTTATTGTTCATGTTGCACTGTATGTTTTTATGAATGTATCTTTTAATTGTGCTGCCTCTTGGCCAGGTCGCCATTGTAAATGAGAACTGGTTCTCAATTGGTTTACCTGGATAAATAAAGGTTAAATAAAAATAAATAAATAAATAAATAAATGTTCCACAGTGTGACATTTATTCAATTGCAGGTGGTTTTACAGCTCAAAATACCTAGACAAACAGGCATTCTGACTGTGAGCGGGGTCATCTCTCCACAGATCTGACCTGTAACTTGGTCTGGTTTGGTCTCCATGAAGATAGATTTAATGCCGCACTGTGACACATTCCAGACAAAAACATCTCGATGGAGAAATACATTTGAAGGACCCTCCTCCAGAAAAGTTACAAAATGCACCTTTAAACACAAAGTTGCCCTTGTATGCCGACACAGTGTGTTTTTGTTCGCTCTTTTCATCTTTTTTTTTACCTTTGAGTTTCCTGTAGTAGTACAATTAGGCCTGTCACGATAACAAATTTTGAAGCTTGATATATCGCTACAGAGAAATAAAACAATAAAATATTGAAACTACTTTATGCCACTGACACAAACGCGCTAAAACATTATGATGCCAGTGAACCGTTTTTTAAGAGGACAGAATCATTTAAAAACACAAGCTGCACAATCAAATAGAATGAACTGATAATTTGTCTTAGAAGTTACTTATCCAACCCTGTACAGCCCAGCCCACAACTAAACACAAAGAACACAAATCTCCCCATTATTGCAAAGAAAACAATAAGTATAGTAATTATCTTTGTGTAATCCCTCAGTCGTCCAGGTAGGATCCATAGCAAAGGAGGAATTCAATCCAGGGAAGAGAAATGGTTTGAAACTGGAGTTAAGGAAGCTGTTTTTGTTAGGAAAGAAAGACGGTGCATCTTTGAACATAAACGGAGGGCTCAGACATCACGGCTCTGACCTAAATCAAAACAATGACACAATAGTATGCTGATGATTATAATAATATGACTCCGGCACAGTCCCTACTTAGTGTAGAGGTAAGATCGGGCCTAAAAAATCCAGCCCGACCCGACTCGGCCCGCGGGTATTAAAGCCCGACCCGGCCCGAGCCCGACCAATTAACTTGATTTGCAGGCCCAAGCCCGAAGCAAACCCGAAATTTCATATTTTATTTGTGAGGGGCGTTTTTTTGAAACAAATGATAATATAGATGTTTGACGATCATCAATTTTGCTAGTACAGCTGTTTAAATGCCTGCTCAGCGTCGAGGTCAATGTTCCCCCTAATGTTTTATGTGTCTGAGCAAACACACTAACTCCCTGAGCCAGGCCCGGCGCCAGACGTAAAATAATAGGGGGGCGATGAATTTATCAGAGGGGGCGGGGTCGCGTCGCACACACACGTACACATACATCCCACAACAAAGTTCGCTCCTCGCTCGCGTGTGTAATGGGTCAGGCGCACTCGTGTATTTAGACTACACCTTTGTAAGAGACTGGCTAAGAGTAAAAAGTGATGAGAGTTTTTTTTTAATTATTATTATTTGAACGTAGACCCTCGTGATCTCCTGCATACCACAAAACCAAGCCAACAAGTGATCTGAGCAACGCCAAGAGACAGTACATTAACGCCACATAGCACTCCACCACACATATATTTATAACAACACATAACTTTTCTCTCACTATAAAGTCCACACCTTAACATAAAATACTGTGTAGGAACTAGAAGCTAGCCTACCTCAGAAAAGTTGAAGCCTTCGGTTGGATGCTCCGCTGAAGAAGTCTGTAAGGCTGTGTCGGGTGGTGCTGGTGAACAAGGTCTCGGATCCTCTGGAGGAATCTTACTAGGTTTAATCCACATTCGTATATCCATCATTTAATCCACTTCCACTACAATGAAGCCTAGCAACCATATCCCGCGCAAGTTGTGCGGTGCGCGGCGCAACCCTCAGCCTATCAAATCGCTTTGAACAATTGCCGTATCCGTTTGTTTTAAAAATAATTAATTTGATCTATGTTTTAACTCATTTATATTGCTGAATAGCGTGGGCTAGTATTTTTGCAGTATTTATTTTAATTTCCTTTTTCTTTTACAACTCTCACCTGAGGGGGCGGGACTGATGACGTGAGGGGGCGTCGCCCCCAAACGCCCCCTCGTGGCGCCGGCTGTGCCCTGAGCGCTCCTTGGACTCCTGTGCGCGACATCCGACATGCACCCCCCCTACACGCGGAAAGAGCTGCGCGTGCTCGCGGCTTGCGCGTGCTCGTGGCTTACACCGGTAGAAGTTTAATACGAGACACATACTTTTGTTTCTGAATACGGGACGATTCCCCCGTATTCAGATGACCCCGCGGCTGAAAAAAAAAGCAGAACTCTTTCATCCCTGCGCTGCATAGGTTTTCTTGTGCGCTGAGAATGTGTGAGCAGTGCGCAACTGCGCAGGCGCGCAGAGGGAACGTCGAGGTGCCAGTCTTTTTGCTCTCGTATGAAAGCAAAGCGCCACATTGACTACATTCAGCGAAGCCAACGCAAGTTTCTGTAGCATTTTCAACAATCAATTTGAAGCTTTTCCACACCTCACTCTTACCGGTGCGTGTTTGTCTTTTCAGTTCTCCTGTCTTTAGTTTATCCTTAACTTCTTGCTCCTCCATATTGGGGATACCAGGTCAAAATAGATGCGGACTTGCGGAGGGGAAGATTATTAAGAGCGGCTCCTGTTTAATAGTTAAATAGCAATTACCTTACAGCGCCTTCTCTGTTTTATCCAAATTATTTATTTTAAAACAAGTATTCCTTAGTTTAGTATCCACACATCGTTTTATTATACATTTTTATAAACATATATTTATTTTTAAAAAAAGTCAGCGAGAGAGAAGCCCGGCCCGAGCCCGACCCGAAGCAATGATTGACATTTTAGGCCCGAACCCGACCCGAATTTCGGGTCGGGTTCGGGTCGGGCTCGGGCTCGGGCTTAAGATCTTACCTCTAACTTAGTGCAGTTCAATAGATCGAGCTAATAAACAAAAAGGTGTTAGTTTCAGAGTAGTTTCACTGTAGTTAGCTCCTCCCGTCAAGCAGATATAAGGCAGTGCTCACCAACGTCTGACCAGAACCGAAGAAGCAACTTGGATGAACAAAAGTTTCTAATTTTCTATAGAGTAATTATCATGACAGGCCTAAATACAATGTTATTCTTACATATCTACATAATCAAATCCATTTTTATTTCAATTCTAGAATCAGTCTGAGTTAACAAGTTACTTATGTTTTATTCATTACCGTAACGTAGGGTGACCAGATTTATAAAACAAATAAAACAATGGGACGTCCCTGGTTTGGGCTGGTTGGTAATAATAAAATTGTGAAACGAGTAACGCATAATTAAGGAAAATTGTTATGCACTTGGCACTGTGAGGCAGTATAGTCACATTTTCTTTGTGTTTTTGTCATTTTTAAGCAGCTTTTCTGTATTTTACCAAAACAAATGACAATTGGCAGGTATCAGATTGGTCAAAAATAGGGACACCTGACTCCCCCGCCCGAACCACGAGAGAGAGATGAGTGTAAACTTAGTATTACACTCATCTGTCCCCTGGGCCGTGTGTGTGTGTGTGTTGTATTTGTGTGTTGTATTTGTACTCTGCATTTGAGTCTTGCTTAGTCCCGGTTTAGTGCTAGTCTAATCAATCAATCAAACATTTATAAAGCGCTTTTCATCCAAAAAGTGTAACACAAAGCGCCTTACAGTGAATAAGGATTAGCAGATTAGAAGATTTACTTTATTGATCTCACACAGGAGAAATCGTTTTCTGCATTTGACCCGGGGACCATCCCCATGATTTTGTTGTTTAGGTTTGGTCACGACCCAAGCTGGAGGATTTTACCTGGAGCATGTTTTGGTTTGGTGGGGGAAACCGGAGTGCCCGGAGGAAACCCACCCAGACACAGGGAGAACATGCAAATTCCACACAGAAAGGCCCGGGCGACCCGAACCTTCTTGCTGTGAAGCATGAGTGCTAGCCACTCAGCCACCGTGCCACCAACAATAATTAAAACAAACTAACATCAAAAGAGCAAACAAACAGACAACCAAATTCAATCAAAGGCCAAGCTAAACAGGTGAGTCTTGAGCCACTCTTAAAAACATGAACGTTCTCTTTGGCCCTGAGCTCCTCCGGCTGTTCCATAGACGAGGGTCGTAGTACTGAAAAGACGCCTCTCCGTGAGTCTGCATCCTGACTTTGGGAATGACCAGGAGTTGCCGGAGGAGCACAGGGCCTGTGAAGGTTCATAAGGAAAAAGCAGTTCTGAAAGATAAGAAGGCCCAAGACCATTAAGACATTTAAAAACCAGTAAAAGAACTTTAAAATCTATCCTGAAACTCACAGGGAGCCAATGCAGTGATTTTAATACCGGTGTAATGTGGTCCTGCCCCCTGGTCATAGTCAGGACACGTGCTGCTGAATTTTGTAATAATTGCAAACCTGAAATACTCTTTTTGGGAAGACCAGAGAGCAGGGCATTAGAGTAGTCTATACGACTGGTGACAAAAGCATCAGTGTCTCCGTATTGGCCCTGAGAGAGAATAGGGCGGACTCTGGCTATGTTTGTCGTGTATCTATGTGTTAATCTCAATGTTTTTTTTTTCCTGGTTAAATAAACTACATTAAAAAAAAAAACATTAAAAAAAAAGTCTCCATGAAGATTACAGTAGTGTTCATTTTCCTTTTGGCTTGCAGAAGTCATATAAACCTCGAACAGGTGAAATGAATGCTGGCATATTTTAATAAAAACAATAATTTCGAAGAAGCGTCAATTCCATTTGTACACGTGTTTTAACAACAATAAAGAAAAAAAATCACATCTAATACTGAAATTACATAAAAGGGACACTTTTATTAAAGGCAAATTAACGTTTTTTTACAATCTGAGCCTTCTTTCGGCAATAAAACAAGTAGTTTTACTCACCCATAGCAGTTTGCTGTCAATTGGAGCAGTATCGCAGAACTTATTTTGAGCCGTTCTGTTCTACTAATGATCCCGTATCCGTTAACATGGTGCTGTATCATTTGCTCGGGGCATTATATTGCGGTGTCCAAATAACACAAACTTTAGCACTTTTCAAATCATAGAAGCCCGATGTCTTAATGTAAGATTTCGTTTGAAGCAAAAGTGGCCTGTAATCCGAGATTTAGCCATAGTTTTCAGCTTTGCGTTTCATGTCTGGGTCCCGGGAGCTGATAGCACAATCCGCGCATGCGCACTGGCGTCCTCATCTACTCGAAACTATGGCTAAATCTCGGATTACAGGCCACTTTTGCTTCAAACGAAATCTTACATTAAGACATCGGGCTTCTATGATTTGAAAAGTGCTAAAGTTTGTGTTATTTGGACACCGCAAAGTAATGCCCCGAGCATATGATACGAGCACCATGGTAACGGATACGGGATCATTAGTAGAACAGAACGGCTCAACATAAGTTCTGCGATACTGCTCCAATTGACAGCAAACTGCTATGGGTGAGTAAAACTACTTGTTTTATTGCCGAAAGAAGGCTCAGATTGTAAAAAAACGTTAATTTGCCTTTAAATCGCAAATAATTATGAAGACGCGCTGGTCACGCCTATTTGTCAAAAAACCTGGAAAATAAACCTGGAAGTAAAAAAAAGTTACGCAGAAGCCCTTTAAATTATGACATGATTATTTGCAGGTGCTTTCCAGTAGTTTCTTCACATTTCCTTTGAATTCCTTTCCCTGAATGTCCAAACCAACACTGAGCAATTTCATGACCCTTTATTAGCCTCGGACATACATATCTGCTGAACAGTTAGGAAGTCCCTGTAGTCGCGCGGGGGCCATCCGTGAATAGGTGTAACGGCGTGCCAGCCAATCAAATTGAAGCTTTCCCTTCGGTTTTGCATATCGTGTTATGTCTGAATTTCCCCGCAACTGCAGGGGTTCGAATCCCGTCAGGAGCACTACAAAAACATGGAAAATATAAGAGGTAGAGATTGGAAATAATCAGTCTTTACAGTTTTATTGCAACTGTAATTGTGAAATGTTTGTGGCAATGTAGCTTGCATTTTAAATAAGACATTGATGTTTTTAACGTTTTGAATGATCAGTATCATCTGTGAAGATATACAGTATAATGAACTTTTCCCCCAGCACTAAATGTGTACTGTTATAGTAGTATAATGAAGTAGGAAATTTGACAGAATTGAATTGACTTGATTATCATATAATAACCAGAGAAAAGAAAGTATGTAAATTTACAAAGATTGATTTTATTGAAGAACATAAAAAATACAGACAGAAAGTATAGATAAATAACAATAACAAAAACAGGAAAAAGAGAATGAAATGTATAAAACGTATAAAAAGTATAAAGACAGTAGTAGTAATAAAAAGAAATATATACAAATATATTTAAAAATATATAAAAGGGCAAACAGGACAATCAATGTACAGAGTATATTTTAAACATACCATCACCATGTGTATGTTTACTGTGTGTATGTTTACTGTGTGTATGTTTACTGTGTGTATGTTTACTGTGTGCTATACAATGAAATCCACTTGACTGGACTTCAATTAATAAACATGCAAAGACAAACATTAATAACAAACACATCATCATGTGCACACACATCTATATACTCTATATACACTATATACAATAATATGTATGTATACATACATACATATTTACATTTATCATTTTCTTTCCTCCACCCATCTTTTTCGTTCAGCCTCATAAAAAGGAGACTGCTGAAACTCTTTCCAGTTCATCTCCTTTGCCATGCCCTTGTCTCTGTACATGGAGAACACTTTAGACTGGCAGTAAATGTATTTCCCCGCCACCCCAGGGAAGGCTGTGTGGACATGAGGGTTTCGGCCCCTGTTTAAGTTCTAGCCGGCAAAATCGACAGAGCCGCCCCACTGGCCCTTGCTGAGGTGCTGGCCTTTTCCTCTTCTCCACCTTTTCTGCCACACGTGTCTTTGTGGCATCAAGCTCCCTCTGAAAGAATTCTGTCCTTGCAAAGTCTTCAAAGGACATTAATGGGTCAGAGAACCCCTCAGCAGCGTAAGTCTCATGCACCCTCTTTGAGCATTAGAAGTAGCGCACAGGGCCCTGTTGATAAAAGAAGTAGATCCATCGGTCTCATAAGAAGAAGAAGAAGAAGAAGAAGTTAACTTTATTGATCTCACACTGGAGACTTGGGCTGTCCACAGGCAAGGCAGGTCTTAGTCTGCTTTTTCTTCTGCTCGGGGTGCTGCTGCTGTTGCTGCTGGTGACGCTGCTGCTGTTCCACAATGCCCCTCACCATACTCTGGAGTACAGGCATGTGGTTGAGCTGGAGAGTCCCACCGTACCTGTACATGATGCCCTCTCCAAGCTGTGCACCCTCTGTATGCGCCACATCTTCAACATGGATGGTTTAAAAAGTGGGACATTGTCTGTGGCCAAGTGAAAGTGTTTCAACACCTTCTCTACTCTGTCAAGAAGCTCTGTGGGTTGTGGAACCTTGGTCCTGCAGTGCTCTCTTATGTGTTTTTTGGTGGGATTCGGTGGATGGATCCCACAGAACACTTAGGCATCCTGGAGCTTTTTCAAATCCTCCTGGTCCACAACCATGAAGGCAGCAGAAAGCATCTGGCAGAAAGTGGCATACAGAGGGTGATGCTCTGAGGTGCACTCCCGTGAAAATTGCCTCATAGTGGAACAAATCCAGCTTGACACCAATTGCTGGATTGTAATGCATGCGAGAGGCACAGGAGTTCTCCAGTTGTCCAGAGGTGGCCCAAGTGACCATAGCAGGGGTGGTTTTCCAGGCATCCCAGTGCAGATGCTCACCGTGGATGGTGTCAGGTATCCAAAGACGAAAACAAAAATGAAATTCTGACTTAAATATATAATATTTAATTAAAATAACCTTGGCTGTTAAAAATGGCAGTGGCAGCATAATGGTGGCAGTTATATACTTTTTTATACATTTTCATTGCATTTCATATTGCTTACTATGTGTAGGTTGTGCTCTTTTTCTTCTTTGTGTTATTGTCTGTTTGTCCCTGTATGTCATGCTGCTACTACACTTCAATTGCACAGCTTGGGATTAATAAAGCACATCTATCTATCTATCTATCTATCTATCTATCTAATCTATCAGAAAGGAGAAGATCGTTGCTCTGACCTGTCCATCCAATGGATGTTTATTCATGACCGTATACGTTATTTCACAAAAGCCCCTTAATTTTAAGAAGCCGCCCTTGGGCGAAGCTAGTCAACGAACACAAAACATCTATCAGTATCTCCCTGACAAGATATTATCACTCTACAACACGAAGACTAGACACATTATCAATAAATTTGTTTGTGTTCATTCATAATTTGCCACGTTATGACACAAAACATCTCAGAGCGAAAAGCCGACTCCGACTGAAGGGAGCTCATTTTGACAGCCCACTTGACCCATTAAATAAGGCTCCCACTGTAGAATCACCATTATTTACTTATTTATATGAATATGTGAAGAGGTATGTCTTGACAGATATATATCTTTACCCAAATAATGCATCCACTAAAAGTAGTATACCTCACCTTTGTGATACAGGGGACACTGAAGATGGGACAATTTCATGCAATTCAATTTAAAACAATGGGCTTGTGTCTTATTCATGATTTATGAGGACAGGAAATGGGACAACAGAAGAAACATTTATTTACAAAAATATATACAGTATATACATCCAAGGAAGGAAATTTATCACGATGATGCGTCTAGGAGCACATGAGACCTCTAGTCGAGCCTTCAAGACGTCTTCACTGAGCTGATGAACGTGTTCCTGTTAGAAACAATTAGAAGAAGAAGAAGAAGTGACTTTATTGATCTCACACAGGAGAAATTAAGTGTGTAATGAAAAAACTGTACCGCAGGGAACATTAAACAAATGTAATGAGAACATCATATAACATACACTATATTACCAAAAGTATTCGCTCACCCATTCAAATGATCAGAATCAGGTGTCCTAATCACTTGTTTTTCAGGAGCTGGGGTTGGCCCCTTAGTTCCAGTGAAAGGAACTTTGAATGCTTCAGGATACCAAAACATTTTGGACAATTCCATGCTCCCAAGGTCCATAAAGACATGGATGACGGAGTCTGGTGTGGATGAACTTGACTGGCCTGCACAGAGTCCTGACCTGAACCCGATAGAACACCTTTGGGATGAATTAGAGCGGAGACTGAGAGCCAGGCCTTCTCGACCAACATCAGTGTGTGACCTCACCAATGCGCTTTTGGAAGAATGGTCAAAAATTCCTATAAACACTCTCCTCAACCTTGTGGACAGTCTTCCCAGAAGAGTTGAAGCTGTAATAGCTGCAAAAGGTGGACCGACATCATATTGAACTCTATGGGTTAGGAATGGGATGGCACTTCAGTTCATAGTATGAGTCAAGGCAGGTGAGCGAATACTTTTGGTAATATAGTGTATTAGAGGTAAGATCGGGCCTAAAAAATCCAGCCCGACCCGACTCGGCCCGCGGGTATTAAAGCCCGGCCCGGCCCGAGCCCGACCAATTAACTTGATTTGCAGGCCCGAGCCCGAAGCAAACCCGAAATTTCATATTTTATTTGTGAGGGGCGTTTTTTGAAACAAATGATAATATAGATGTTTGACGATCATCAATTTTGCTAGTACAGCTGTTTAAATGCCTGCTCAGCGTCGAATGTTCCCCCTAATGTTTTATGTGTCTGAGCAAACACACCAACTCCCTGAGCGCTCCTTGGACTCCTGTGCGCGACATCCGACATGCACCCCCGCTACACGCGGAAAGAGCTGCGCGTGCTCGCGGCTTGCGCGTGCTCGTGGCTTACACCGGTAGAAGTTTAATACGAGACACATACTTTTGTTTCTGAATACTGGACGATTCCCCCGTATTCAGATGACCCCGCGGCTGAAAAAAAAAGCGGAACTCTTTCATCCCTGCGTTGCAGAGGTTTTCTTGTGCGCTGAGAATGTGTGAGCAGTGCGCAACTGCGCAGGCGCGCAGCTTAGAGGGAACGTCGAGGTGCCAGTCTTTTTGCTCTTGTATGAAAGCAAAGCGCCACATTGACTACATTCAGCGAAGCCAACGCAAGTTTCTGTAGCATTTTCAACAATCAATTTGAAGCTTTTCCACACCTCACTCTTACCGGTGCGTGTTTGTCTTTTCAGTTCTCCTGTCTTTAGTTTATCCTTAACTTCTTGCTCCTCCATATTGGGGATACCAGGTCAAAATAGATGCGGACTTGCGGAGGGGAAGATTATTAAGAGCGGCTCCTGTTTAATAGTTAAATAGCAATTACCTTACAGCGCCTTCTCTGTTTTATCCAAATTATTTATTTTAAAACAAGTATTCCTTAGTTTAGTATCCACACATCGTTTTATTATATATTTTTATAAACATATATTTATTTTTGAAAAAAGTCAGCGAGAGAGAAGCCCGGCCCGAGCCCGACCCGAAGCAATGATTGACATTTCGGGTCGGGTCAGATCGGGCTCGGGCTCGGGCTTAAGATCTTACCTCTATAGTGTATATATATACAACGTTTTCTACGTTCACATCACAAAATAACAAAATACGATGGAATGAAAACGATAACGATGCAGTCAAATGTTAAATCCAAACTATAATCATCTGACGTAGGTATTCTGCCGCATATCTAACATTCACATATCGTTCGTTACATGCTTAATTGGTTAAAACATACAATAAACCAATAGACTGTTAAAATGTTACTTACTTGTGTTGTCACTGTTGAAAACAACTCCATTTCTGCCTCGAGAACTCAGCTCGACGGCATTTAAACGGCATTTAAACTTTAAACAACGCTTAAATGCGCAGTAGCGACGAGGCAGCCTATTTCGACGAAGTGGCCCATTTTGGCAGTACACCGGCTCTGGCGCCTCCTCTTTAGGGATGCACCGATCCACATTTTTCCACTTCAGATCCGATCCCGATACCTGAATTTGGGTATTGGCCGATACCGATACTATTCCGATACCAAAACTGTTTGTTTTCAATATTATCATCATTATTGTTTAACTACAAATAACGGTACCCATAATGATAAAACACCTGCAATTCAACATAATAAAGAAAATACTTAAATAACCCCCCATATGGTATGACTTAATTAACTAAGAGACTTAAGAAAACAAAATAAACCCACAAATTAACATTAATGGTTCCCCCTTCTTATGGTTCTTATGGTGAAAACTATATTTTAGTCAACTGGTCATTTTTACCCACTAAAAAAATACTATTTTTTGTTCCTCTCTCCTGCAACTGTTCGTGTGTCGAGGAGTCTGAGCTTCACCAGGGAAGTGTCACATGTCCCAGGAATGGGTGAACCAAACACCAAGTTTACAGTAACATTATTTATTTATTTTAGGATTTTTTTTTGTTCTCAAATTCCAAATTTTTCAGTAATTTTGGAAATTTTTTAGGGTTTTCCTATGTTTTTTGTTACACATACCACAGTTGAAAATAAAAGAAAACCTCTAATTGATCATGTGTTGTCATATTTTGATCTGTTTTTCATGACAACAGGGCGGAGATGAGGACATAAAGGACTTAAAGACATTTGCAGGCGTGGTTAAGAAGTAGAAAATTCTTGAGCAGTGAATCATAGCGAAGACAAATGACAAACAAAATAATTAAAACAGACTATTATTAAGAGCAGCTTGCAATTAATAACAGTAAAAGATTATGTTAAAAAAGCACAAGAAAATAACTATAACTAAATACTAACCTGTCTGTTTTAATTATTTTGAATGAAAACTATAACGATGCAGTCAAATGTTAAATCCAAACTATTATCATCTGACGTATGTATTCTGCCACAAATCTAACGTTCACATCTCGTTCGTTACATGCTTAATTGGTTAAAACATACAATAAAACCAATACTGTTAAAATGTTACTTACTTGCGCAATAGCGCATAAAACTGTCAAAGCGAGACGCCCAGCTGTTTTTAAACCATTACATCATATTCTGGGGCGGCAGTAGCTCAGTTGGTACAGCATATGCCTCGTGGTCCAGGGGTTGGCGGTTCGAATCCCGCTCTTGACGGGTTGACCACATGTGATCCCAGCTCCCACAGATGAGCGCTGCCGTTGTGTCCTTGGGCAAGACACTTAACCCCACCTTGCCCCCAGTGTCTGTGGACATTGGTAGCCCCCATGGCAGAAGATACATCAAGGCCTGTTGTGACGTGAGCCATCCTCCTGTGGACCCACCACCTGCGGAAGGATTCATGGGGGCTGGGACATTGTGTTCTGGGCAGCAGAACACTGCTTGGACTGCTGCCCCTGCGACCCAGAAAATGGAAAAGGGGAAGAAAATGAATGAATGAATGAATCATATGCGCAGTAGCGCTCATCTCGAGGAGTTGAGGAGGTGTCTGAAAGTGACAAAGCGTCTCGGTTATCTGACGTTATTCTGCCGCAAATCTAACATTCACATCTCGTTCGTTACATGCTTAATTGGTTAAAACATACAATAAAACCAATAGACTGTTACTTAAAACTTAAAATGTTACTTAAGCCCTATTCGGACTGGATTAGTTTTCCAGGGGGATGTAGAGTAATGTCGGTTTATCACAGGACCTCTGTAATATAAATGACCCCATTCACACAGGACAAGAAATGTCCGTAATATTCATTTGACATGGGAGGAGTTTGTTTACGCTTAGCCTATGTGTAATATTAGCGAACTATGCAAATTATTGCCCATAATCAGGACTAATAGAGCATACATGACCTAAAACAAGCAGAAGTTTCATGCCTCTGACGACTGATTTATACCTCTTGGTCTTTTTCATTGGTCGATGTGTGCGTTTGTTTGAGAGTACCGGTAGATCATTTTGTTTGCCGGCAAAGCAAAGCGCTTCAAGCTCCTCCATGTTTGAAAATTGCGGTAAATTATTTCTTTAAACGGATGTGACGAAATATTACATACATCTTTACCGAGGGTCGCATTCGCACGGGATTAATATTACCTATGGTAATTCCCCCAGACCGTTTTACAGAAGGTGAAACTCGCTGTAAATTTCACAGACATACTCCGTTATGTTTACGGACATGGTGCGTTCAGACAGGACTAAATTCCCTGGTAATTATTACTTCACCCCATGTCACCCCATAAAACTAATCCCGTCCGAATAGGGCTTTACTTAAGCAGTAGCGCATGAAAGCGTACGGCTTTAGCTATTCAGACAGGATTAGTTTTATGGGGTGACATGGGGTGAAGTAATAATTACCAGGTAATTTAGTCCTGTCTGAACGTGCCATGTCCATAAACATAACGGAGTATGTCTGTGAAATTTACAGCGAGTTTCACCTTCTGTAAAACGGTCTGGAGGAATGACCATACTGTAGGTAATATTAATCCCATGTGAATGCGACCCTCGGTAAAGATGTATGTAATATTTCGTCACATCCGTTTAAAGAAATAATTTACCGCAATTTTCAAACATGGAGGAGCTTGAAGTGCTTTGTTTTGCCGGCAAACAAAATGATCTACCGGTACTCTCAAACAAACGCACACATCGACCAATGAAAAAGACCAAGAGGTATAAATCAGTCGTCAGAGGCATGAAACTTCTGCTTGTTTTAGGTCATGTATGCTCTATTAGTCCTGATTATGGGCAATAATTTGCATAGTTCGCTAATATTACACATAGGCTAATCTTGTCCTGTGTGAATGGGGTCATTTATATTACAGAGGTCCTGTCATAAACCGACATTACTCTAATCTCAAGTTTTGAGCGGGGTCGTGTGTGAGACTGCGTAATTTCCGAGGAGGGGGGGGCTTGAATTGCGTGAAAAATGCCGTGTGAGCGTGTGAACGCGTCGAATTGTCTTTCTCAATGCGTGAGACTTGAGAGCCCTGCTGTTTGTCTAAAGAGCAAACTTAAGCTACAAAGCAACTAATGAGAGTTATATAAATGAAGTTATTACCTGATGGTTCTCAGTTTGTTTTATCATCACCGCAGTGTGCGCTTAGCAGCTGAATCTACACTCTACAGTCTGCTCAACAACAGAACAATCTATTTTCTGATTGGCTGATTTTTTTTCCGGGGAGCGGGACAGGGAGGAGGGGGAGAGTTGCCTGCATAAACTGAGCCACACAGACCGATTTTCTGGGCACACAAAAAAAAAAAATCAGCATGAGAAATGCCATGTGTGGCGTGTGAGCGTGTGAACACGTCGAATTGCGTGTGTCACACTCTCAATGCATGAGACTTGAGAGCCCTGCTCTACATCCCCCTGTAAAACTAATCACGTCCGAATAGGGCTTTTCACATCCCAGCTGTAGCTCAGCTGTTTCTAAACCATTACATCATGTGCGCTTGCGCAGTAGTGCTCATCTCGAGGAGGCGTCTTAAACTGACAAAGCGTCTCAGCCGTTTTCCAAGTCAGCGACCACACACTTGTGAGCATCCTTGGAAGGGGATGTGCGTCATATCCAGCGCGACAAGCGCCGTTCCATTCGTTTTTTTCCCCCTGCACCGTTAAGATGAGCTCTGAATGGCACCGTCCTTTCCATGGAAATCGGGGTGTGGACCAAGCGTGCAAACATGCACGCTTCGCACACTTAAAAGCCCCAGCATGCACAGCGCGGGAGGATATATGACTACAAAGACCGACTCGCCAGCGACATCCACAAATGAGAGTTGCGACGTCACTATAAAATATACGTACTGGTTCACCTCACCTACAACTATGTTACAAACTCTTCATAAACTACGCTAAACATGTGTGACGGTAGCCGTAACGGCATAGATCACGGCACCTGTATTACCGTTCACATGCTTTCCCCCCTACACTCCTTTGCTGTTGTAATGCTGGATATTCTACAGTGTAGCCATGTCCAACGTTTACTCTAAGCTGCGCACTGCTCGCACATTCTCAGCACACAAGAAAACATATGCAGCGCACTGTAAATCAGGGATGAAAGAGCTTTTAGCTTTTATTCTTTTTATTCAGCCGTGGGGTCATTTTTTTATATCTGCAAAGTGCGAGCCGCGCGGGGGGGGGGAGGGGGGGGGATTTCGGATGTGGAGTTAGTGTGTGTTTGCTCAGACACATTAAAAATTAGGGGGAACATTGGCCATGTCCCAATTCACTAGTATTACTAGTCGCAATAGTATAATATTTTTGTCTTTAGGGAACAAGGAGCAGACCACCCGGCTCATTGAGCTGAGGCGGGACCTGTTCCATTTCGCAGACGCCCATGTGAGAAACGTAGTGCACTAAGGACAGAGCGAGTGTGCGCCGTCTCGACGACAGACCGAGTGCACATTCACAAGCGTGCCGTTGTACTGTCAGAATGATGTAATGATGTAATTCATTAATGATGTAATTCATGATGTAATTCATGATGTAATTCGAGATGAGCGCTACTGCGCAAGCGCACATGATGTAACGGTTTAGAAACAGCTGAGCTACAGCTGTGATGTGAAAGCCGTTGTACTGTCAGAGTGAGACGCTTTCTGACAGTACACCGTACGCTTTTATTGGTTTTATTGTATGTTTTAACCAAGAGTGAGACGCTTTGTTACTGCGCATATGTAATGGTTTAAAAACAGCACGCTTTGACAGTTTTATTGTACTGTCAGAGTGGGACGCTTTGTTACTGCGCATATGTAATGGTTTAAAAACAGCGGGGCTGTCAAAGCGCCTCGCTTTGACAGTTTTATTGTACTGTCAGAGTGAGATGCTTTGACAGTTTTATGCGCTACTGCGCAAGTAAGTTTTAACATTTTAACAGTATTGGTTTTATTGTATGTTTTAACCAATTAAGCATGTAAAGAACGAGATGTTAACGTTAGATTTGTGGCAGAATACATACGTCAGATGATAATAGTTTGGATTTAACATTTGACTGCATCGTTATAGTTTTCATTCAAAATAATTAAAACAGACAAGTCAGTATTTAGTTATAGTTATTTTCTTGTGCTTTTTTTAACATAATCTTTTACTGTTATTAATTGCAAGCTGCTCTTAATAACCTTTCTGTTTTAATTATTTTGTTTGTCATTTGTCTTCGCTATGATTCACTGCTCAAGACTTAATGCTTTTCTACTTCTTAACCACGCCTGCAAATGTCTTTAAGGAGCCACCTGTACACCGTGACAATGGACAACAGATGAAAACTAGCCTCTTGGCTAATTCTGGCATGTTAAACAGTTACTGTTGGTCAACATGCACTGTCCGTTATAAATAAATATGTACATAAATACATTTCATGCAATTGAATTTAAAACAATGTGCTTGTCTCTTATTCATGATTTATGAGGACAGGAAAAGGTACAACAGAAGAAACATTTATATATTTATTTATTTATGATGAGGCCTCTAGGAGTGCACGAGTGACCTCTAGTCGAGCCTTCAAGACTTCTGTCGGGTCGGTCTTGATTTAAAATCTCTTCTGCAAAATTCAAAATGCAATTTTAGGCATTCACTTACATATGAGAAATTAGTGGAAATAGTGAAATCTTTACCTTTACACACCAAAATCCCACAACTACTGGCATCTTGTTGAAGGAAATTAACGCAGTGATGAGGCCTCTAGGAGTGCACATGCGACCTGAAGTCGAGCCTTCAACACTTCTGTTGGGTCTGTCTTGATTGACGTGATGTCTCCATTTCTCAAAATCTCTTCTGCAAACTTCAAAATGCAATTTTAGGCATTTAGTAACATATAATTATTATTTATAATAATTATAGCATTATTTTCCCTGTGAAAATAATGCTGCGTCCAAAAACGCATCCCAGTTGTTCTGCTGTGCGTTCACCAATTTTGTAAGAGCCCTAAGAAGTACAAATACATATTTAAAAACCTGAACTGAAGTCTAGTAGTCCGTAGTGTGTGTGTGTGTGTAGTATAGAGAAGTACACAAAAAACTTGCCGTTTGATATTATCATTAGTTTTCTCGTCCAAGCCATTCGTTTGTGGGTGGTATGCAGCCGTGACACTTCTTTCAATACCCATGAGGGCACAGAGGTTGTTGTTGAGCTGAAACATCATTAGATTAGATTATTTGTTAGGGGACAATGCAATTTAATAAAACACATGAACAAGCATGAGTAAAAGTGCCAGACTTAGCCAAAAGGCTACTTTTCATCCGTAGTCCCCTGGCCAAGGTGTTAAAAGGCAGAAAACTGATAAAAAGGAAAACATAGTTAAAACAGAATTAGACACCGATTAAGCAATAATTAAAATGACTCATTCATTGTGACATGATGAAACAGATTAAAAAATATTAATAGGAACAATCCTGAAATCAATTCTCAAAATCATTTCATTATTCACATACCCAGGGGCGTTCTTTGACGGGGGCCACCTGGGCAATTGCCCAGGGCGGCATCGCGGGAGGGGCGCCGCGGTGGCGCGAAGGAAAAAGAAAAAAAAACAAAACGGTGCGGCGTGCGGGCACGCAGGGGCGGGGGCGCGTGGAGGCGCGGAGCAAAGATCCGCGCGGATCCTTGTGCAGGGGCCGGGGTGGCGGGCTGGTGCTGTGCTGGCTCGTGGTTACATGAAGACAGAGTAGCGCACGGTGTACAGTATATGACAAAACAGTCGCAGTGATGGACCGAAAAAGACTGAAGCCATCAGGTGCTCAATTTCGAAAGAAATAGAAAGGAGGAGAAGTGAGCAAAAGAAAAAGGTCTGCTATCGACTAGTCTTTAAGTTTGACTTAATGATGATGATGTTGTATTAGTTAAACTCCCCCGATGTGATTGTTGATGCATGTTTGCCCTTCCCCCAAGCTCATATGAAGAATTTGCATCCAGGAAGGCCAGGAAATCCAACTTATAGACTGTTTTCCTATTACTTCTTTTGCCCTTGTTATTTATGACAAATTATAATGGTTTGCCTTTTTTTTGCCATTTCCTCACTTATTACTTCCTGTTACTTATGATACACAATAGTGTTCATTATTTGTTTTTATGTGTACAGTAATGTGTATAGAATGTACCTTGGTCGTTCATTTATTTATGATACAGGATTGCACTGTTTGCACCATTTTTGCCAATTTAATGTGTAGTAATTTTACATATTTTTTTCATGTTATTCTGTAATGTACAGATCGTTAAATTTTTTGTTATTTATATGGTGCGACTTCAATGGAGGTTTAAGTCTTTTTGTTGATTATGTTACACTAATGTTGCACTATTGCTTTCTTAAATGGCTGTAGGCTTACATGGCTATAATGTCAAATAATTGCCCCCCCACCCCCCACCCCCCGAGACCGCAAGTCAGTCTCGGGGTGGGGCACATACCTCATTCACAAATACTCTTCCCTGATCGCTGAAATGGGAAACGACAGTACACCGTCTCCCTGCGCCCTGCGTCACGCTCCTCTCTCCAAACGCGCGAGTCAGTCCAGCGAGGACGCACGGGGAAGGCAGTCCGAGAAGGAGCGCACATTCCCGGGGAGGATCGGAGCCCGAGTGTCCCTACGTGGAAGTTTAGAGTTTTTGGAGGAGCGCGCGTAAAAATGGGGGATGTGGTTTCCTCGCATTTGGACGAGAGCAGGAGAGAGATGATCACAGGTAAGACGAGGTTATTCAAGGCTGGATTTCAGTGAATTTCCAGGGATATTTAATTTAAAAGTTATTAAAAAATGAAGCTCTTTTTGTTGCAGTTTTTGTACCGCTGTAGAAAATAATTGTCTGTCTATATTTGACTGTATATTCCAATTATGACCAAGTAAATTAGGACTAAACCAGGTCTAAATTAGGACTAAACCAAGTCTAAACCAGGTTTAAACTAGGCCTAAACCAGATCTAAACCAGGTCTACACTATATTGGGAATTCATTGTAGAAAATAACTGCTATAATATATTCCAATTACCACCAATTAAGTCATCTAGGAGTAAACCAGGTCCTAACATTAAACAGGTCCAAACCAGGTCTAATCTAGGATTAAAACAGTTCCAAAACAGGTCTAATCTAGGATTAAACCAGGTCCAAACTCGGTGTAAACTAGGACTAAACCAGGTCAAAACCAGGTCATAATTAGGATTAAAATTAAATATCTAGGAATTACTGTCTCATCTTCTCTTAAAGAACTCTATAATCAAAATTTTGACAAATTAGTAGAACAAACTGTTACAGACTGTGAAACAGTCACTACTTTCACTAGCAGGTCGGGTAAATATAATTAAAATGACAGTACTTCCCAGGTTTCTCTTTTTGTTTCAATGCATTCCCTACTATTTAAACAAATCTTTCTTTAAAAAAAATAGATAGGATAATTCTGGAATTTGTTTGGAACAAGAAAATTGCTAGAATCAGAAAGGAGTTTTTACAGAGACCAAAATCCTCTGGGGGAATGGGGCTGCCTAATTTCCAATTATATTATTGGGCCTGCAACTTAAAAAATATGTCATATTGGATTCAAAAGAGTTTTCCACATTGGATGGAGATAGAGCAAAATTGTAGTGCCCTCTCTTCTCTTAGAGCATTTGTTTTTGCAGATATTCCTTCAATACCGTATAAGAATATAAACGATTTTGTAGTCTCTCACTCACTTCGAATATGGAAACAAATGGTACGGCAGTTAGATCTACAAGCTAATCCACTGCGGGGGCCTGTTGTAAGAAATAATTTGTTTGCACCTTCCCTCGGAAATGACACCTTCGCCGACTGGTATAGAAATGGCCTTTGTAATTTTATGGACCTTTTTATTGATGGTTTATTCCCTACATTTGAACTGCTAAAAGAAAAATTTAATTTACCAAATTCTCACTTTTTTAAATATTTACAAGCTCGAAATTATGTTAAATACAACAATGTAAATTACCCAAGGATTCCAGCACAAGCACCTATTGATTCATTGTTCTTGAGCAATCCTGGTGCCAGAGGGGGCATATCAATCCTATATAATAAATTATCTCAATTTAACGGCCATAATACTTTGCAATACTTAAGGCAAGCTTGGGAGGAAGAACTTGGCACTGAGATCTCGGAGGAACAATGGGAACAGGCCCTGGCCTGCACACACACCGCCTCAGTTTGTGCTAGACAGGGTCTAATACAATTTAAGATTATGCACAGACTCCACTGGTCTAGACTCAAATTAAGTAAGGTGTATCCTGATGTGGATCCTATATGTATCCGTTGTAAACAGGCCCCCGCCTCCTTGTCACACATGTTTTGGGGATGCTCTGAGTTGTTAAATTTTTGGTCATATATTTTTCTGGTATTATCAAAAACTCTACATAAGCCTGTTAACTCAAACCCTCTCATAGCAGTACTTGGGATAGTTGATCCAGAAGTTTGGAAAAAAAAATCAGAGTGTCAGGTATTACAATTTACGTGTCTGCTTGCACGACGATTGATTTTATTGAAATGGAAGCGGGCGGAGCCCCCCTCACACGTGAACTGGTTCAGAGATGTTATGATGTATTTGGATCTTGAAAAAATTAGATACTCTTTGCAGGGTCAGGAAGATACATTTAACAGAATATGGTCATCTTTTATTAGTTTATTTAAAGAAGGTATTTAAACTTGTATTTAAATTTGAGAAATAGGATGGTCTTTGTAATATCCACCGGGGGGAATGTTCAGTTGTTTTTATTTTTGTTTTTTATTTCTGTTTTGTTTCTGTAGGTATATATAACAAAAAGCATATTTCCATGGATAAAGGTCCTCATTATCAAGACACTCAAAGTATGTGACTGTATTTTTTAGTTTAAATGCTGTAACACTGTTATCTTGAGGACTGTTACTTTGTATTTTTTGTATTGACAAAAACCACAATAACCACAAGTGTTAAAAATAAAAATAAAAAAAATAATTAGGATTAAAAGAGTTTGAAACCAGGTCTAATCTAGAAATAAACCAGGTCCAAACCAGGTCTAATCTAGGATTAAAACAGTTCCAAAACAGGCCTAATCTAAAATTTAACCAGGTCCAAACCAGGTCTAATCTAGAACTAAACCAGGTCCAAATCAGATCTAATCTAGGATTAAAACAGTTCCAAAACAGGCCTAATCTAGGACTAAACCAGGTCCAAACCAGGTCTAATCTAGGACTAAACCAGGTCCAAACCACGTCTAATCTAGGATTAAAACTGTTCCAAAACAGGTCTAATCTAGAACTAAACCAGGTCCAAACCATTTCTAATCTAGGATTAAAACAGTTCCAAAACAGGTCTAATCTAGAACTAAAGCAGGTCCAAATCAGGTCTAATCTAGGATTAAAACAGTTCCAAAACAGGCCTAATCTAGGACTAAACCAGGTCCAAACAAGGTCAAATCTAGGATTGAAACAGGCCCAAACCAGGTCTAATCTAGGACTAAACCAGGTCCAAACCACGTCTAATCTAGGATTAAAGATCCCATGACATGGTACTTCTTGATGCTTTTATATGGCTCCTTAATGGTTCCCTAATACTGTAAATGAATCCTTCTTCAAAATCAACACTCAGTGCATGAGAAACAGAGATAAGTATTTTTTTCTCCCTCAGAACAGGTCATAATGGGCGTTGTTGCTTGAATGCAAATGAGGAGAAAAGAGCTGGCCAATAGTAGAGGGTGGGGGCGTGGCCAAACTCTCCGCTCTCTGCTCAGAGCCCTCAGCTGATCCATTTCCGTGTTTTTGCACGGGGGAGAGATTTGAAGCGTTTCATTGAAAAATAAACACATTTCCACAGAAAATAAAATTAAACCACTGCTGTTCAAAGGTCCAGAGGCTCAGATAAAGGACTTCCGAGCCTAGAAACACTCGGACGTGCCTCCAGGCAAATAAAAAAACGCATTTCGCATTGCCTAGCGCATTCGCAGTCCAAACTCTCTGGGCGTGATTTACAGAGACGCTGAGTTCAGACAGACGGGGGTGGAACTGCATTTGCATTTCTTTTTTCGATCTGACGTCAATCAGGTGCCTTGTTCAAAATCGCCCGTTTGAGCTCCGATTTTTTGTCACGCAGAAAAGGATCGCAAATGCTCAGTTTAGACATTTCGCAACTTTTAACCATGGGGGGGCCTAAACAGGGTAGGGGAGCTCACATTAACGTTCAAAAACCTCAGAAAGTGAAAATTTCATGCCATGGGACCTTTAAAACAGTTCCAAAACAGGCCTAATCTAGGACTAAACTAGGTCCAAACCAGGTCTAATCTAGGACTAAACCAGGTCAAAAGCAGATCTAATCTAGGAGTAAACCAGGTCCTAATGAGGACTAAACCAGGTCCAAACCAAGTCTAATCTAGGAATAAACCAGATCCAAACCAGGTCTACACAACACCAGGATTTAATTGTAGAAAATATTTGTAATATATTCCAATTATTACAAACGTAAACTAGGACTAAATCAGGACTAAACCAGATCTAAACTAGAATTACACCAACAATAAACCGGACGAATCTGACTCCAAACTAGTGTTGTCACGATATTAAAATGTCCATCCATCCATCCATTTTCTTCCGCTTAGCCGGGTCACGGGGCAACAGTCTAAGCAGGGACGCCCAGACCTCCTTCACCCCGGACACTTCCTCCAGCTCCTCCGGGGGGACCCCAAGGCGTTCCCAGGCCAGCCGGGACACATAGTCCCGCCAGCGCGTCCTGGGTCTTCCCCGGGGCCTCCTCCCGGTGGGACATGCCCGGAACACCTCCCGAGGGAGGCGTCCAGGAGGCATCCGAAACAGATGCCCGAGCCACCTCAGCTGGCTCCTCTCCACGTGGAGAAGCAGCGGCTCTACTCCCAGCTCCTCCTGCGTGACTGAGCTCCTCACCCTATCTCTAAGGGTGCGCCCAGCCACTCTGCGGAGGAAACTCATTTCGGCCGCTTGTATCCGTGATCTCGTCCTTTCGGTCATTACCCAGAGCTCATGACCATAGGTGAGGGTAGGAACGTAGATTGACCAGTAAATTGAGAGCTTTGCCTTTCGGCTCAGCTCCCTCTTCACTACAACGGTCCAGTACAGCGACCGCATCACTGCCGACGCTGCACCGATCCGCCTGTCAATCTCACGCTCCATCCTCCCCTCACTTGTGAACAAGACCCCGAGATACTTGAACTCCTCCACTTGAGGCAAGGACTCCCCACCCACCCAGAGAGGGCAAGCCACCTTTTTCCGGTCGAGAACCATGGCCTCGGATTTGGAGGAGCTGATCCTCATCCCAGCCGCTTCACACTCGGCTGCAAACCGCCCCAGTGCACATTGGAGGTCCCGGTTCGATGAAGCCATCAGGACAACATCATCTGCAAACAGCAGAGATGAGATCCTGTGGTTCCCAAACCGGATCCCCTCCGGCCCCTGACTGTGCCTAGAAATTCTGTCCATAAATATAATGAACAGAACCGGTGACAAAGGGCAGCCCTGGCGGAGTCCAACATGCACCGGAAACAGGTCCGACTTACTACCGGCAATGCGAACACAGCTCATGCTCCGGTCATACAGGGACTGAACAGCCCTTAGCAAAGGGCCCCGAACCCCGTACTCCCAGAGCACTCTCCACAGGACCCCACGAGGGACACGGACGAATGCCTTCTCCAGATCCACAAAGCACATGTAGACTGGTTGGGCAAACTCCCATGCACCCTCGAGCACCCGATGGAGAGTATAGAGCTGGTCCAGTGTTCCCCGGCCGGGCCGAAAACCACACTGCTCCTCCTGAATCCAAGGTTTGACTATCGGTCGAATTCTCCTCTCCAGCACCCTGGAATAGACCTTACCGGGAAGGCTGAGGAGTGTGATTCCCCGATAGTTGGAACACACCCTCCGGTCCCCCTTCTTGAACAGAGGGACCACCACCCCGGTCTGCCAATCCAGAGGTACTGTCCCCGACCGCCACGCAATGTTGCAGAGACGTGTCAGCCAAGACAGCCCTACAACTTCCAGCGACTTGAGATACTCAGGACGGATCTCATCCACCCCCGGGGCCTTGCCACCGAGGAGCTTTCCAACCACCTCAGTGACTTCGGCCAGGGTGATGAACGAGTCCGCCTCCAAGTCTCCAGCCTCTGCTTCCTCCTCGGAAGACGTGACGGCGGGATTGAGGAGATCCTCAAAGTATTCCTTCCACCGTCCGATAACATCCCCAGTCGAGGTCAACAGCTCCCCACCTCCACCGTAAACAGTGTTGGTGAAGCACTGTTTCCCCCTCCTGAGGCGCCGAACGGTTTGCCAGAATTTCTTTAAGGCCGTCCAATAGTCCTCCTCCATGGCCTCTCCGAACTCCTCCCAAACCCGGGTTTTTGCCTCTGCGACCACCCGGGCTGCAGCACGCTTGGCCCGCCGGTACCCATCAGCTGCCTCAGGAGTCCCATGAGCCAACAAAGCCTGATAGGACTCCTTCTTCAGCCTGACGGCATCCCTTACTTCCAGTGTCCACCACCGAGTTCGGGGATTGCCGCCGCGACAGGCACCACAGACCTTACGACCACAGCTACGGGCGGCCGCATCGACAATAGAGGCAGAGAAAAGAGCCCATTCGGACTCTATGTCCCCAGCCTCCCCCGGAATCCGGGAGAAGCTCTCCCGGAGGTGTGAGTTGAAGGTGCCCCTGACAGAGGGCTCTGCCAGACGTTCCCAACAGACCTTCACGATACGCTTGGGCCTGCCAGGTCTCTCCGGCTTCCTCCCCCGCCAGCGGACCCAACTCACAACCAGGTGGTGATCGGTTGACAGCTCTGCCCCTCTCTTCACCCGAGTGTCCAAGACACGCGGCCGGAGGTCAGATGACACAACAACAAAGTCGATCATCGACCTCCGTCCTAGGGTGTCCTGGTGCCACGTGCACTGGTGGACACCCTTGTGCTCGAACATGGTGTTCGTTATGGACAAACTGTGGCTAGCACAGAAGTCCAATAACAGAACACCGCTCGGGTTCAGATCAGGGAGGCCGTTCCTTCCAATCACCCCTCTCCAGGTGTCACTGTCGTTGCCCACGTGGGCGTTGAAGTCCCCCAGGAGAACTACGGAGTCCCCGTTCGGTGCACTGTTCAGTACCCCTCCCAGGCACTCCAAGAAGGCCGGGTATACTCTGCACTGCTGTTCGGCCCATAGGCCGACACAACAGTGAGAGACCTGTCCCCGACCCGAAGGTGCAGGGGCGCGACCCTCTCGTTCATCAGGGTGAACTCCAACACTCAGCGGCTGAGCTGTGGGGCAATGAGCAGGCCCACACCAGCCTGCTGCCGTTCCCCGCGGGCAACGCCAGAGATATGGAGGGTCCAGCCCCCCTCAAGGAGTTGGGTTCCAGAGCCCAAGCTGTGCGTGGAGATGAGGCCGACTATATCTAGTCGGTAACGCTCAACCTCCCGCACAAGCTCAGGCTCCTTCCCCCCCAGCGAGGTGACATTCCATGTCCCCAGAGCTAGTCTCCATGTCCGGAGATCCGGCCGTCGAGGCCCCCGCCTTCGACTGCCGCCCAGATCTCTCTGCACCCGGCCCTTATGGATCCTCCTGCGGGTGGTGGGTCCACAGGAGGACGGCCCCATGTCGCTTCTTCAGGCTTCGCCCGGCTGGACCCCGTGGGGAAAGGCCCGGCCACCAGACGCTCGGCTGGCGCGCACGCACCCCAGGTCTGGCTCCAGGGTGGGGCCCCGGTGACGCCAGTCCGGGCGACGTATCTGGCCTTGTTAGTGAACTCATCATAAGGGCTTCTGAACCGCTCTTAGTCTGACCCATCCCCCAGGACCTGTTTGCCTTGGGTGACCCTACCAGGGGCATAAAGCCCCCGACAACATAGCTCCCGGGATCATTCGGGCACTCACACCCCTCCACCACATTAAGGTGGCGGCTCAAGGAGGCCGCCACAGTATTAAAATGTCAAACTTTAATACTGAGACTTGACTGATATTGATCCCGATACCACGATGATAATAAGAAACCCTCTTTATTTAGACAATAGAACGTGATTTTCAGCATTAAATCATAGAACCTTCTTTTCTATCCCCAGTAGGTCGGTGTGAATGTGAATGGGACTTTTTTAGTACCAATACCTGCTCAACTTTTTAGTATTGATTTTTCTCTAATTTTCAATACATCTGATAACTCTACTCCAAGCCAAGATGTAAACTGTGATGATATCATAACGGAATATTTGAATTTTAACAGCACTAATCTGTGTTTTACAAAAGACACTACAGAAAAACATGAATAAAATGTACTACTCATTGTTTTTAATCGATATTATTTGTAATTTCAGAGAAAATATGCCAAATATGCACATTTATGGTTCATTCTGAAGAAGGCAGGAGCAGTGTATTTGTATTAAAACTAAATGAGGTGTCAAATAATTATAATAATCATAATTAATACAACAGTTTAATACAATAAAACAAGTTAGAATCACTTAAAGGCTCTTTTTACATTTTTTTCTCCCATGTATTTGAGCAATGTGCAGGTCAGTCAGTCTATTTTCTGATCATCAGGAAGTGTGTCTTAGCATGCCAGTTGTCATTGACTTTACCACAAGAGAGTTTAGAAAGGCAAATAAAAACTGATACTCTGAACGCATAATGAGTGAGGAATAACTTTAGAGCACTGCAAAACCTTTATAATGAACTAGTTTTGCATTTTGAGAGGGCAACAACGGGGAGAGAACTTTAAAAAATATATATATATAATCAAAAACTATAATAATAATTATAGTTATAATTATAATTATAGTTATTATTATAATTATAATTATAATTATAGTTATAATTATAATTGCCGTGAATCATAAGTTTAGTCACTTTGGGTGGCAGCACATCAGCTAAACAATACCAGGGAAGGAAGCTGGTATTCATCTCACTGTGCCCTCATAAACCCCAGCTTTATGAAATACAAAATACTAAAGTGCGTATCAAAGTTTGAAAATAATCCTATGAAGGGTTCCCCAGATATGAGCTCACTTCCTGTTTGGTGACTTTTAGGATGCGTTTGATTGGCTGTCACGACAAAACGATAAGAGATATCAAAAATCCAGGCATATCTCTGATGAGGCTCAGTCCAAAGATGCTATGTACCAAACTTGAGTTTTTCATAAAATTCAAAATGACGGAAAATATACCCTGGCGAAAATGACGAAATGTACCTGCAACTGTGCCCTGCTGGTGGCGCTAGACGGTTGGGGGTGGGGATGTAAAATTTGTTGAAAGGCATCATGAGACTGTCTAGAATGTGTGTGCACACCATTTGTTGTGGAAATTACAAGTTAATTTGTAGAAGCAGAAGCATTTTATTGATTTTCACAAAATCCAAGATGGCGGACATTCTATTCCGGCGGACATGACGTCATAGGATGCGTTGGATCAGTCTTTGCCCAAGGATCCCAGGGATAACAAGTTTTTGAAAATCGGACTTACGGTTCAAAAGTTACAAGTAGAAATGTCCATCAAATTTGACCTTTTGGTGGCGCTAGAGGGTTTGAGCTGGAGCCCTGTAATTTTTTGCGGGGAATCCTGGGACAGACTAAAATACGTGTGAAAAGGTTGAAAATAATCCTATGAAGGGTTCCCGAGATATGAGCTCACTTCCTGTTTGGCGACTTTTAGGACGCATTTGATTGGCTGTCACAACAAAACGATAAGAGATATAAAAATAATCCAAGGATATTTCTGATGAGGTTCAGTCCAAAGATGCTATGTACCAAATTTGAGCAAAATTGGTCCAAAATTGAGGGAGGAGAAGCATTTTGAGTGTTTTTCATAAAATTCAAAATGGCGGAAAATCTACCCTGGCGGAAAATGACGTCATAGGGTCCGTTAGATTTGGGTTGGCCCAAGGAGTCCAGGGATGCCAAGTCCGTAAATCCGAATTTTCAAAAACTTGGTATCCCTGGGATCCTTGGGAGAAGACTGATCCAACGCACGTCATCAAATTAGGCTGGGTCACTGCTTCGCCCCACATTACTGCTTGCAGCTATATTTTGTCATGTAGTTTGCATAAATATTGACGTCCACCCAAGTCTGCTCACCTACCCATAAGTCACTGCACACTACTGATGTTTACACAACCTGGACCTCGGAATTATCTGTTATATATAAATTTACAACTTCATGGACAAATAAAATATCCCTTCACCTTTAATGTAAACACAAATTCACAGAGCCTTTCTTTTACATGTGTAAGGAATTCTCACCTTTGTTTCCCCCTCGTCTCCTGCAGATGGTCAGATGTCCTCTCTGAGTCCTGGTCTTCCACAGCTTAAAGAGGAGCCAGAAGAACAGAGCATCACACAGGAGGAAGAGCACCTGCAAGTGTGAGTCCCATCACTTTCAACACATTTTATTATAAAAAAAATATGAGCAGATTAGAAATAAACCAGGATATAGGGACATATGTGACCGGCATCAGAAAAAACAGTCACAAGTCGTCCCGGAGGCATTTTGAGTTTTTCCCAGATTCTGAAAGTGTAGATTCTAAGCTTTCCAACACATGGAAATTTGATAACATTTGAATAATTTGTGGCCATTTGAAAGCATGCACATGAGATTATGGAAGGAGGAGAAAAAAGCTTTTGAAGTTTGGCTCACTCTAGGCCTGAGGGGCAGAAAGGTGATCATTTGCATGACATTAAGCTAAGCCCTCCCCCTGCAGATCATCAGTGTCTATCACTGTGGTGCGGTGTTAGCCTTCAGGACAGGTAAGAATTAGAAGGTACAGGTACTTTGCTAAAATGGAAACGCTTTTATAACAAAAAGTCCATATAATCATTCAATAATTCAATAATCCACAGGATAATATGTTAAGTCAGAGTCACCAGTATTGTCAGTTTAATACAATATGAAATGTATTATACAATGTAAAATGAAAATGAGAGAAAGAATTCAGATAAAAGTAAAAAAATACATTTTTAAAAAATTAGTATATAGGTAAATATAGTATAGGACACTACACACACACATACACAAACACACACACACATACACACACACACACAAACACACAGACACACACACACACATACACACACACACAAACACACACACAAACACAGACACACATACACACACACACATACACACACGCGCACACACACACACACACACACACACACACACACACACACATACATACACTGGATTCTGTTCCTCACTCTTATGAAAAAAACAGTGTACAACAGGAAACCTGCTGTTTTTTCATGTCCAAAATACTGCATTATGCAGTACAATGCAGTAAAATTAAGTATTTTTGATTAGGGGTGTGCAAAATAATCGTCATGACAATGCATCGCGATACTAACTTTCACAATATACTGCATCGATTCTTGATGCCAAAAAACGATTATTATTAATTATTAATTTAATATTTAATACATTAATATTTAATATTAATAAATAATTAAATCAATAATTAGTTGTTGTTTTTTTATAAATCCTATGCACTTTTTTCTTTATGAAAGGGTATTGTTTGTTATGATGGTAGCTACCTCCAAAATTGCAAATGTTTGAACATCATTTTTTGTTTTAGAAAAAATCCTATGCACTTTTTTGTAATTGGTTTATTTGTTTTTGTTATTCAATAAATTCAGTTATGAATTGAGTTGCTCAGAGTTATGTATCAATTGAAGACACTACCCAGATACACAGCCACTGATATTTAAGTTATTCTCTTTTTTTTGGTACATTTTCACTGAAGTATGTTGAATATATTGCAATGCATCGCAATATTTCAAGTATCGTGATGCATCGTGATAGTATCGCATCGTGGCATATGAATCCTGATTCGAATGGAATCGTGACTTCTTTGCCAATACCCACCCCTATTTTTGATCGTCTACTGAAAATAATTGCTTGAAGTGACTGGTCCTTTTAGCATCTAGTCTAGGTGCCTGTTAGCATTTCTTGAAATGACAGTGATGCTAATGATTTAGCAACAAGTACTGCAGTATCTGCAGTAGGGATGCAAATTATCGGTTAATTCATTAACTGATAGTTGATTGACCTTATCGGTCGATTAACGATTAACTGATAAGCGGCGTTTTTCACCTGAATTTGAGTGTTTCAATAGGGTCTTTAAGAATATAAGCTATAGTAACATAACACTGAGTCAAAAATATATCATAGTATTATTATATTGTATATTCCTCAATTAATTATTCCTTAGTAAAAAGCAGACAAATGTATTGATGCTGAATAACAAAATACAGTAATCCCTCGCTCTATCCAATTTTTTTTTTTAATAGTGTAACATTTTTTTTATAGAGTAACATTGTGTTCTGTCCTGATTGGCTAAGAGACTAGACCAGGACTGAACGTGGACTGGACCAGGTCTGAACCAGGTCTGGACCTGGACTGGACCTGGACTGGACCTGGACTGGACCTGGACTGGACCGGGTCTAGACCTGGACTAGACCAGGATTAAACCACTGGGGCGCGTGCTGGTTTCGCCGCGCCCCGCGCTCCGAGCCACAGGCCAGCCGCGCGGGGCTCGGGGCTCGGGGCTCGGGGCGCGGGCTGTGGCGAAGCCAGCAGCAGCGGCACGCATTCCGGGTTAGATCTCGCCTTGCGCGTACACCCGGGGCTGCTGAGCAGTGGCGTTGGCGCCTGCGGTCGGCTGTGAGTCGATCTTAGCGCAGCGCGGTTGCCTTGTTTCATGACCGCGCGGGTGCGCATGTCCGCGTGTCCGCATGTCCGCGTGTCCGCGGTTAATTACAATTAATGCATTTTGATCGACCAACGTCTTAATCGACAATTAACCGTTAATCGATTAATTGTTGACATCCCTAATCTGCAGTCATTACTTAATCACTAGCACTTCACACACTAGTCTAGCAGTTGAACCATTATTCACGTTAATCATTGCAAATCAAAAGTACGCTGTAATGGGCTGTTTGGCTAGTAATATGATGCTAATGTTGACAATTACACAAGCCCCCTGCTTTCAGCTAAATATCTCCCTTTGATGCAGAAATAATATGACCACACGAAAGCTGAATTAGTATTTAAACGTGTCGTAAAGTATGTCGTGTCAAATTTTAAAAGCACTTTTCGCCCATAAGAAAGAGAAATGTGTGAAAAGTCCCTCAGTCGACCAGGTAGAATCCATGATAAAAAGAGAAGTTCAATTTGTCAACTGGACAAAGTTTGTTTGGTTGAAGACGTTTCGCCACTCATCCGAGAGACTTCTTCAGTTCTGGTTCTAGTGCTTGTTAGTCCCTGTTTATAACAAGCTGCAGGGAGGAGCTCACTACCCTAGAATCATTCTGAAACTATCTCAACTAATTTGTATCTTTTGTTTCTCTGGCGTCTCGTTTAGCATCTCTATTTAGCCCTATGAGGAGCTCACTGCTCTGAAATAGCTCTGAAACTATCCCCTCATTTGTTCCTTTTGTTATTCGAATATTTAGCATCTCTATTCAGACTACAGACCGTCTCCACCCTTCTGTCCCTGACTCGTCTGCCCTAATGTTTTTTTTCCCGTCTGTTATGACTTGGTTTAAGAATCGAATTATAAATGGGAAACAAGTTATGTCTAACTCCCCCATTTCTGTTTAACGACGGATTCTCTTTTTTGACAAAAATTGCCTCTTTCACTCCCCTCTCAAACCAGTTCTTTTCCCTGGCTAAGATCTGAACTTCACTGTCCTCAAACGAATGGCCCGTGGCTTCTAGGTGAAGATGTACGGCAGATGACGGTCCACTTTGGCACACCCGTCTGTGTTGGTACATCCTCTTGTGGAGAGGCTGCTTGGTTTCTCCAATGTAGCGCTCATTGCAGTCTTCACTACATTGAATGGCGTAGACCACATTGCTTTGTTTGTGGCTCGGTGTTTTGTCATTTGGGTGGACGAGTTTTTGTCTTAAAGTGTTTGTGGGTTTGAAATAAACTGGAATTTCATATTGTCTGAAAATCCTCTGTAGTTTTTCCGAAACGCCGGCCAGGTACGGAATCGCTACCCCTTTCCTCCTGGGTTCGGATTCTCTATTATCTTGTTTCTTGCCCTTGTCTCTCTTGGTTTTGTTAACAGCCCATTTAGGATATCCACAAACAGAGAGGGCTTCCTGCACATGTTGTTCTTCTTTCTCCTTACCCTCTGTGCTTGTGGGAACTACTTGGGCCCTGTGTTGTACAGTGTTGCCAACTCCCCAGCATCGAAAGTAGCTATTGGCCCACCCAGAAGTAGCTAAAAGTAGCTAGACGAGCGAGCGGTCCAATCCAAACGTGAGAGCGGCGGGGGGGACCACACGTCATTGTCAGCAGGGGGCTCCAGACAGCACATCCTAACCTTCCTTACCCCGTGACACTAACCTTTTATTGGTGTTGTTATTACATATACTTGTTTGTTTTTTATTTTTTTTTATTTGGTTTTTATTTTTTTGAGCTGTAGTTCAAGATCTATAGCTTGCTTTTTTATTTTGTGTTTTTTTTTGTGCTGTAGTTTAACTAAAGCTTTTTATTTATTTTTTTGTGCTATAGTGGGCAAACTATAGCTTTTTATTTTATTTTTATTTTTTTGGTGCTAAAGAACTAGCTTTTTAAAACTTTTCTGTGCTGTACAACTAGCTTTTTAAGCAGTGCTACTTGTGACTTTGTGTCGCCAAAAAGAAAAAGAAAACAAATCAGAGCGCATAGGCATACACTTATTGAGAATCAGAGCCTATGGCAGAGGAATGACCAGACTCCGAGGCGATCTGACGAGATGGGAGGGAGCAGAGGAGAGACTGGTGTGTCTGCCTGTGAGTGAGTGAGGAAAAAAAACAAGGAAGCAACAGTCCACGCTGTTCTTAACTCCGCCCCCGCCCCTCTCTGCCTGTGTCTCTCTGTCTCTTTCTCTGAACGGGGAAAGAGAGAAAACGGCGCAATTATTTTTTCCCCCTCCTTGGAGCCTCTGATCACCAAAAAAAGTCGCCGGTCTCCTCCTATCGTTACTGCACAATCGCCAATGTGTTATCCTTGGCATCTTCACGGGTGAATTTGATATTAGGATCTACAGAATTGATATGTACATAACGAAACCAGTGTGTGGGCGGAGTGCCTGCATATGAAGCTAAGGCACTCTGTTCAAATTGTTCCATGTATAAATTAGCCTTGATAGGGGAGACCGGTGAGCCCATTGCACAGCCATGGATTTGCCTGTAGAAGTTCCCTCTGAACTGGAAATAGGTGGTATTCAGACAAATTTCCAGCAGTTGGCAGATTTGGTCAGGTGAAAGTTTGGTTCTCTCTTCTAGCTTGGAATCCTGTAGTAATCTCCTTCTCGCTGCTTCGACCGCTACAGCTGTGTGGGGATACAAGTGAAAAGAGAGGTTACATCAAAGGAAACCATTGTCTCATCCTGACCAAACTGGAGAAACTTAACTTTGTTTACAAATTCGGCTGTGTTCTCAATGTGGTGCTCTGTGTTACCCACCAATGGAGCCAAGATGGTTTTTAGGTGTTTGGCCAAATTATATGTGATAGAGTCAACACTACACACAATGGGTCTGAGTGGTACTCCTTGTTTGTGAATCTTCGGGAGGCCATAGATGCACGGGATAGCATCACCAGGGTACAGTCTGTAATACAGCTGTCGATCAATGACTTCTTCTTTCCTCAACTTCTGCAAGCAATCAATGATCTTCTTTTTGTACCGATTGGTGGGGTGGGTTTCAGTACTTCGTATGTTGTCGTGTCACTGAGTAGGCTGTTCACCTTAGCCTCATAATCAGCTGCGTCCAAGATCACCGTGCATCTCCCTTTGTCCGCAGGCAGGATGTTGATGCTCTGGTCCCTCTCTAGAGCAATGATGGCCTTCCTTTCCTCTGGTGTTACGTTTGAGGGTGGAAGTTTAGCATTGCTCAGTGCAGCTGTTAATTTCAGTCTAAGGTCTCCAGCTTCTGTCTCTGTGAGCTTGTTGTTTCTAATGGCGGTTTCCACTGCCGTGATGTAGTCCACCATGGGGATGTGGTTAGGAGTCACAGAGAAATTCAGTCCTTTGCGCAGTACTTCTTTCTCTGTCTGAGTGAGTACCCGGTTGGAAAGATTTTTCACCCAGCATTCTTTGTGCACTGATTGGCTAGGTCTGTCCTCCTTCCTATTGTCACTCCGATCCTTGGGGTTATTTCTAAGTTGATTCTGGAGTTGTGCAAACTTCCTAATGTGTCGCTCTTTGGTTTTGTTGTGCTGCCTCAACTGACCCGTAGCTATGAAGTCGTTAATCCTGTGAAACATTTCTTTTGGCACTAAACCCGTTATTTTGTTTAGTAAGCTGTCTATTTCAAATTTTAAGTTATCAATTTCATAATTGAGACGGCTAATTCTAAGGCTAAGTATACCTCTTAGGTAACTCTGGGTTTACCTGTCTGCCCTTTGTCCTGGTTCCGGTGCTTTCTTTTGTAGAACCTTGGGAATAAGTTGCTCCTGTCGACATCTAAGGTTAAAGCGTAGATGATTCCTCTTCTCAGCTAGATTTCTTGTGTCCTTTTCCAGCTTTCTTACCAGTCCAATGATGTTAGGCTCGTAGTTTTTCTTAAGATGCGTGAAAAGTCCCTCAGTCGTCCAGGTAGAATCCATAATAAAAGAGAAGTTCAATTTGTCAACTGGACAAAGTTTGTTTGGTTGAAGACAAAAAGCAGGTATTGGTCTGTGTGTGTGGGTTTCCTGAAGACTTCTACTTGGAGTCCCCGGTCTCCTCCTATCGTTACTGCACAATCTAAGAATGCTGTGTTGTTGTTATCCTTGGCATCTTCACGGGTGAATTTGATGTTCGGATCTACAGAATTGATATGTGCAGTGAAAGGTTCCAAATCTTGAATTTTGATTTTTGTAAAATTATCATCAATATAACGAAACCAGTGTGTGGAAACCGGGGACTCCAAGTAGAAGTCTTCAGGAAGCCCACACACACAGACCAATACCTGCTTTTTGATTCACACCACCCACTGCAGCACAAACTGGGTGTTATTTGGACTTTACAACACAGGGCCCAAGTGGTTCCCACAAGCACAGAGGGTAAGGAGAAAGAAGAACAACATGTGCAGGAAGCCCTCTCGGTTTGTGGATATCCTAAATGGGCTGTGTCAGTTTCAAAAAAATGGGTCAGAAGGAGGTCTGAAGGAAGGCATAGTCGAAATTGAGGTTATTCAGCATTTTAATGTAAAAATAGCAGAATACAAACAAAATGGTAACATCGAGCATCTTCAGCATCCATGTTGCAGCTTAGCAGAGAGACGTCGGCCATGAAGAGGGACATGGAGAGAACCCCCCAGTGGGGTTCAGGTCACACACACACCCCCACACACACAAACACCACAAGGGGCTGTCTTTAAATACAGTACACTGTTGAATATTTATGACATCACCAACCAGGGTACCCTATAGGAGAACAGTTTAACTATGCAGAGTGTCCAATAGTGAGGTCAGCCAATCAGACAACAACTGTCACAACACAACCCCACAGTAAATGTAGCATTAGCTGTTTACAGCACCCTGTGTATACAACCCAAAGGAAACGGTCACACCTCAAATTAGTTTACAGCCTTTTATAACCTATAGCCACACTTAATGTATACACCAGATGGAGAAACAAATGGTGAGGTGAGACGGTTCCCACAGTAAGTAACTTAAAACCCAGAGATATAAAAGACTAGAATATGAAGAACACTTCAAGCATAAAAGAATAGATCTCACACATCCTCCCTTTGAGCACATAATCACATGTGCTCACCCAATAATAACCAAAATATTGAATTTACATATGAATGTAACTCAGTAAACTCCAATTTTAGACTTTAGCTTTCAGAATGTAACCATCAACACAGAAATCAATACAGAACTCTCCTGGAAAAGTGTACTCCTCCCTTTGGAGTTATATGGAAGAATGTCTCTCAGTTCACCAATCGTTCTCTTCCTGGATTCAACAGATGATGTCACACTCAGACGTCGCCGACATTGTTGAAATAACTCAGCAGACAGGAAAGAGCACAGTTGTCTCCTTATGCACAGCTGCTCCATGCTGTTGTAATCAAAGATTTCACCATTGAACCTATAAGTGACGCTGAATCTTCAGTGAACAAACTAGATGACTTAGTCTATCCACACTTATCAAAAAATGTCCATCAAGATAAAAAAGAAGCAGACTGGATTTTAACACAGCCTTCTCCTGCACCACGAAGGTGTCGTCCTTCTGAGCACTCTTTTACGACGCGCTCCAGCTGTGTGGTTGCAGCTTTTACAGCTTCCTTTACAGTTTGAAGAGTCTGTTTCCTTGATATGAGCTTTTTGTCATCTGAGAATTATAATGCAAAAATCTCTCTGATTTGTTGAACACTCTCATCAAACTCCTGTTTGATACTGGGTTGAGGCTGATTTGAGAGCACAGTTGCCTATATCAGCAAAAATGAACAGACATTAAAAACAGACGCCTCTGAGTCCAAAAATGGTGAAGCTCCTTCATTCTCCTCACAAAAACAGCCAGAATAGACTGGTCTTCAGATGTCACAAGGACTTTGTGGTGTAAGATTTCACAACTTCTGAGGGGCATGCCAGGTGTTTGAGCAAAAACTGATCTGCTCAGTCAACTTCTCCAGTACCTGAACTCAGAATTCAAATCAATTGACACAATGACACAAGCTGGGACATAGTGAGATAAATTACCCCTAAAAAAATGTTTATCAAAAAATAGACATAGTCTGATCTATCTAATGAACTATATTTATCTGCAACAGTAACATTTTAACATCAGCTAAAACAACCTCATTTTTAATAGTTTAATAGAACTCCTATTCACCTTTCACTAGAATATTAATCTCATCTTGATCGATTTAGATTACCAGAGGTGATACATATAATGAATCACAAATAATCAAAAACCCCAAATAACCAAAAAACATCTATCTGCACCCTTTGCAGAACTAAGATGAAACTAACTCGCACATTTTCAGAGCTCAATTTCAAAACAAAAACATCTTCTTTTGTTGAACCACTTGGATTTACCTTAACTATTAACTTCTCTGCTTTTGCAGGGTTTAGCATATTAATTATCTGCAGATTAACTCTTCGAGTAATTTACAGCAACTTGTCTCATGTTCATTCTGAACAGGCAATCTTAAGATCTCTTTTTTTTAGTTACACATTTAGATCTGATGTCCATCCACACAAAACCAACCAAAAAAATTCCAAATTTCTTAACATAAAAAAGCATCAAAACAACAGATTCCCAGATTCTTCTTACATATTCTTAATAACAGCGACCATAAATACAAAATTTAAGCATGCAATTTTAGTTCATCTAGTATGGCTAGACAACATCACCGAATAATTTATTTCAGAAGTCCCAGTTTGTTTCATCATCACAATTAATTTAAAAAATTCTTAGAGATCAGTACCTGGAACCTCTGGGTGCATGGAGCATCTCCTCTGTTGACCATCAGCCTCATCTTCGATGCCTTTCAACCTTTCCTTCAAGCCCCACATTGACCTTTCCTTCTGGCCCCACGTTGAGTTTTTTTCTCGATGCCCCACGTTGGGCGCCAAAACTGTCAGTTTCAAAAAAATTGGTCAGAAGGAGGTCTGAAAGAAGGCATAGTCAAAATTGAGGTTATTCAGCATTTTAATGTAAAAATAGCAGAATACAAACAAAATGGTAACATCGAGCATCTTCAGCATCCATGTTGCAGCTTAGCAGAGACGTTGGCCATGAAGAGGGACATGGAGAGAACCCCCAGTGGGGTTCAGGTCACACACACCCCCACACACACAAACACCACAAGGGGCTGTCTTTAAATACAGTACACTGTTGAATATTTATGACATCACCAACCAGTACCCTATAGGAAAATAGGTTAACTATGCAGAGTGTCCAATAGTGAGGTCAGCCAATCAGACAACAACTGTCACAACACAACCCCACAGTAAATGTAGCATTAGCTGTTTACAGCACCCTGTGTATACAACCCAAAGGAAACGGTCACACCTCAAATTAGTTTACAGCCTTTTATAACCTATAGCCACACTTGATGTATACACCAGATGGAGAAACAAATGGTGAGGTGAGACGGTTCCCACAGTAAGTAACTTAAACCCAGAGATATAAAAGACTAGAATATGAAGAACACTTCAAGCATAAAAGAATAGATCTCACAGCTGTCAACAAAACCAAGAGAGACAAGGGCAAGAAACAAGACAACAGAGGGTCCGAACCCAGGAGGAAAGGGGTAGCGATTCCGTACCTGGCCGGCGTTTCCGAAAAACTACAGAGGATTTTCAGACAATATGAAATCCCAATTTATTTCAAACCCACAAACACTTTAAGACAAAAACTCGTCCACCCAAAGGACAAAACACCGAGCCACAAACAAAGCAATGTGGTCTACGCCATTCAATGTAGTGAAGACTGCAATGAGCGCTATATTGGAGAAACCAAGCAGCCTCTCCACAAGAAGATGTACCAACACAGACGGGCGTGCCAAAGTGGACCGTCATCTGCCGTACATCTTCACCTAGAAGCCACGGGCCATTCGTTTGAGGACAGTGAAGTTCAGATCTTAGCCAGGGAAAAGAACTGGTTTGAGAGGGGAGTGAAAGAGTTGCCTCTTTCACTTTTTTGTCACTTTTTGTCAAAAAAGAGAATCCGTCGTTAAACAGAAATGGGGGAGTTAGACATAACTTGTCTCCCATTTATAATTCGATTCTTAAACCAAGTCATAACAGACGGGGAAAAAAAACATTAGGGCAGACGAGTCAGGGACAGAAGGGTGGAGACGGTCTGTAGTCTGAATAGAGATGCTAAATATTCGAATAACAAAAGGAACAAATGAGGGGATAGTTTCAGAGCTATTTCAGAGCAGTGAGCTCCTCATAGGGCTAAATAGAGATGCTAAACGAGACGCCAGGGAAACAAAAGATACAAATTAGTTGAGATAGTTTCAGAATGATTCCAGGGTAATGAGCTCCTCCCTGCAGCTAGATATAAACAGGGACTAACCAGCACTAGAACCAGAACTGAAGAAGTCTCTCGGATGAGCGGCGAAACGTCTTCAACCAAACAAACTTTGTCCAGTTGACAAATTGAACTTCTCCTTTTATCAAAGAGAAATGTGTTCCTGCAAACATCCTCGGGTACACTTACTTTTTTGTCGGGGACTTTCTCCTGGATGTGGTCACCTCCGTTGTAACTATTGTTTGCCTCGTTGTCCAGTTATTCGCGTATTCTGCCACTGTCTTTCGGCAGCGAAAGAATCCGATCGCATTCTGTACATACGCTCCGGAGAAAGTTTCTGGTGACACGAGCGTGTCCCGGGGAGAGAGTTCTCCTTCCTCCTTACGTAGCATTTACAGTCAAAATATTACATGCAGCTACGCAGCTTAAATATTCACGAGGTTTGCTTCTAGCTCACAGCTGATTGGCGGAAGATAAAAAACAAAAGAGCGCTAATGGTCACGTGAATAGCCAGTAGCCCCAGTATGGTAATGTTGGTAATTTACACACGATTCTTTCTGGTTCCTGTATGACCGGAGCAGGAGCTGTGGTCACATTGCCAGCAGTTAGTCAGACCTGTTCCTAGTGCATGTTGGACTCTGTCAGGACTGCCCTTTGTCACTGGTTCTGTTTGTTTGAATTTATGGACAGAATTTCCAGAATCGCACAGTATACATGCAATTAATGCAAGTTCCAAAAAACAAGCCAATTTCAAAGATAAAATGTATGCTTTTCTAACGTGATTTTCTCATGTTCGCCCTGACCGAGTTGTGGCGGCTCTGGCTGCGGTCGGTCACATATGAGAAGAGCTAGAAATATAAACTGCTAATTTAATCCTTGTACAGGGTTATCAGCTTTTCAAAATGAAGTGGTGGAAGTTAAGGAAAGAGGAATGTTGTGAGGACTTCAGGAAGGAAGTGAGGGCCGTCCTGGGCCCTGTTCAGGAGTTCCCAGACGATTGGGAGACTACGGCTAGGGTGATTAGGGAGACAGGTAGGAAGGTTCTAGGTATGTCTTCTGGGCAGAGAAAAGAAGACAAAGAGACATGGTGGTGGAACGATGAGGTTCAGGAGAGTGTCCAGAGGAAGAGGTTAGCAAAGAAGAGATGGGACAGTGAGAGGACAGAAGAGAATAGACTAGAGTACAGAGAGAGGGCAAAGGAGGTAAAGAGGGAAGTGCCAAAGGCCAAACAAAAGGCATATGAGGAGTTGTATGATAGGTTAGACACAGAGTAAGGAGAAAAGGAGTTGTATAGATTGGCAAGACAGAGAAATCAAGCTGGTAAGGATGTACAGCAGGTGAGGTTGATTAAGGACAAAGATGGAAATGTAGTCACCAGTGAGGAAAGTGTGTTGAGTAGATGGAAGGAATACTTTGAGGAGTTGTTAAATGAGGAAAATGAAAGGGAGCATAGAAATGAGGAGCCAGATACTATCAGGAAAAAGGTAGATCAGATTAGAAAGGATGAAGTTAGAAAGGCCCTAATGAGGATGAAGATTGGAAAGGCAGTGGGTCCTGATGACATACCAGTGGAGGTATGGAAGTGCTTAGGAGAAGTGGCAGTAAATTTCCTGACTAGGTTGTTTAATGAAATTTTAGCGAGTGATAAGATGCCAGATGAGTGGAGGAAAAGTGTTCTGGTGCCGATTTATAAGGGTGATGTGCAGAGTTGTAGCAATTACAGAGGGATAAAGTTAATGAGTCATACAATGAAGATTTGGGAGAGAGTAGTTGAGGCGAGGTTGAGGAAGGAAGTTGAGATTAGTGAACAACATTTTGGTTTCATGCCCAGAAAGAGCACCACAGACGCAATATTTGCCTTGAGGATTATGATGGAGAAGTACAGAGAAAGTCAGAAGGAGCTACATTGTGTTTTTTTAGATTTAGAAAAGGCCTATGACAGGGTACCAAGGGAGGAATTGTGGTTTTGTATGAGGAAGTCAGGAGTGGCAGAGAAGTATGTTAGGTTGGTGCAGGACATGTATGAAAATAGTACAACAGTAGTGAGGTGTGCTGTTGGAAGGACAGAAGACTTCAAGGTGGAGTTGGGACTACATCAAGGATCGCCTCTGAGCCCCTTCTTGTTTGCTTTGGTGATGGACAGATTAACAGATGAGGTCAGACAGGAGTCGCCATGGACGATGATGTTTGCAGATGACATTGTGATCTGCAGTGAGAGTAGGCAGCAACTAGAAGAAAATCTAGAGAGGTGGAGGTTCGCATTAGAGAGAAGAGGGATGAAGGTCAGTCGTAGCAAGACAGAGTACATGTGTGTAAATGATAGGGAGAACAGTGGAACAGTGAAGTTACAAGGAGCAGAGGTGGTGAAGATGGAGGATTTTAGATACTTAGAATCATCTGTTCAGAGCAGTGGAGACTGGAAGAGAGGTGAAGAATAGAGTGAAGGCAGGATGGAACAGCTGGAGAAAAGTGTCAGGAGTGATCTGCGATAGAAGACTGCCAGCTAGGGTGAAGGGAAAGATTTACAGGACAGTTGTGAGACCAGCCATGAGGTATGGATTAGAAACACTTGCAATAAGCAGAAGACAGGAGGCAGAGCTGGAGATAGCAGAGTTAAAGATGCTCAGATTCTCTTTAGGAGTGACAAGGATGGACAGGATCAGGAATGAGGTCATCAGAGGGACAACACAGACAGGAAGGTTTGGAGAAAAAGCTACAGAAGCCAGATTGAAATGGTTTGGACATGTTCAGAGGAGGGACAGTGGATATATTGGTAGAAGAATGTTAGAGATGGAGCTACCAGGTAAGAGACAAAGAGGAAGACCAAAGAGATTTATGGATGCAGTGAGGGAGGACATGGAGGTAGTTGGAGCCAGAGTAGAAGATACAGAAAACAGGGCGAGATGGAAAAAGTTGATTCGCTGTGGCAACCCTTGAAAAAGGGACAAGCCGAAAGGAGAAGAAGAAGAAGAAGAAGACAGGGTTATCAGCTTTTATACATAAGAATTTATGCAGACACAACAATTGACTTCTCCTCAGATGATTATTCTAATTTATGTAGATTTAATTTTATTCAGGTCCGTCCCTAAGTCCAGTGATGGCTGTGTGAAGACAGAAGAGTCCTCAATGCTCCAACGAAAACAAACTGATCACAGAGAGGACACACAGGGAGAGGACGTCACCTCTGAGACACATGTCCACCCCGAGACTGATGAAGACACAGAACATGCACCAGGGACTACAGGTGGAAATTAGCTCTGGTGCTACAACCAGCCTAAGAGGCTTTAATGAAGCTCAGGCAGCATCATAGGCACATTAGGTTGTTTGTGGTTTTTCATTAATAACAAAACAACAACTTGAACTGACGGTAGATGACTGCACGCCCAAGCCTCCATCCATTCATCCATTTTCTTCCCCGGTGCAGCAGTCTAAACAGGGACTCCCAGACTTCCTTCACACCGGACACTTCCTCCAGCTCCTCCGGGGGAACTCCGAGGTGTTCCCAGGCCAGCTGAGAGACATAGTCCCTTCAGCATGGCCAGGGTCTTCCCCGGGGACTCCTTCTGGTGGGACATGCCTGAACACCTCCCCAGAGAGGTGTCCAGGAGGCATCCGGCATAGATGGCCGAGCCACCTCAGCTGGTTCCTCTCGACATGGAGCTCCGTACTCCGAGCTCCTCCCCTGTGGCCGAACTCCTCACCCTCTCTCTAAAGGAGCACTCAGCCACTCTGCGGAGGAAACTCATTTCGGCCGCTTGTATCTGCAATCTTGTCCTTTCGGTCATTACCCCAAAGCTCATGACTAGAGGCAAAAACTCCAGGCTGGGAGGAGCTTGGAGAGGCCATGGAGGAGGACTGTCAATTGGCCTTAAAGAAATTCTGGTAAACTGTCCGATGCCTCAGGAGGGGGAGTAGTGCTTCACCAACACTGTTTACAGTGCGGGTGGAGAGCTGTTGACCTCGACTGGGGATGTTGTCAGATGGTGTAAGGAATACTTTGAGGATCTCCTCAATCCTCTGTCATGTCTTCCGAGGAGGAAGCAGAGGCTGGGGACTCGGAGGCGGACTCATCAATCACCCTGGCTGAAGTCACTGAGGTGTATAGCAATGCTCCAGGTGTGGATGAGATCCGTCTTGCGTATCTTAAGACTCTGGATGTTGTGGGGCTGTCTTGGCTGACACATTTCTGCAACATCGCGTGGCGGCCGCGGACAGTACCTCTGGACTGGCAGACTGGGGTGGTGGTCCATCTGTTTAAGAAGGGGCCAGACCAGACCAGTTTGTTCCAACCACAGAGGAATCACACTCTTCAGCCTCCCTGGTAAGGTCCATGCCAGCGTACTGGAGAGGAGAATCTGACCGATAGTCGAACCTCAGATTCAGGAGGAGCAGTTTGGTTTTCGTCCCAGCCGCAGAACACTGGACCAGCTCTATACTCTCCATCAGGTGCTCGAGGGTTCATGGGAGTTTGCCCAACCAGTCCACATGTGCTTTGTGGATCTGGAGAAGGCATTCGACCGTGTCCCTCGTGGTGTCCTGTGGGGAGTGCTCCGGGAGTATGGGGTTCGGGGGGTTCGGGACCCTTTGCTCAGCGCTGTCTGGTTCCTGTATGACCGGAGCAGGAGCTGTGTTCACATTGCCAGCAGTTAGTCAGACCTGTTCCTAGTGCATGTTGAACTCTGCCAGGACTGCCCTTTGTCACTGGTTCTGTTTGTATTTATGGACAGAATTTCCAGAATGGCTCAGTATACATGCAATTAATGTGAGTTAAATGAATCTACTAATTTGTCATGTACTTTGCATAAAGTGGTGTTACTAAATTGTTATCGACTACAGTGAACCCTCGCATTCGAGGGAGCCGCAGCGGGGGAGGACACTTGCGCGCAGAGAGGAGACACGCCTAGCGGACGAACCCGACCCCGTCCTAGAGAGCTGTGGAGTATTGGCGAGCCATGCCCCGAACTCCGGGGCGGTCTGATTTTGGAGCCGGGGTGAAATGCAACCAACCCTTGTGAGCGCAGGTTAGTGGGGGAAAATCCTCATGGTAGAGCTGATCGGGCTAGCCCCTCGCTGGTGCTCAGAGGTGTCTGTTAGCGGTTCGGCACTGTTAGCAGTGGCTTGAGTCTTGCCCAAAATGATATCCAGGTCGCTTTCCACTCGACTTTCGCACATGGCATGGATATGTTGTTCCAAAACAAACACACGTGTCGCACAAATTCACAGAGCCTATCTTTTACAGGAAAGATGTGTGTGATGTGTGATGTGTGTGAATTCTCACCTTTGTCTCCCCCTCGTCTCCTGCAGATGGTCAGATGTCCTCTCTGAGTCCTGGTCTTGCTCTGAAACAGGAAATCCCAGAGATTCCACAGCTTAAAGAGGAGCCAGAAGAACAGAGCATCACACAGGAGGAAGATCACCTGCAAGTGTGAGTCCCATCACTTTCAACACATTTTATGATAAAAAATATGTGCAGATTAGAAATAAACCAGAATTCCCCTGAATTCTTGTTTATTTGAGAATAGCCAGAAATATAAACTGCTAATTGAATCCTTCTTAGCTTTTATACATGAGAATTTATGTAGATTTTATTCAGGTCCATCCCTGAGTCCAGTGATGGCTGTGTGAAGACAGAAGAGTCCTCAGTGCTCCAACGAAAACAAACTGATCACAGAGAAGACGTCAACTCTGAGACACATGTCCACCCCGAGACTGATGGAGACACGGAGCACTCTTCTGACACCGACAGCGATGAAGAGTGGAGACCTCCGTTCAGCTCTTCAGCTGCACAGATGGAAACAGAGGCAGATGGAGATCACTATAACCAAGTCCAGACCGGGGACAGAAGCACCATTGCTTCAAACTCATTTTCACTTCTGTCCCCCAAATACAAGTTTGCACCAGAGACCAGAGCCACTGTGGACAATGGAAACTTGTCACAGACAGCTGAAGGAGCTGCAAGGAAGAAACACCAGTGTTCTGTTTATAAAGAGAAATTTGGGTTTAAAGAGCATTTAAATAGATGCATTAGCGTTCACAAAGGAGACAAACCTTACAGCTGTTCTGTCTGTGAGAAAACATTTACTCTAAATGGCAATCTCACAAAACACATGCAAACACACACAGGAGACAAACCTTACAGCTGTTCTGTCTGTGAGAAAACATTTGCCTATAAGGATAGACTCACACGACACCTGAGAACACACACAGGAGAGAAACCTTACAGCTGTTCTGATTGTGAGAAAACTTTTGCCTATAAGGATAGACTCACACAACACACGAGAACACACACAGGAGAGAAACTTTACAGCTGTTCTTTCTGTGAGAAAACATTTACTCAAAAGATTGTTCTCACACTACACATGAGAACACACACAGGAGAGAAACCTTACAGCTGTTCTTCCTGTGAGAAAACATTTACTCAAAAGATTGTTCTCACAAAACACATGAGAACACACACAGGAGAGAAACCTTACAGCTGTGCTGTCTGTGAGAAAACTTTTACTCAAAAGGGGGATCTCACAAAACATATGAGAACACACACAGGAGAAAAACCTTACAGCTGTGCTGTCTGTGAGAAAACATTTACTCAAAAGACTCATTTCACATCACACATGAGAACACACACAGGAGAGAAACCTTACAGCTGTTCTGTCTGTGAGAAAACATTTACTTACAAGAGTGTTCTCACAAAACACATGAAAACACACAAATGAGAGAAACCTTACAGCTGTGCTGTCTGTAAGACACGATTTACATGTCACTCTCATCTGAAAAGACATGAGAAGTCACACGGGAGGGAAATAAATTGAACAGAAAATAACAGAAGGTTTTAGGCTGTTATTATGGGGTGTTACAAGAGACAGTTGTTTAAAATACTGTAAAATGTTCTGTTAAAGAGTAAAATAAAGATGTTGACCTGGTGTGTGGTTAATACCTGTAATATACCGGTAATATTGTAAGTTTGTGGTTTACCAACAACCATCCATTCATCCATTTTCTTCCACTTATCCGGGGCAGGGTCGCGGGGGCAACAGTCTAAGCAGGAACTCCCAGACTTTCTCCACCCCAGACACTTCCTCCAGCTCCTCCAGGGGGACCCCAAGGCGTTCCCAGGTCAGTCGAGAGACATAGCCCTTCCAGCGTGTCCTGGGTCTTCCCCGCGGCCTCCTCCTAAGGGAGGCGTCCAGGAGGTATCCGGAACAGATGCCCGAGTCACCTCAGCTGGCTCCTCGATGTGGAGGAGCAGCGGCTCTACTCTAACTCCTGCTGTGTGACTGAGCTCCTCATCCTGTCTCTAAGGGAGCGCCCAGCCACTCTGCAAAGAAAACTCATTTCAGCCGCTTGTATCTGTGATCTTGTCCTTTCGGTCATTACCCAAAGCTCATGACCATAGGTGAGGGTAGGAAAGTAGACTGAGCTGTAAATTGAGACCTTTGCCTTTCGACTCAGCTCCCTCTTCACCACAACGGTCCGGTACAACGACTGCATCACTGCAGACGCTGCACCGAACCGCCTGTCAATCTCACGCTCCATCCTCTCCTCACTCATGAACAAAACCCCGAGATACTTGAACTCCTCCACTTGAGGAAAACCATGGCCTCGGATTTGGAGGAGCTGATCCTCATCCCAGCCACTTCACGCTCAGCTGCAAACCGCTCGAGTGCAGGTTGGAGGTCCCGGTCTGTTAAAGCCATCAGGACAACATCATCCTCAAACAGCAGAGATGAGTATGGTAATTATGGTCATTTACACACGCCCCGATTCTTTCTGAAACACTAGCCAATTTCAAAGACAAAATGTATGTTTTTAAAGCAACCAATGCTGTTATCTGAAACATGGAGAGGCTTCTTCATGATCTCAACTCGCACATTTGGCAAAAAAAACGAAATTCACTAATTTTGAAAAAAAAAAGCTTCTATCGTGATTTTCTCTTTCTCTCTTTGCTCTGGACGACTTGTGACGGGTTTTTCGTGGTCGGTCACATTTTTATTACATAATTTGGGGTAAGTAATAATTAGCCCTACATATTGGCCTAAAAATATCGGCAGAGCTTATCGGCCTTCAGTCACTCTGGATTCTAAACATTGGTCATTCTCTAGGTCTAACTTTCTTAACTATATTTTATAATCTAAACATTGTATTAACTTTTGCATGAAACTTAATGAATAGTTGTAGCATATAGTATCTGAGTACTTTATTTTCATCATTACTGTTATTATGACAAAGACGGTTTTTGTAAACTTTTTTTTTGTAAAGAAATCTTTTTTATTTCAATTCTAGAATCAGTCTGAGTTAACAAGTTACTTATGTTTTATTCATTACCGTAACGTAGGGTGACCAGATTTATAAAACAAATAAAACACTGGGACGTCCCTGGTTTGGGCTGGTTGGTAAGAATAAAATTGTGAAACGAGTAACGCATAATTAAGGAAGATTGTTATGCACTTGGCACTGTGAGGCAGTATAGTCACATTTTCTTTGTGTTTTTGTCATTTTTAAGCAGCTTTTCTGTATTTTACCCAAACAAATGACAATTTCTGCCTCTTTGCTGTTGGGAGGTATCAGATTGGTCAAAAATAGGGACACCTGACTCCCCCGCCTGAACCACGAGGGAGAGATGAGTGTAAACTTAGTATTAGACTCATCTGTCCCCTGGGCCGTGTGTGTGTGTGTGCCCGTGTGCGTGTGTGAGTGTGTGTGCGTGTGTGAGTGCATGTGTGCCCGTGTGTGTGTGTGCGTGCATGTGTGTATGTGTGTGTGTGTGTGTGTGCCCGTGTGTGTGTGTGTGTGTGAGTGTGTGCGTGCGTGTGTGTGTGTGCCCGTGTGTGTGTGAGTGTGTGTGCGTGCGTCTGTGTGTGTGTCCCCGTGCGTGCGTGTGTGTGTGTGTGTGTGTGTGCCCGTGTGTGTGTGAGTGTGTGCGTGCGTGTGTGTATGTGTGTGTGTGTGTGTGTGAGTGTGTTGTATTTGCATTCTGCATTTGAGTCTTGCTTAGTCCTGGTGTAGTCCTAGTCTAATCCTGATTTAGTCCTGGCCTAGTCCTAGTTTAGACATGGCTTAGTCCTAGTCTAGTCCTGGCTTAGTCCTGGTCTAGGCCTGGTCTAGTCCTGGTCTAGTCCTGGCCTAGTCCTGGTTTAGTCTTGGCCTAGTCCTGGTGTAGTCCTGGTCTAGTCCTTGTCTAGTCTTGGTCTAGTCCTGGTCTAGTCCTGTTCTAGTCCTGGTTTAGTCCTGGTCTAGTCTTGGTATAGTCCTGGCCTACTCCTAGTCTAATCCTGGTCTAGTTCTGGTTTAGTCCTGGTCTAGTCCTGGTTTAGTCCTGGTCTAGTCCTGGTTTAGTCCTGATCTAGTGCTGGCCTAGTCCTGGTTTAGTCCTGGTCTAGTCCTGGTTTAGTCCTGGTTTAGTCCTGGTCTAGTCCTGGTTTAGTCCTGGTCTAGTCCTGGTCTAGTGTTGGTTTAGTCCTGTTCTAGTCCTGGTTTAGTCCTGGTCTAGTCTTGGTATAGTTCTGGCCTACTCCTAGTCTAATCCTGGTTTAGTCCTAGTCTAGTTCTGGTTTAGTCCTGGTCTAGTCCTGGTGTAAACCAGGTCTAAACCAGGTCTGCACCAGGTCTAAACCAGGTCTAAACCAGGTCTAATCTAGGACTAAAACAGGTCCAACCCAGGTCCAAACCAGGCCTAATCTAGGACTAAACCAGATCTAAACCAGGTCTACTCTACACAACACCAGGAATTAATTGTAGACAATATTTGGCTGTAATATAGAGAGGGGTGAGGTGCTCCTGAGGGCAGAGGGGTGAGGTGCTCCTGAGGGCAGAGGGGTGAGGTGTTCCTGTAGTGGGTGAGTGGGGTCCTGTTCTATTGAAAGTGCAAAGCGTCCAATAGCCCTGTTGTTGAGATCTGCAAGGTTGGGTGTGGGGAGTCCTATAATTTTAGCAGCTGTATAAGTTACATCCAGTGAGGCTGGGGGCCGAGGAGAGGGAAAAGAATATTTAAAGTAGAAGAAAAAAGGACAAATAAATCACTCAGTAAGATTAAAAGTAGATTAGACTTAGACAAACTTTATTGATCCACAAGGAAAATTGTTTGGGTACAGTAGCTCACTCATCAAATATAATATAACAGAGAGTAACAGAAAATAGATGGAATAGCAAAAAAAGAGCAATAGACCAGTGTTAAATGAGGCATAATTATAAAAAAAATAAATAAATAATAATAATAATAAATGTATACAGCTCTGGAAAAAAAAAAAAAGAGACCACTGCAAAATGATCAGTTTTTCTGATTTTACTACTTATAGGTATGTGTTTGGGCAAAAGGAACATTTTTGTTTGAGTCTATAAACTACTGACAACATTTCCCCCAAATTCCAAATAAAATATTATCGTTTAGATCATTTATTTGCAGAAAATGACAAATGGTCAAAATAACAAAAAAAAGATCCATGTTTTCAGAGCTCAAACAATGCAAAGAAATGTCAAGAAAATTCATTTTAAAACAACATAATACTAATGTTTACACTTAAGAAGAGTTCAGAAATCAATATTTGGTGCAATAACCCTTATTTTTAATCACAGCTTTCATGTGCCTTGGCATGCTCTCCACAAGTCTTTCACTTTGTTCTTGGGTGACTTTATTCCACTCCTGGTGCAAGAACTGAAGTAGCTCAGCTTTGTGTTTGTGTCGGAATTCAACAGATGCTGGAATGGAATGGCTGTAATACATGTAGAGATGCTGATTTCAGAAAAAAATGCAGTGGTCTCTTATTTTTTTCCAGAGCTATATGTACAAATCAGAATAAAACAGAAAAATAAGTAATAAAATATAAAATACAATATAAAATATAAAATAAGATAACCAATCACAGCTATATACAGTTATAGGGAGGATATTGGCTGTTCAAGCACATTTACAGCCCATTGTTCAGGAAACTATTTCAGTGGATCCTTTTAGCCGTTCTAACGGTCTCCAAAAACTCAGTCATGCACTTTCACAAGGGTATTACAAAATGCACAAATTATGACACGATATTTAAAGAGCTGAAATATGGAAAACATGGAGCCTGGTCAGATCACTCATCTTTGAGCTTCTTCAGCTCCTCCAGGGTTCTGCTGCACTGCTCTTTCACCTCTGGGAGGCGCTCTACTGTGGCCTCTTCTATAATAAAAGCCTTGAGCAGAGAGGACAGCTCCTGCATCCGGGTCTGAGTACGGACCACGGCTTCTGTGTCTCTGTTTAGGTCTTCGAGAGAAATCTTCATATTCATGAGTAATGGCTTCAGGGATGCAACCATCTCCAGAAACTCTATGAGTAACATCGTCACCTGCTCCACTGTTTCTTTGTCTGAGATCTTCTCCTTATGAAACATTGCACCCACAGCACCCAGAGCCACAGCTGTTCCAGCTGCAATGCCCAGGGCCACCAGAGACATGCCACCGGTGAAAGGAGCCAGAGCCACCATGCCCCCGGCCATCCCTACCCCTGCAATAGCTATGCCAGGTGCCCGAGCTGCTGTCTGACGAACCCTTTCACTCCAGTGCCTGCTCCTCTCATACACCTGGTCCAGCTCATACACAATCTTCTCCAGACGCCCAGAGCAGCGCTTCAGCTCTGAGGTGAAATCTTTGAAGTGATTGTGAAAGTCCATACTTCTCCTCCTCACACGTTTCATTCTGAAGCTGAGAACGTCCAACACAGGGAAACAGCAGCAGGTCCAAGAGGAGCTCACAGAGAAGACTGCAGCTGAGGCACAGAAGGGAACAAACACAAGCACTGTGAAGGTTTATTATGGTGTACTGATAGTCTTGGTCTGGTCCTGGTCTAGTCCTCGTTTAGTTCTGGTCTGGTCCTGGTTTAGTTCTGGTCTTGTCCTGATCTGGTCCATATTTAGTCCTGGTCTAGTCCTAAGTTAGTGTGGATCAAGTTCTGGTTTAGTCCTGATCTAGTCCTTGGTTAGTCCTGGTCTAGTCCTGGTCTGATCATGGTTTAGTCCTGGTCTGATCATGGTTTAGTCCTGGTCTACTTCTGGGTTAGTCAATGTTTAGTCATAGTTCAGTCCTGGTCTAGCCCTGGTCTAGTTCAGATTTAGTCCTGATCAAGTCCGGACCAATTCCTGTTTTAGTCCTGGACTAGTCCTGGTCTAGTTCTTGTCTGGTCCTGTTTTAGGGACAAACACAAACACTGTGGTCTAGACCTGGTATGATCCTGGGTTATGATCCCTGGTCTAATCCTTAGTAAATCCTGGTTTAGTTCTGCTTTAGTCCTGGCCTAGTCTTGCTCTAGTCCTGGTCTAGTACTTGTTTCATCCTGGTTTAGATCTGGTCCTGGCCTAGACCTGGCCTAGGCCTACCATGTTTAGTCATGGTTTAGTCCTCGGTTAGTCCAGCTCTAGTTCTGGTTTAGTTTGGTTCTTATTGAGACAAGCTTGCACAAAGTTCTTCTGGAGTAAATGTGGAATAAAGCAGCCTAAAGAAGAGGGAAGGTTTTTTGTTGTCATGTGTGAGAGCTTAGCCTGTAGTCCTGGTCTGGTTCTGGTCTTGTCCTGGCCTAGTTCTGAGTTGGTCCTGGTTTAGTCCTGGCCTGGTCCTGATTTAGTTCTGGTTTATTCCTTGGTTAACCCATGTTTAGTCCTGGTCTAGTCCAGTGCTAGTTCTGTTTTAGTCCTGGTCTGGTCCTAGTTTAGTCCTGGTTTAGTGCTGAACTAGTCTGGTCCTGCTTTAGTCCTGATTAAGTCCTGGACTAGTCTGGTCCTGCTTTAGTCCTGCTTAAGTCCTAGTTTGGTCTTGGTTAAGTTCAGGCCTAGACCTGCTCTGATCCTGGTCTGGTCCTGGTGTAGTCCAAGTTTGGTGCTGGTTTAGTCCTGGTCTAGTCCTGGTTAAGTCCTGGTCTAATCCTGATCTGATCCTGGTCTGGTCCTGGTGTAGTCCTAGTTTGGTCCTGGTTAAGTCCTGGTTTGATCCTGGTTTGATCCTGGTCTGATCCTGGAGTAGTCCTAGTCTGGTCCTGGTTAAATCCTGGTCTAGTCCTGGTCTGATCCTGATCTAGTCCTGGTGTAGTCCTGGTCTAGCCCTGGTTTGATCCTGTATGTAGGACTCACCTGTTGGAGGTCACCTGACGCACTGGGCACGCTCAGTAGGGCTGTGTGCGCCTATGAACAGATTCAGCCAATCAGAGGCGAGCTGAGGATGTAGGAAAATTCTGAAAGTCCCGGACTGGTTTCGTTGTCATGGGAACACAGAAAAGGAAAACTAAGGCTAACAGACAAAACACATGAACCATAAAATAAGGTGATTCTGTGGCTCAAAAAAGTTTTACATGAAATTTTGCAGATACATCAGTACTAACACAAACAAACCAGTGCTAGTGCAGCTTCTGCAGCTCAGTGAGGGAAGTCTGGAGGTTCTGAGCTTCACATGAGCCCGTCCGTAAACTGAGACATGCATTTGGAGGTCTAATCTAGGACTAAACCAGGTCCAAACGAGGATTAAAACAGGTCCAAACCAGGTCTAATCTAGGACTAAACCAGATCTGAACCAGGTCCTAATGAGGATTAAAACAGGTCCAAACCGGGTCTAATCTAGGACTAAACCAGGTGTACACATCAGGAATTAATTGTAGAAAATATTTGGCTGTAATATATTTTATACCAATTTTTGCAAATCTGAATTTTTAGCCAAACCAGATCTAAACTAGATTAAACCGGCCCAAAGTGACTCCAAACTAGTGTCACATATTAAAATGTGAAATGTTGTAGATATTTGGAGTGCTGATGAGGTGCTCCCTCTGTGACCTGCTGTCGCTTTGCCTCTGCCCAGGGACTAAACATGAGCTTGTAGCTAAATGTGGCCTGAGGTGGGTTAATTCTGGCGTATTTACGACTTTATGTTCATGAATACCCATTTCCCCTTTTAACCCTAGAGCACTATCGCCAGGTGATTTTCACCTGAGCAAAAGTATTTACATGATTTTCAGTATGTTGCATTTTTCTGAGTGTCATGGGTCCCTGGGGAGCTTCACCATTGTTTTTGACATCTTTGAAGGTGTAGGTGTTTCCCGACCCCAAAGCCCACTTTTTTCCTACAGGCTTTCGGCTGATTTTCACCCAGCAATAGTGAAAGAGGAATGTAAGAATGTAATGAATTTAATGTAAGAGGATGTAAGGAATAGGTAAGTAAGAGTGGTCCTGGAATGTGTATCTATCCTTATTTAGTGCAGTGGTTATGAATAAATATCACAAAGTGGTGATTTCAAAGGGAATTCTTATGGTGAAAACAATATTTTAGTCACTGGTCATTTTTACCCACTGAAAAGATACTATTTTTTGTTCCTCTCTCCTGCAGCTGTTCGTGTGTCGAGGAGTCTGAGCTTCACCAGGGAAGTCTCACATGTCCCAGGAACAGTGTTGGGCAAGTTACTCAAAAACTGTAATGCACTACTTATTACTTGTTACTGTCATTTTAAAGTAATGCCTTACATTACAATATTACTCTAAATAAAAAGTAAGGCATTACACTACTTTTGCATTACTTTAGTTACTCTCGCCAAAATGACTGGAAATAAGGATTTGGCAATCTACAGTGCAAATCTCTCATGTGTCATGACTTTCACCTGCCATCCAGGAGGTTTTGGGAGCCTGCAGACTGAAAACCAACATGTTCAGTAATTGCTTCTTACCCGCTTACAATACCAAAAGATAAATCGTCCTTTCCCTTCTTGCCACACCTTACCATGCACTCCAGCACCTGTTCACTGCCATCCTCTTCAGTTCTGTAGCAAATGGCATTTTCACATTTGGTATACACATCTGTGAATATAGCCCATATGTATAGCTATTAAGATCCAGCTGTATTGCCCTCTAGGAGCTAGCACTATCCTGTTCTTCTGGTTCTGTCATCCTTTGTCAGTCTGCCAGTTCGAGACGAAGTAAAAGGAAATGGAATGTCTGCGTGGACTTTTATATCACTAGCTGATCTCGCGGAACTTTGTATGAAATGTAATGTTTTGCGCGGACTTATCAGATTCAGTAGCTGATCTCGCGGTGATCCGCGAACTTTGTATGAAGAAAACGCAAAACCCACAAAAACAAAGCAGGTTAAAAATGCATTGTAATGTGCATTACTGGCATTGTAACGAGTAATATATTACCGATTTTCTTCCCTGTAATGCGTTACACCAAAAAGTAATGCATTACAGGAATTAATTACTTTTGTAACGAGTTACTCCCAACACTGCCCAGGAATGGGTGAACCAAACACCAAGTTTACAGTAACATTATTTATTTATTTTAGGAATTTTTTTGTTCTCAAATTCCTAATTTTTCTGTAATTTTGGAACATTTTTAGGGTCTTCCTATGTTTTTTTGTTACACATACCACAGCTGAAAATAAAAGAAAACCTCTAATTGATCATGTGTTGTCATATTTTGATCTGTTTTTCATGACAAGTACTTTTTGTTGGGTATGTTATACCGGGTCAAAATTACTGGGCAAAAGTGCTGGTGTTACTTTTTATAGCGAAAGTGTTCTAGGGTTAAAAAAAAAAAAAAGAATAATATAATTTATTTAAAAAGTTACTCATGTAAATGTAACAAGAATACTCCGCACTGTTTTGTGCACCACTGTTTGCGCAATACATCACATTTCCACAAGAGAGCGCCATTGTCTTGTGCGCCAAATTGGAGACGCGCGAGCTGAATTTAAAGCCTCTAATTTACCAACTTCACAAGGTCTAAATGGTAATAATCAGTTCAACTCAACTTATCAATTCTGGATTTCAATTGTTACTCGTTTTGTCGCGTTAATTCTCATTTGTTGTTGATTTTCGACAGTTTATCCGCGCCACGCTTTTGTCCACACTGTTCCACGGCAGTAATAACGCGTCGCGCTGGTGCCAGTGGATGTCACGGCCACACCCCGCGCTTTGCCACTGAACACGTCCGACCAGTGAGGAGTGCCGTGGGTGTGCCGTGGGTGTGCCGTCTCCCTGCGCCCTGCGTCACGCTCCTCTCTCCAAACGCGCGAGTCAGTCCAGCGAGGACGCACGGGGAAGGCAGTCCGAGAAGGAGCGCACATTCCCGGGGAGGATCGGAGACCGAGTGTCCCTACGTGGAAGTTTAGAGTTTTTGGAGGAGCGCGCGTAAAAATGGGGGATGTGGTTTCCTCGCATTTGGACGAGAGCAGGAGAGAGATGATCACAGGTAAGACGAGGTTATTCAAGGCTGGATTTCAGTGAATTTTCAGGGATATTTAATTTAAAAGTTATTAAAATATGAAGCTCTTTTTGTTGCAGTTTTTGTACCACTGTAGAAAATAATTGTCTGTCTATATTTGACTGTATGTCTATTGTCTGTCTATATTATGACCAAGTAAATTAGGACTAAACCAGGTCTAAATTAGGACTAAACCAAGTCTAAACCAGGTTTAAACAAGGACTAAACCAGATCTAAACCAGGTCTACACTATACTGGGAATTAATTGTAGAAAATAACTGCTATAATATATTCCAATTACCACCAATTAAGTCATCTAGGACTAAACCAGGTCCTAACATTAAACAGGTCCAAACCAGGTCTAATCTAGGATTAAAACAGTTCCAAAACAGGTCTAATCTAGGATTAAACCAGGTCCAAACTCGGTGTAAACTAGGACTAAACCAGGTCAAAACCAGGTCATAATTAGGATTAAAAGAGTTTGAAACCAGGCCTAATCTAAGACTAAACCAGGTCCAAACCAGGTCTAATCTAGAACTAAACCAGGTCATAATTAGGATTAAAAGAGTTTGAAACCAGGTCTAATCTAGAAATAAACCAGGTCCAAACCAGGTCTAATCTAGGACTAAACCAGGTCCAAACCACGTCTACTCTAGGATTAAAACAGTTCCAAAACAGGTCTAATCTAGGACTAAACCAGGTCCAAACCAGGTCTAATCTAGGACTAAAACCAGGTCCAAAGCATGTCTACTCTAGGATTAAATAAATTCCAAAACAGGTCTCATCTAGGACTAAACCAGGTCCAAACCAGGTCTAATCTAGGATTAAAACAGTTCCAAAACAGGCCTAATCTAGGACTAAACCAGGTCCAAACCAGGTCTAATCTAGAACTAAACCAGGTCCAAATCAGGTCTAATCTAGGATTAAAACAGTTCCAAAACAGGTCTAATCTAGAACTAAACCAGGTCCAAATCAGGTCTAATTTAGGATTAAAACAGTTCCAAAACAGGTCTAATCTAGGACTAAGCCAGGTCCAAACCAGGTCTAATCTAGGAGTAAACCAGATCCAAACCAGGTCTACACAACACCAGGATTTAATTGTAGAAAATATTTGTAATATATTCCAATTATTACAAACGTAAACTAGGACTAAACTAGGACTAAACCAGATCTAAACTAGAATTACACCAACAATAAACCGGACCAAACTGACTCCAAACTAGTGTTGTCACGATATTAAAATGTCAAACTTTAATACTGAGACTTGACTGATATTGATCCCGATACCACGATGATAATAAGAAACCCTCTTTATTTAGACAATAGAACGTGATTTTCAGCATTAAATCATAGAACCTTCTTTTCTATCCCCAGTAGGTCGGTGTGAATGTGAATGTGACTTTTTTAGTACCAATACCTGCTCAACTGAGTTTTAGTATTGATTTTTATCTAATTTTCAATACATCTGATAACCCTAGTCCAAGCCAAGATGTAAACTGTGATGATATCATAACAGAACGTTTGAATTTTAACAGCACTAATCTGTGTTTTACAAAAGACACTACAGAAAAACATGAATAAAATGTACTATTCATTGTTTTTAATCGATATTATTTGTAATTTCAGAGAAAATATGGCAAATATGCACATTTATGGTTCATTCTGAAGAAGGCAGGAGCAGTGTATTAGTATTAAAACTAAATGAGGAGTCAAATAATTATAATAATCATAATTAATACAACAGTTTAATACAATAAAACAAGTTAGAATTACTTAAAGGCTCTGTTTACATTTCTTTCTCCCATGTATTTGAGCAATGTGCAGGTCAGTCAGTCTATTTTTCTGATCATCAGGAAGTGTGTCTTAGCATGCCAGTTGTCATTGACTTTACCACAAGAGAGTTTAGAAAGGCAAATAAAAACTGATGCTCTGAACGCATAATGAGTGAGGAATAACTTTAGAGCACTGCAAAACCTTTATAATGAACTAGATTTGCATTTTGAGAGGGCAACAACGGGAAGAGAACTTTAAAAAATATATATATATATAATCAAAAACTATAATAATAATTATAGTTATAATTATAATTATAGTTATTATTATAATTATAATTATAGTTATAATTATAATTGCTGTGAATCATAAGTTTAGTCACTTTGGGTGGCAGCACATCAGCTAAACAATACCAGGGAAGGAAGCTGGTATTCATCTCACTGTGCCCTCATAAACCCCAGCTTTATGAAATACAAAATACTAAAGTGCGTATCAAAGTTTGAAAATAATCCTATGAAGGGTTCCCCAGATATGAGCTCACTTCCTGTTTGGTGACTTTTAGGATGCGTTTGATTGGCTGTCACGACAAAACGATAAGAGATATCAAAAATCCAGGCATATCTCTGATGAGGCTCAGTCCAAAGATGCTATGTACCAAACTTGAGTTTTTCATAAAATTCAAAATGACGGAAAATATACCCTGGCGAAAATGACGAAATGTACCTGCAACTGTGCCCTGCTGGTGGCGCTAGACGGTTGGGGGTGGGGATGTAAAATTTGTTGAAAGGCATCATGAGACTGTCTAGAATGTGTGTGCACACCATTTGTTGTGGAAATTACAAGTTAATTTGTAGAAGCAGAAGCATTTTATTGATTTTCACAAAATCCAAGATGGCGGACATTCTATTCCGGCGGACATGACGTCATAGGATGCGTTGGATCAGTCTTTGCCCAAGGATCCCAGGGATAACAAGTTTTTGAAAATCGGACTTACGGTTCAAAAGTTACAAGTAGAAATGTCCATCAAATTTGACCTTTTGGTGGCGCTAGAGGGTTTTGAGCTGGAGCCCTGTAATTTTTTGCGGGGAATCCTGGGACAGACTAAAATACGTGTGAAAAGGTTGAAAATAATCCTATGAAGGGTTCCCGAGATATGAGCTCACTTCCTGTTTGGCGACTTTTAGGACGCATTTGATTGGCTGTCACAACAAAACGATAAGAGATATAAAAATAATCCAAGGATATTTCTGATGAGGTTCAGTCCAAAGATGCTATGTACCAAATTTGAGCAAAATTGGTCCAAAATTGAGGGAGGAGAAGCATTTTGAGTGTTTTTCATAAAATTCAAAATGGCGGAAAATCTACCCTGGCGGAAAATGACGTCATAGGGTCCGTTAGATTTGGGTTGGCCCAAGGAGTCCAGGGATGCCAAGTCCGTAAATCCGAATTTTCAAAAACTTGGTATCCCTGGGATCCTTGGGAGAAGACTGATCCAACGCACGTCATCAAATTAGGCTGGGTCACTGCTTCGCCCCACATTACTGCTTGCAGCTATATTTTGTCATGTAGTTTGCATAAATATTGACGTCCACCCAAGTCTGCTCACCTACCCATAAGTCACTGCACACTACTGATGTTTACACAACCTGGACCTCGGAATTATCTGTTATATATAAATTTACAACTTCATGGACAAATAAAATATCCCTTCACCTTTAATGTAAACACAAATTCACAGAGCCTTTCTTTTACATGTGTAAGGAATTCTCACCTTTGTTTCCCCCTCGTCTCCTGCAGATGGTCTGATGTCCTCTCTGAGTCCTGGTCTTCCACAGCTTAAAGAGGAGCCAGAAGAACAGAGCATCACACAGGAGGAAGAGCACCTGCAAGTGTGAGTCCCATCACTTTCAACACATTTTATTATAAAAAAAATATGAGCAGATTAGAAATAAACCAGGATATAGGGACATATGTGACCGGCATCAGAAAAAACAGTCACAAGTCGTCCCGGAGGCATTTTGAGTTTTTCCCAGATTCTGAAAGTGTAGATTCTAAGCTTTCCAACACATGGAAATTTGATAACATTTGAATAATTTGTGGCCATTTGAAAGCATGCACATGAGATTATGGAAGGAGGAGAAAAAAGCTTTTGAAGTTTGGCTCACTCTAGGCCTGAGGGGCAGAAAGGTGATCATTTGCATGACATTAAGCTAAGCCCTCCCCCTGCAGATCATCAGTGTCTATCACTGTGGTGCGGTGTTAGCCTTCAGGACAGGTAAGAATTAGAAGGTACAGGTACTTTGCTAAAATGGAAACGCTTTTATAACAAAAAGTCCATATAATCATTCAATAATTCAATAATCCACAGGATAATATGTTAAGTCAGAGTCACCAGTATTGTCAGTTTAATACAATATGAAATGTATTATACAATGTAAAATGAAAATGAGAGAAAGAATTCAGATAAAAGTAAAAAAATACATTTTTAAAAAATTAGTATATAGGTAAATATAGTATAGGACACTACACACACACATACACAAACACACACACACATACACACACACACACATACACACACACACACACAAACACACACACAAACACACACAGACACACATACACACACGCGCGCACACACACTCACACACACACACACACACACATACATACACTGGATTCTGTTTCTCACTCTTATGAAAAAAACAGTGTACAACAGGAAAACTGCTGTTTTTTCATGTCCAAAATACTGCATTATGCAGTACAATGCAGTAAAATTAAGTATTTTTGATTAGGGGTGTGCAAAATAATCGTCATGACAATGCATCGCGATACTAACTTTCACAATATACTGCATCGATTCTTGATGCCAAAAAACGATTATTATTAATTATTAATTTACTATTTAATAAATTCATATTTAATATTAATAAATAATTAAATCAATAATTAGTTGTTGTTTTTTTATAAATCCTATGCACTTTTTTTCTTTATGAAAGGGTATTGTTTGTTATGATGGTAGCTACCTCCAAAATGGCAAATGTTTGAACATCATTTTTTGTTTTAGAAAAAATCCTATGCACTTTTTTGTTATTGGTTTATTTGTTTTTGTTATTCAATAAATTCAGTTATGAATTGAGTTGCTCAGAGTTATGTATCAATTGAAGACACTACCCAGATACACAGCCACTGATATTTAAGTTATTCTCTTTTTTTTGGTACATTTTCACTGAAGTATGTTGAATATATTGCAATGCATCACAATATTTCAAGTATCGTGATGCATCGTGATAGTATCGCATCGTGGCATATGAATCGTGATTCGAATTGAATCGTGACTTCTTTGCCAATACCCACCCCTATTTTTTGATCGTCTACTGAAAATAATTGCTTGAAGTGACTGGTCCTTTTAGCATCTAGTCTAGGTGCCTGTTAGCATTTCTTGAATTGACAGTGATGCTAATGATTTAGCAACAAGTACTGCAGTATCTGCAGTCATTACTTACTAGCACTTCACACACTAGTCTAGCAGTTGAACCATTATTCACGTTAATCATTGCAAATCAAAAGTACGCTGTAATGGTCTGTTTGGCTAGTAATATGATGCTAATGTTGACAATTACACAAGCCCCCTGCTTTCAGCTAAATATCTCCCTTTGATGCAGAAATAATATGACCACACGAAAGCTGAATTAGTATTTAAACGTGTCGTAAAGTATGTCGTGTCAAATTTTAAAAGCACTTTTCTCCCATAAGAAAGAGAAATGTGTGAAAAGTCCCTCAGTCGACCAGGTAGAATCCATGATAAAAGGAGAAGTTCAATTTGTCAACTGGACAAAGTTTGTTTGGTTGAAGACGTTTCGCCGCTCATCCGAGAGATTTCTTCAGTTCTGGTTCTAGTGCTGGTTAGTCCCTGTTTATATCTAGCTGCAGGGAGGAGCTCACTACCCTGGAATCATTCTGAAACTATCTCAACTAATTTGTATCTTTTGTTTCCCTGGCGTCTCGTTTAGCATCTCTATTTAGCCCTGTGAGGAGCTCACTGCTCTGAAATAGCTCTGAAACTATCCCCTCATTTGTTCCTTTTGTTATTCAAATATTTAGCATCTCTATTCAGACTACAGACCGTCTCCACCCTTCTGTCCCTGACTCGTCTGCCCTAATGTTTTTTTTCCCGTCTGTTATGACTTGGTTTAAGAATCGAATTATAAATGGGAAACAAGTTATGTCTAACTCCCCCATTTCTGTTTAACGACGGATTCTCTTTTTTGACAAAAATTGCCTCTTTCACTCCCCTCTCAAACCAGTTCTTTTCCCTGGCTAAGATCTGAACTTCACTGTCCTCAAACGAATGGCCCGTGGCTTCTAGGTGAAGATGTACGGCAGATGACGGTCCACTTTGGCACACCCGTCTGTGTTGGTACATCCTCTTGTGGAGAGGCTGCTTGGTTTCTCCAATGTAGCGCTCATTGCAGTCTTCACTACATTGAATGGCGTAGACCACATTGCTTTGTTTGTGGCTCGGTGTTTTGTCATTTGGGTGGACGAGTTTTTGTCTTAAAGTGTTTGTGGGTTTGAAATAAACTGGAATTTCATATTGTCTGAAAATCCTCTGTAGTTTTTCCGAAACGCCGGCCAGGTACGGAATCGCTACCCCTTTCCTCCTGGGTTCGGATTCTCTATTATCTTGTTTCTTGCCCTTGTCTCTCTTGGTTTTGTTAACAGCCCATTTAGGATATCCACAAACAGAGAGGGCTTCCTGCACATGTTGTTCTTCTTTCTCCTTACCCTCTGTGCTTGTGGGAACCACTTGGGCCCTGTGTTGTAATGTCCGAATAACACCCAGTTTGTGCTGCAGTGGGTGGTGTGAATCAAAAAGCAGGTATTGGTCTGTGTGTGTGGGCTTCCTGAAGACTTCTACTTGGAGTCGCCGGTCTCCTCCTATCGTTACTGCACAATCTAAGAACGCCAATGTGTTATCCTTGGCATCTTCACGGGTGAATTTGATATTAGGATCTACAGAATTGATATGTACATAACGAAATCAGTGTGTGGGCGGAGTGCCTGGATATGAAGCTAAGGCACTCTGTTCAAATTGTTCCATGTATAAATTAGCCATGATAGGGGAGACCGGTGAGCCCATTGCACAGCCATGGATTTGCCTGTAGAAGTTCCCTCTGAACTGGAAATAGGTGGTATTCAGACAAATTTCCAGCAGTTGGCAGATTTGGTCAGGTGAAAGTTTGGTTCTCTCTTCTAGCTTGGAATCCTGTAGTAATCTCCTTCTCGCTGCTTCGACCGCTACAGCTGTGTGGGGATACAAGTGAAAAGAGAGGTTACATCAAAGGAAACCATTGTCTCATCCTGACCAAACTGGAGAAACTTAACTTTGTTTACAAATTCGGCTGTGTTCTCAATGTGGTGCTCTGTGTTACCCACCAATGGAGCCAAGATGGTTTTTAGGTGTTTGGCCAAATTATATGTGATAGAGTCAACACTACACACAATGGGTCTGAGTGGTACTCCTTGTTTGTGAATCTTCGGGAGGCCATAGATGCACGGGATAGCATCACCAGGGTACAGTCTGTAATACAGCTGTCGATCAATGACTTCTTCTTTCCTCAACTTCTGCAAGCAATCAATGATCTTCTTTTTGTACCCATTGGTGGGTGGGTTTCAGTACTTCGTATGTTGTCGTGTCACTGAGTAGGCTGTTCACCTTAGCCTCATAATCAGCTGCGTCCAAGATCACCGTGCATCTCCCTTTGTCCGCAGGCAGGATGTTGATGCTCTGGTCCCTCTCTAGAGCAATGATGGCCTTCCTTTCCTCTGGTGTTACGTTTGAGGGTGGAAGTTTAGCATTGCTCAGTGCAGCTGTTAATTTCAGTCTAAGGTCTCCAGCTTCTGTCTCTGTGAGCTTGTTGTCTCTAATGGCGGTTTCCGCTGCCGTGATGTAGTCCACCGTGGGGATGTGGTTAGGAGTCACAGAGAAATTCAGTCCTTTGCGCAGTACTTCTTTCTCTGTCTGAGTACCCGGTTGGAAAGATTTTTCACCCAGCGTTCTTTGTACACTGATTCGCTAGGTCTGTCCTCCTTCCTATTGTCACTCCGATCCTTGGGGTTATTTCTATGTTGATTCTGGAGTTGTGCAAACTTCCTAATGTGTCGCTCTTTGGTTTTGTTGTGCTGCCTCAACTGACCCGTAGCTATGAAGTCGTTAATCCTGTGAAACATTTCTTTTGGCACTAGACCCGTTATTTTGTTTAGTAAGCTGTCTATTTCAAATTTTAAGTTATCAATTTCATAATTGAGACGGCTAATTCTAAGGCTAAGTATACCTCTCAGGTAATGCTGTGTTAACCTGTCTGCCCTTTGTCCTGGTTCCGGTGCTTTCTTTTGTAGAACCTTGGGAATAAGTTGCTCCTGTCGACATCTAAGGTTAAAGCGTAGATGATTCCTCTTCTCAGCTAGATTTCTTGTGTCCTTTTCCAGCTTTCTTACCAGTCCAATGATGTTAGGCTCGCTTTTTCTTAAGATACGTGAAAAGTCCCTCAGTCGTCCACGTAGAATCCATAATAAAAGGAGAAGTTCAATTTGTCAACTGGACAAAGTTTGTTTGGTTGAAGACAAAAAGCAGGTATTGGTCTGTGTGTGTGGGCTTCCTGAATACTTCTACTTGGAGTCCCCGGTCTCCTCCTATCGTTACTGCACAATCTAAGAATGCTGTGTTGTTGTTATCCTTGGCATCTTCACGGGTGAATATGATGTTCGGATCTACAGTATTGATATGTGCAGTGAAAGGTTCCAAATCTTGAATTTTGATTTTTGTAAAATTATCATCAACATAACGAAACCAGTGTGTGGAAACCGGGGACTCCAAGTAGAAGTCTTCAGGAAGCCCACACACACAGACCAATACCTGCTTTTTGATTCACACCACCCACTGCAGCACAAACTGGGTGTTATTCGGACTTTACAACACAGGGCCCAAGTGGTCCCCACAAGCACAGAGGGTAAGGAGAAAGAAGAACAACATGTGCAGGAAGCCCTCTCGGTTTGTGGATATCCTAAATGGGCTGTGTCAGTTTCAAAAAAATGGGTCAGAAGGAGGTCTGAAGGAAGGCATAGTCGAAATTGAGGTTATTCAGCATTTTAATGTAAAAATAGCAGAATACAAACAAAATGGTAACATCGAGCATCTTCAGCATCCATGTTGCAGCTTAGCAGAGAGACGTCGGCCATGAAGAGGGACATGGAGAGAACCCCCCAGTGGGGTTCAGGTCACACACACACCCCCACACACACAAACACCACAAGGGGCTGTCTTTAAATACAGTACACTGTTGAATATTTATGACATCACCAACCGGTACCCTATAGGAGAATAGTTTAACTATGCAGAGTGTCCAATAGTGAGGTCAGCCAATCAGACAACAACTGTCACAACACAACCCCACAGTAAATGTAGCATTAGCTGTTTACAGCACCCTGTGTATACAACCCAAAGGAAACGGTCACACCTCAAATTAGTTTACAGCCTTTTATAACCTATAGCCACACTTAATGTATACACCAGATGGAGAAACAAATGGTGAGGTGAGACGGTTCCCACAGTAAGTAACTTAAAACCCAGAGATATAAAAGACTAGAATATGAAGAACACTTCAAGCATAAAAGAATAGATCTCACACATCCTCCCTTTGAGCACATAATCACATGTGCTCACCCAATAATAACCAAAATATTGAATTTACATATGAATGTAACTCAGTAAACTCCAATTTTAGACTTTAGCTTTCAGAATGTAACCATCAACACAGAAATCAATACAGAACTCTCCTGGAAAAGTGTACTCCTCCCTTTGGAGTTATATGGAAGAATGTCTCTCAGTTCACCAATCGTTCTCTTCCTGGATTCAACAGATGATGTCACACTCAGACGTCGCCGACATTGTTGAAATAACTCAGCAGACAGGAAAGAGCACAGTTGTCTCCTTATGCACAGCTGCTCCATGCTGTTGTAATCAAAGATTTCACCATTGAACCTATAAGTGACGCTGAATCTTCAGTGAACAAACTAGATGACTTAGTCTATCCACACTTATCAAAAAATGTCCATCAAGATAAAAAAGAAGCAGACTGGATTTTAACACAGCCTTCTCCTGCACCACGAAGGTGTCGTCCTTCTGAGCACTCTTTTACGACGCGCTCCAGCTGTGTGGTTGCAGCTTTTACAGCTTCCTTTACAGTTTGAAGAGTCTGTTTCCTTGATATGAGCTTTTTGTCATCTGAGAATTATAATGCAAAAATCTCTCTGATTTGTTGAACACTCTCATCAAACTCCTGTTTGATACTGGGTTGAGGCTGTTTTGAGAGCATAGTTGCCTACATCAGCAAAAAATGAACAGACATCAAAAACAGACGCCTCTGAGTCCAAAAATGGTGAAGCTCCTTCATTCTCCTCACAAAATCAGCCAGAATAGACTGGTCTTCAGATGTCACAAGGACTTTGTGGTGTAAGATTTCACAACTTCTGAGGGGCATGCCAGGTGTTTGAGCAAAAACTGATCTGCTCAGTCAACTTCTCCAGTACCTGAACTCAGAATTCAAATCAATTGAAACAATGACACAAGCTGGGACATAGTGAGATAAATTACCCCTAAAAAAATGTTTATCAAAAAATAGACATAGTCTGATCTATCTAATGAACTATATTTATCTGCAACAGTAACATTTTAACATCAGCTAAAACAACCTCATTTTTAATAGTTTAATAGAACTCCTATTCACCTTTCACTAGAATATTAATCTCATCTTGATCGATTTAGATTACCAGAGGTGATACATATAATGAATCACAAATAATCAAAAACCCCAAATAACCAAAAAACATCTATCTGCACCCTTTGCAGAACTAAGATGAAACTAACTCGCACATTTTCAGAGCTCAATTTCAAAACAAAAACATCTTCTTTTGTTGAACCACTTGGATTTACCTTAACTATTAACTTCTCTGCTTTTGCAGGGTTTAGCATATTAATTATCTGCAGATTAACTCTTCGAGTAATTTACAGCAACTTGTCTCATGTTCATTCTGAACAGGCAATCTTAAGATCTCTTTTTTTTAGTTACACATTTAGATCTGATGTCCATCCACACAAAACCAACCAAAAAAATTCCAAATTTCTTAACATAAAAAAGCATCAAAACAACAGATTCCCAGATTCTTCTTACATATTCTTAATAACAGCGACCATAAATACAAAATTTAAGCATGCAATTTTAGTTCATCTAGTATGGCTAGACAACATCACCGAATAATTTATTTCAGAAGTCCCAGTTTGTTTCATCATCACAATTAATTTAAAAAATTCTTAGAGATCAGTACCTGGAACCTCTGGGTGCATGGAGCATCTCCTCTGTTGACCATCAGCCTCATCTTCGATGCCTTTCAACCTTTCCTTCAAGCCCCACATTGACCTTTCCTTCTGGCCCCACGTTGAGTTTTTTTCTCGATGCCCCACGTTGGGCGCCAAAACTGTCAGTTTCAAAAAAATTGGTCAGAAGGAGGTCTGAAAGAAGGCATAGTCAAAATTGAGGTTATTCAGCATTTTAATGTAAAAATAGCAGAATACAAACAAAATGGTAACATCGAGCATCTTCAGCATCCATGTTGCAGCTTAGCAGAGAGACGTTGGCCATGAAGAGGGACATGGAGAGAACCCCCCAGTGGGGTTCAGGTCACACACACCCCCACACACACAAACACCACAAGGGGCTGTCTTTAAATACAGTACACTGTTGAATATTTATGACATCACCAACCAGTACCCTATAGGAAAATAGGTTAACTATGCAGAGTGTCCAATAGTGAGGTCAGCCAATCAGACAACAACTGTCACAACACAACCCCACAGTAAATGTAGCATTAGCTGTTTACAGCACCCTGTGTATACAACCCAAAGGAAACGGTCACACCTCAAATTAGTTTACAGCCTTTTATAACCTATAGCCACACTTGATGTATACACCAGATGGAGAAACAAATGGTGAGGTGAGACGGTTCCCACAGTAAGTAACTTAAACCCAGAGATATAAAAGACTAGAATATGAAGAACACTTCAAGCATAAAAGAATAGATCTCACAGCTGTCAACAAAACCAAGAGAGACAAGGGCAAGAAACAAGACAACAGAGGGTCCGAACCCAGGAGGAAAGGGGTAGCGATTCCGTACCTGGCCGGCGTTTCCGAAAAACTACAGAGGAGACAAAAACTCGTCCACCCAAAGGACAAAACACCGAGCCACAAACAAAGCAATGTGGTCTACGCCATTCAATGTAGTGAAGACTGCAATGAGCGCTATATTGGAGAAACCAAGCAGCCTCTCCACAAGAAGATGTACCAACACAGACGGGCGTGCCAAAGTGGACCGTCATCTGCCGTACATCTTCACCTAGAAGCCACGGGCCATTCGTTTGAGGACAGTGAAGTTCAGATCTTAGCCAGGGAAAAGAACTGGTTTGAGAGGGGAGTGAAAGAGTTGCCTCTTTCACTTTTTTGTCACTTTTTGTCAAAAAAGAGAATCCGTCGTTAAACAGAAATGGGGGAGTTAGACATAACTTGTCTCCCATTTATAATTCGATTCTTAAACCAAGTCATAACAGACGGGGAAAAAAAAACATTAGGGCAGACGAGTCAGGGACAGAGGGGTGGAGACGGTCTGTAGTCTGAATAGAGATGCTAAATATTCGAATAACAAAAGGAACAAATGAGGGGATAGTTTCAGAGCTATTTCAGAGCAGTGAGCTCCTCATAGGGCTAAATAGAGATGCTAAACGAGACGCCAGGGAAACAAAAGATACAAATTAGTTGAGATAGTTTCAGAATGATTCCAGGGTAGTGAGCTCCTCCCTGCAGCTAGATATAAACAGGGACTAACCAGAACTGAAGAAGTCTCTCGGATGAGCGGCGAAACGTCTTCAACCAAACAAACTTTGTCCAGTTGACAAATTGAACTTCTCCTTTTATCAAAGAGAAATGTGTTCCTGCAAACATCCTCGGGTACACTTACTTTTTTGTTGGGGACTTTCTCCTGGATGTGGTCACCTCCGATGTAACTATTGTTTGCCTCGTTGTCCAGTTATTCGCGTATCCTGCCACTGTCTTTCGGCAGCGAAAGAATCTGATCGCATTCTGTACATAAGCTCCGGAGAAAGTTTCTGGTGACACGAGCGTGTCCCGGGGAAAGAGTTCTCCTTCCTTCTTACGTAGCATTTACAGTCAAAACATTACATGCAGCTATGCAGCTTAAATATTCACGAGGTTTGCTTCTAGCTCACAGCTGATTGGCGGAAGATAAAAAACAAAAGAGCGCTAATGGTCACATGAATAGCCAGTAGCCCCAGTATGGTAATGTTGGTAATTTACACACGGCCCGATTCTTTCCGGTTCCTGTATGACCGGAGCAGGAGCTGTGGTCACATTGCCAGTTAGTCAGACCTGTTCCTAGTGCATGTTGGACTCTGTCAGGACTGCCCTTTGTCACTGGTTCTGTTTGTTTGAATTTATGGACAGAATTTCCAGAATCGCACAGTATACATGCAATTAATGCAAGTTCCAAAAAACAAGCCAATTTCAAAGATAAAATGTATGCTTTTCTAACGTGATTTTCTCATGTTCGCCCTGACCGAGTTGTGGCGGCTCTGGCTGCGGTCGGTCACATATGAGAAGAGCTAGAAATATAAACTGCTAATTTAATCCTTGTACAGGGTTATCAGCTTTTCAAAATGAAGTGGTGGAAGTTAAGGAAAGAGGAATGTTGTGAGGACTTTAGGATGGAAGTGAGGGCCGTCCTGGGCCCTGTTCAGGAGTTCCCAGACGATTGGGAGACTACGGCTAGGGTGATTAGGGAGACAGGTAGGAAGATTCTAGGTATGTCTTCTGGGCAGAGAAAAGAAGACAAAGAGACATGGTGGTGGAACGATGAGGTTCAGGAGAGTGTCCAGAGGAAGAGGTTAGCAAAGAAGAGATGGGACAGTGAGAGGACAGAAGAGAATAGACTAGAGTACAGAGAGAGGGCAAAGGAGGTAAAGAGGGAAGTGCCAAAGGCCAAACAAAAGGCATATGAGGAGTTGTATGATAGGTTAGACACAGAGGAAGGAGAAAAGGAGTTGTATAGATTGGCAAGACAGAGAAATCAAGCTGGTAAGGATGTAGAGCAGGTGAGGTTGATTAAGGACAAAGATGGAAATGTAGTCACCAGTGAGGAAAGTGTGTTGAGTAGATGGAAGGAATACTTTGAGGAGTTGTTAAATGAGGAAAATGAAAGGGAGCATAGAAATGAGGAGCCAGACACTATCAGGAAAAAGGTAGATCAGATTAGAAAGGATGAAGTTAGAAAGGCCCTAATGAGGATGAAGAGTGGAAAGGCAGTGGGTCCTGATGACATACCAGTGGAGGTATGGAAGTGCTTAGGAGAAGTGGCAGTAAATTTCCTGACTAGGTTGTTTAATGAAATTTTAGCGAGTGATAAGATGCCAGATGAGTGGAGGAAAAGTGTTCTGGTGCCGATTTATAAGAAGGGTGATGTGCAGAGTTGTAGCAATTACAGAGAGATAAAGTTAATGAGTCATACAATGAAGATTTGGGAGAGAGTAGTTGAGGCGAGGTTGAGGAAGGAAGTTGAGATTAGTGAACAACAGTTTGGTTTCATGCCCAGAAAGAGCACCACAGACGCAATATTTGCCTTGAGGATTATGATGGAGAAGTACAGAGAAAGTCAGAAGGAGCTACATTGTGTTTTTTTAGATTTAGAAAAGGCCTATGACAGGGTACCAAGGGAGGAATTGTGGTTTTGTATGAGGAAGTCAGGAGTGGCAGAGAAGTATGTTAGGTTGGTGCAGGACATGTATGAAAATAGTACAACAGTAGTGAGGTGTGCTGTTGGAAGGACAGAAGACTTCAAGGTGGAGTTGGGACTACATCGAGGATCGGCTCTGAGCCCCTTCTTGTTTGCTTTGGTGATGGACAGATTAACAGATGAGGTCAGACAGGAGTCGCCATGGACGATGATGTTTGCAGATGACATTGTGATCTGCAGTGAGAGTAGGCAGCAACTAGAAGAAAATCTAGAGAGGTGGAGGTTCGCATTAGAGAGAAGAGGGATGAATGTCAGTCGTAGCAAGACAGAGTACATGTGTGTAAATGATAGGGAGAACAGTGGAACAGTGAAGTTACAAGGAGCAGAGGTGGTGAAGATGGAGGATTTTAGATACTTAGAATCATCTGTTCAGAGCAGTGGAGACTGGAAGAGAGGTGAAGAATAGAGTGAAGGCAGGATGGAACAGCTGGAGAAACGTGTCAGGAGTGATCTGTGATAGAAGAGTGCCAGCTAGGGTGAAGGGAAAGGTTTACAGGACAGTTGTGAGACCAGCCATGATGTATGGATTAGAAACACTTGCAATAAGCAGAAGACAGGAGGCAGAGCTGGAGATAGCAGAGTTAAAGATGCTCAGATTCTCTTTAGGAGTGACAAGGATGGACAGGATCAGGAATGAGGTCATCAGAGGGACAACACAGACAGGAAGGTTTGGAGAAAAAGCTACAGAAGCCAGATTGAAATGGTTTGGACATGTTCAGAGGAGGGACAGTGGATATATTGGTAGAAGAATGTTAGAGATGGAGCTACCAGGTAAGAGACAAAGAGGAAGACCAAAGAGATTTATGGATGCAGTGAGGGAGGACATGGAGGTAGTTGGAGCCAGAGTAGAAGATACAGAAAATAGGGCGAGATGGAAAAAGTTGATTCGCTGTGGCAACCCTTGAAAAAGGGACAAGCCGAAAGGAGGAGAAGAAGAAGAAGAAGACAGGGTTATCAGCTTTTATACATAAGAATTTATGCAGACACAACGATTGACTTCTCCTCAGATGATTATTCTAATTTATGTAGATTTAATTTTATTCAGGTCCGTCCCTAAGTCCAGTGATGGCTGTGTGAAGACAGAAGAGTCCTCATTGCTCCAACAAAAACAAACTGATCACAGAGAGGACACACAGGGAGAGGACGTCACCTCTGAGACACATGTCCACCCCGAGACTGATGAAGACACAGAACATGCACCAGGGACTACAGGTGGAAATTAGCTCTGGTGCTACAACCAGCCTAAGAGGCTTTAATGAAGCTCAGGCAGCATCATAGGCACATTAGGTTGTTTGTGGTTTTTCATTAATAACAAAACAACAACTTGAACTGACGGTAGATGACTGCACGCCCAAGCCTCCATCCATTCATCCATTTTCTTCCCCGGTGCAGCAGTCTAAACAGGGACTCCCAGACTTCCTTCACACCGGACACTTCCTCCAGCTCCTCCGGGGGAACTCCGAGGTGTTCCCAGGCCAGCTGAGAGACATAGTCCCTTCAGCATGGCCAGGGTCTTCCCCGGGGACTCCTTCTGGTGGGACATGCCTGAACACCTCCCCAGAGAGGTGTCCAGGAGGCATCCGGCATAGATGGCCGAGCCACCTCAGCTGGTTCCTCTCGACATGGAGCTCCGTACTCCGAGCTCCTCCCCTGTGGCCGAACTCCTCACCCTCTCTCTAAAGGAGCACTCAGCCACTCTGCGGAGGAAACTCATTTCGGCCGCTTGTATCTGCGATCTTGTCCTTTCGGTCATTACCCCAAAGCTCATGACTAGAGGCAAAAACTCTAGGCTGGGAGGAGTTTGGAGAGGCCATGGAGGAGGACTGTCAATTGGCCTTAAAGAAATTCTGGTAAACTGTCCGACGCCTCAGGAGGGGGAGTAGTGCTTCACCAACACTGTTTACAGTGCGGGTGGAGAGCTGTTGACCTCGACTGGGGATGTTGTCAGATGGTGTAAGGAATACTTTGAGGATCTCCTCAATCCTCTGTCATGTCTTCCGAGGAGGAAGCAGAGGCTGGGGACTCGGAGGCGGACTCATCAATCACCCTGGCTGAAGTCACTGAGGTGTATAGCAATGCTCCAGGTGTGGATGAGATCCGTCTTGCGTATCTTAAGACTCTGGATGTTGTGGGGCTGTCTTGGCTGACACATTTCTGCAACATCGCGTGGCGGCCGCGGACAGTACCTCTGGACTGGCAGACTGGGGTGGTGGTCCATCTGTTTAAGAAGGGGCCAGACCAGACCAGTTTGTTCCAACCACAGAGGAATCACACTCTTCAGCCTCCCTGGTAAGGTCCATGCCAGCGTACTGGAGAGGAGAATCTGACCGATAGTCGAACCTCAGATTCAGGAGGAGCAGTTTGGTTTTCGTCCCAGCCGCAGAACACTGGACCAGCTCTATACTCTCCATCAGGTGCTCGAGGGTTCATGGGAGTTTGCCCAACCAGTCCACATGTGCTTTGTGGATCTGGAGAAGGCATTCGACCGTGTCCCTCGTGGTGTCCTGTGGGGAGTGCTCCGGGAGTATGGGGTTCGGGGGGTTCGGGACCCTTTGCTCAGCGCTGTCTGGTTCCTGTATGACCGGAGCAGGAGCTGTGTTCACATTGCCAGCAGTTAGTCAGACCTGTTCCTAGTGCATGTTGAACTCTGCCAGGACTGCCCTTTGTCACTGGTTCTGTTTGTATTTATGGACAGAATTTCCAGAATGGCTCAGTATACATGCAATTAATGTGAGTTAAATGAATCTACTAATTTGTCATGTACTTTGCATAAAGTGGTGTTACTAAATTGTTATCGACTACAGTGAACCCTCGCATTCGAGGGAGCCGCAGCGGGGGAGGACACTTGCGCGCAGAGAGGAGACACGCCTAGCGGACGAACCCGACCCCGTCCTAGAGAGCTGTGGAGTATTGGCGAGCCATGCCCCGAACTCCGGGGCGGTCTGATTTTGGAGCCGGGGTGAAATGCAACCAACCCTTGTGAGCGCAGGTTAGTGGGGGAAAATCCTCATGGTAGAGCTGATCGGGCTAGCCCCTCGCTGGTGCTCAGAGGTGTCTGTTAGCGGTTCGGCACTGTTAGCAGTGGCTTGAGTCTTGCCCAAAATGATATCCAGGTCGCTTTCCACTCGACTTTCGCACATGGCATGGATATGTTGTTCCAAAACAAACACACGTGTCGCACAAATTCACAGAGCCTATCTTTTACAGGAAAGATGTGTGTGATGTGTGATGTGTGTGAATTCTCACCTTTGTCTCCCCCTCGTCTCCTGCAGATGGTCAGATGTCCTCTCTGAGTCCTGGTCTTGCTCTGAAACAGGAAATCCCAGAGATTCCACAGCTTAAAGAGGAGCCAGAAGAACAGAGCATCACACAGGAGGAAGATCACCTGCAAGTGTGAGTCCCATCACTTTCAACACATTTTATGATAAAAAATATGTGCAGATTAGAAATAAACCAGAATTCCCCTGAATTCTTGTTTATTTGAGAATAGCCAGAAATATAAACTGCTAATTGAATCCTTCTTAGCTTTTATACATGAGAATTTATGTAGATTTTATTCAGGTCCATCCCTGAGTCCAGTGATGGCTGTGTGAAGACAGAAGAGTCCTCAGTGCTCCAACGAAAACAAACTGATCACAGAGAAGACGTCAGCTCTGAGACACATGTCCACCCCGAGACTGATGGAGACACGGAGCACTCTTCTGACACCGACAGCGATGAAGAGTGGAGACCTCCATTCAGCTCTTCAGCTGCACAGATGGAAACAGAGGCAGATGGAGATCACTATAACCAAGTCCAGACCGGGGACAGAAGCACCATTGCTTCAAACTCATTTTCACTTCTGTCCCCCAAATACAAGTTTGCACCAGAAACCAGAGCCACTGTGGACAATGGAAACTTCTCACAAACAGCTGAAGGAGCTGCAAGGAAGAAAGACCAGTGTTCTGTTTATAAAGAGAAATTTGGGTTTAAAGAGCATTTAAATAGATGCATTAGCGTTCACAAAGGAGACAAACCTTACAGCTGTTCTGTCTGTGAGAAAACATTTACTCTAAATGGCAATCTCACAAAACACATGCAAACACACACAGGAGACAAACCTTACAGCTGTACTGTCTGTGAGAAAACATTTGCCTATAAGGATAGACTCACACGACACCTGAGAACACACACAGGAGAGAAACCTTACAGCTGTTCTGATTGTGAGAAAACTTTTGCCTATAAGGATAGACTCACACAACACACGAGAACACACACAGGAGAGAAACTTTACAGCTGTTCTTTCTGTGAGAAAACATTTACTCAAAAGATTGTTCTCACACTACACATGAGAACACACACAGGAGAGAAACCTTACAGCTGTTCTGCCTGTGAGAAAACATTTACTCAAAAGATTGTTCTCACAAAACACATGAGAACACACACAGGAGAGAAACCTTACAGCTGTGCTGTCTGTGAGAAAACTTTTACTCAAAAGGGGGATCTCACAAAACATATGAGAACACACACAGGAGAAAAACCTTACAGCTGTTCTGTCTGTGAGAAATCATTTACTCAAAAGACTCATTTCACATCACACATGAGAACACACACAGGAGAGAAACCTTACAGCTGTTCTGTCTGTGAGAAAACATTTACTTACAAGAGTGTTCTCACAAAACACATGAAAACACACAAATGAGAGAAACCTTACAGCTGTGCTGTCTGTAAGACACGATTTACATGTCACTCTCATCTGAAAAGGCATGAGAAGTCACACGGGAGGGAAATAAATTGAACAGAAAATAACAGAAGGTGTTAGGCTGTTATTATGGGGTGTTACAAGAGACAGTTGTTTAAAATACTTTAAAATGTTCTGTTAAAGAGTAAAATAAAGATGTTGACCTGGTGTGTGGTTAATACCTGTAATATACCGGTAATATTGTAAGTTTGTGGTTTACCAACAACCATCCATTCATCCATTTTCTTCCACTTATCCGGGGCAGGGTCGCGGGGGCAACAGTCTAAGCAGGAACTCCCAGACTTTCTCCACCCCAGACACTTCCTCCAGTTCCTCCAGGGGGACCCCAAGGCATTCCTAGGGCAGTCGAGAGACATAGCCCTTCCAGCTTCCTGGGTCTTCCCCGCGGCCTCCTCCTAAGGGAGGCGTCCAGGAGGTATCCGGAACAGATGCCCGAGTCACCTCAGCTGGCTCCTCGATGTGGAGGAGCAGCGGCTCTACTCTAACTCCTGCTGTGTGACTGAGCTCCTCATCCTATCTCTAAGCGAGCGCCCAGCCACTCTGCAAAGAAAACTCATTTCAGCCGCTTGTATCCGCGATCTTGTCCTTTCGGTCATTACCCAAAGCTCATGACCATAGGTGAGGGTAGGAAAGTAGACTGAGCTGTAAATTGAGAGCTTTGCCTTTCGACTCAGCTCCCTCTTCGCCACAATGGTCCGGTACAACGACTGCATCACTGCAGACGCTGCACCGAACCGCCTGTCAATCTCACGCTCCATCCTCTCCTCACTCATGAACAAAACCCCGAGATACTTGAACTCCTCCACTTGAGGAAAGGACTGTCCACCCACCCGGAGAGGGCAAGCCACCTTTGTCCAGTCAAGAACCATGGCCTCGGATTTGGAGGAGCTGAACCTCATCCCAGCCACTTCACGCTCAGCTGCAAACCGCTCAAGTGCAGGTTGGAGGTCCCGGTCTGTTAAAGCCATCAGGACAACATCATCCTCAAACAGCAGAGATGAGTATGGTAATTATGGTCATTTACACACGCCCCGATTCTTTCTGAAACACTAGCCAATTTCAAAGACAAAATGTATGTTTTTAAAGCAACCAATGCTGTTATCTGAAACATGGAGTGGCTTCTTCATGATCTCAACTCGCACATTTGGCAAAAAAGCGAAATTCACTAATTTTGAAAAAAAAAAAGCTTCTATCGTGATTTTCTCTTTCTCTCTTTGCTCTGAGCGACTTGTGACGGGTTTTTCGTGGTCGGTCACATTTTCATTACATAATTTGGTAAGTAATCATTAGCCCTACATATTGGCCTAAAAATATCGGCAGAGCTTATCGGCCTTCAGTCACTCTGGATTCTAAACATCGGTCATTCTCTAGGTTTAACTTTCTTAACTATATTTTATAATCTAAACATTGTATTAACTTTTGCATGAAACTTAATGAATAGTTGTAGCATATAGTATCTGAGTACTTTATTTTCATCATTACTGTTATTATGACAAAGACGGTTTTTGTAAACTTTTTTTTTGTAAAGAAATCTTTTTTATTTCAATTCTAGAATCAGTCTGAGTTAACAAGTTACTTATGTTTTATTCATTACCGTAACGTAGGGTGACCAGATTTATAAAACAAATAAAACACTGGGACGTCCCTGGTTTGGGCTGGTTGGTAAGAATAAAATTGTGAAACGAGTAACGCATAATTAAGGAAGATTGTTATGCACTTGGCACTGTGAGGCAGTATAGTCACATTTTCTTTGTGTTTTTGTCATTTTTAAGCAGCTTTTCTGTATTTTACCCAAACAAATGACAATTTCTGCCTCTTTGCTGTTGGGAGGTATCAGATTGGTCAAAAATAGGGACACCTGACTCCCCCGCCTGAACCACGAGGGAGAGATGAGTGTAAACTTAGTATTAGACTCATCTGTCCCCTGGGCCGTGTGTGTGTGTGTGCCCGTGTGCGTGTGTGAGTGTGTGTGCGTGTGTGAGTGCATGTGTGCCCGTGTGTGTGTGTGCGTGCATGTGTGTATGTGTGTGTGTGTGTGTGTGCCCGTGTGTGTGTGTGTGTGTGAGTGTGTGCGTGCGTGTGTGTGTGTGCCCGTGTGTGCGTGAGTGCGTGTGCGTGCGTCTGTGTGTGTGTCCCCGTGCGTGCGTGTGTGTGTGTGTGTGTGTGCCCGTGTGTGTGTGAGTGTGTGCGTGCGTGTGTGTATGTGTGTGTGTGTGTGTGTGAGTGTGTTGTATTTGCATTCTGCATTTGAGTCTTGCTTAGTCCTGGTGTAGTCCTAGTCTAATCCTGATTTAGTCCTGGCCTAGTCCTAGTTTAGACATGGCTTAGTCCTAGTCTAGTCCTGGCTTAGTCCTGGTCTAGGCCTGGTCTAGTCCTGGTCTAGTCCTGGCCTAGTCCTGGTTTAGTCTTGGCCTAGTCCTGGTGTAGTCCTGGTCTAGTCCTTGTCTAGTCTTGGTCTAGTCCTGGTCTAGTCCTGTTCTAGTCCTGGTTTAGTCCTGGTCTAGTCTTGGTATAGTCCTGGCCTACTCCTAGTCTAATCCTGGTCTAGTTCTGGTTTAGTCCTGGTCTAGTCCTGGTTTAGTCCTGGTCTAGTCCTGGTTTAGTCCTGATCTAGTGCTGGCCTAGTCCTGGTTTAGTCCTGGTCTAGTCCTGGTTTAGTCCTGGTTTAGTCCTGGTCTAGTCCTGGTTTAGTCCTGGTCTAGTCCTGGTCTAGTCTTGGTTTAGTCCTGTTCTAGTCCTGGTTTAGTCCTGGTCTAGTCTTGGTATAGTTCTGGCCTACTCCTAGTCTAATCCTGGTTTAGTCCTAGTCTAGTTCTGGTTTAGTCCTGGTCTAGTCCTGGTGTAAACCAGGTCTAAACCAGGTCTGCACCAGGTCTAAACCAGGTCTAAACCAGGTCTAATCTAGGACTAAAACAGGTCCAACCCAGGTCCAAACCAGGCCTAATCTAGGACTAAACCAGATCTAAACCAGGTCTACTCTACACAACACCAGGAATTAATTGTAGACAATATTTGGCTGTAATATAGAGAGGGGTGAGGTGCTCCTGAGGGCAGAGGGGTGAGGTGCTCCTGAGGGCAGAGGGGTGAGGTGTTCCTGTAGTGGGTGAGTGGGGTCCTGTTCTATTGAAAGTGCAAAGCGTCCAATAGCCCTGTTGTTGAGATCTGCAAGGTTGGGTGTGGGGAGTCCTATAATTTTAGCAGCTGTATAAGTTACATCCAGTGAGGCTGGGGGCCGAGGAGAGGGAAAAGAATATTTAAAGTAGAAGAAAAAAGGACAAATAAATCACTCAGTAAGATTAAAAGTAGATTAGACTTAGACAAACTTTATTGATCCACAAGGAAAATTGTTTGGGTACAGTAGCTCACTCATCAAATATAATATAACAGAGAGTAACAAAAATAGATGGAATAGCAAAAAAAAGAGCAATAGACCAGTGTCAAATGAGATATAATTATAAAAATAAAAAATAAAAAATAAATGTATACAGCTCTGGAAAAAAAAAAAAAGAGACCACTGCAAAATGATCAGTTTTTCTGATTTTACTACTTATAGGTCTGTGTTTGGGCAAAAGGAACATTTTTGTTTGAGTCTATAAACTACTGACAACATTTCCCCCAAATTCCAAATAAAATATTATCGTTTAGATCATTTATTTGCAGAAAATGACAAATGGTCAAAATAACAAAAAAAAGATCCATGTTTTCAGAGCTCAAACAATGCAAAGAAATGTCAAGAAAATTCATTTTAAAACAACATAATACTAATGTTTACACTTAAGAAGAGTTCAGAAATCAATATTTGGTGCAATAACCCTTATTTTTAATCACAGCTTTCATGTGCCTTGGCATGCTCTCCACAAGTCTTTCACTTTGTTCTTGGGTGACTTTATTCCACTCCTGGTGCAAGAACTGAAGTAGCTCAGCTTTGTGTTTGTGTCGGAATTCAACAGATGCTGGAATGGAATGGCTGTAATACATGTAGAGATGCTGATTTCAGAAAAAAAAATGCAGTGGTCTCTTATTTTTTTCCAGAGCTATATGTACAAATCAGAATAAAACAGAAAAATAAGTAATAAAATATAAAATACAATATAAAATATAAAATAAGATAACCAATCACAGCTATATACAGTTATAGGGAGGATATTGGCTGTTCAAGCACATTTACAGCCCATTGTTCAGGAAACTATTTCAGTGGATCCTTTTAGCCGTTCTAACGGTCTCCAAAAACTCAGTCATGCACTTTCACAAGGGTATTACAAAATGCACAAATTATGACACGATATTTAAAGAGCTGAAATATGGAAAACATGGAGCCTGGTCAGATCACTCATCTTTGAGCTTCTTCAGCTCCTCCAGGGTTCTGCTGCACTGCTCTTTCACCTCTGGGAGGCGCTCTACTGTGGCCTCTTCTATAATAAAAGCCTTGAGCAGAGAGGACAGCTCCTGCATCCGGGTCTGAGTACGGACCACGGCTTCTGTGTCTCTGTTTAGGTCTTCGAGAGAAATCTTCATATTCATGAGTAATGGCTTCAGGGATGCAACCATCTCCAGAAACTCTATGAGTAACATCGTCACCTGCTCCACTGTTTCTTTGTCTGAGATCTTCTCCTTATGAAACATTGCACCCACAGCACCCAGAGCCACAGCTGTTCCAGCTGCAATGCCCAGGGCCACCAGAGACATGCCACCGGTGAAAGGAGCCAGAGCCACCATGCCCCCGGCCATCCCTACCCCTGCAATAGCTATGCCAGGTGCCCGAGCTGCTGTCTGACGAACCCTTTCACTCCAGTGCCTGCTCCTCTCATACACCTGGTCCAGCTCATACACAATCTTCTCCAGACGCCCAGAGCAGCGCTTCAGCTCTGAGGTGAAATCTTTGAAGTGATTGTGAAAGTCCATACTTCTCCTCCTCACACGTTTCATTCTGAAGCTGAGAACGTCCAACACAGGGAAACAGCAGCAGGTCCAAGAGGAGCTCACAGAGAAGACTGCAGCTGAGGCACAGAAGGGAACAAACACAAGCACTGTGAAGGTTTATTATGGTGTACTGATAGTCTTGGTCTGGTCCTGGTCTAGTCCTCGTTTAGTTCTGGTCTGGTCCTGGTTTAGTTCTGGTCTTGTCCTGATCTGGTCCATATTTAGTCCTGGTCTAGTCCTAAGTTAGTGTGGATCAAGTTCTGGTTTAGTCCTGATCTAGTCCTTGGTTAGTCCTGGTCTAGTCCTGGTCTGATCATGGTTTAGTCCTGGTCTGATCATGGTTTAGTCCTGGTCTACTTCTGGGTTAGTCAATGTTTAGTCATAGTTCAGTCCTGGTCTAGCCCTGGTCTAGTTCAGATTTAGTCCTGATCAAGTCCGGACCAATTCCTGTTTTAGTCCTGGACTAGTCCTGGTCTAGTTCTTGTCTGGTCCTGTTTTAGGGACAAACACAAACACTGTGGTCTAGACCTGGTATGATCCTGGGTTATGATCCCTGGTCTAATCCTTAGTAAATCCTGGTTTAGTTCTGCTTTAGTCCTGGCCTAGTCTTGCTCTAGTCCTGGTCTAGTACTTGTTTCATCCTGGTTTAGATCTGGTCCTGGCCTAGACCTGGCCTAGGCCTACCATGTTTAGTCATGGTTTAGTCCTCGGTTAGTCCAGCTCTAGTTCTGGTTTAGTTTGGTTCTTATTGAGACAAGCTTGCACAAAGTTCTTCTGGAGTAAATGTGGAATAAAGCAGCCTAAAGAAGAGGGAAGGTTTTTTGTTGTCATGTGTGAGAGCTTAGCCTGTAGTCCTGGTCTGGTTCTGGTCTTGTCCTGGCCTAGTTCTGAGTTGGTCCTGGTTTAGTCCTGGCCTGGTCCTGATTTAGTTCTGGTTTATTCCTTGGTTAACCCATGTTTAGTCCTGGTCTAGTCCAGTGCTAGTTCTGTTTTAGTCCTGGTCTGGTCCTAGTTTAGTCCTGGTTTAGTGCTGAACTAGTCTGGTCCTGCTTTAGTCCTGATTAAGTCCTGGACTAGTCTGGTCCTGCTTTAGTCCTGCTTAAGTCCTAGTTTGGTCTTGGTTAAGTCCAGGCCTAGACCTGGTCTGATCCTGGTCTGGTCCTGGTGTAGTCCAAGTTTGGTGCTGGTTTAGTCCTGGTCTAGTCCTGGTTAAGTCCTGGTCTAATCCTGATCTAATCCTGGTCTGGTCCTGGTGTAGTCCTAGTTTGGTCCTGGTTAAGTCCTGGTTTGATCCTGGTTTGATCCTGGTCTGATCCTGGAGTAGTCCTAGTCTGGTCCTGGTTAAATCCTGGTCTAGTCCTGGTCTGATCCTGATCTAGTCCTGGTGTAGTCCTGGTCTAGTCCTGGTTTGATCCTGTATGTAGGACTCACCTGTTGGAGGTCACCTGACGCACTGGGCACGCTCAGTAGGGCTGTGTGCGCCTATGAACAGATTCAGCCAATCAGAGGCGAGCTGAGGATGTAGGAGAATTCTGAAAGTCCCGGACTGGTTTCGTTGTCATGGGAACACAGAAAAGGAAAACTAAGGCTAACAGACAAAACGCATGAACCATAAAATAAGGTGATTCTGTGGCTCAAAAAAGTTTTACATGAAATTTTGCAGATACATCAGTACTAACACAAACAAACCAGTGCTAGTGCAGTTTCTGCAGCTCAGTGAGGGAAGTCTGGAGGTTCTGAGCTTCACATGAGCCCGTCCGTAAACTGAGACATGTATTTGGAGGTCTAATCTAGGACTAAACCAGGTCCAAACGAGGATTAAAACAGGTCCAAACCAGGTCTAATCTAGGACTAAACCAGATCTGAACCAGGTCCTAATGAGGATTAAAACAGGTCCAAACTGGGTCTAATCTAGGACTAAACCAGGTGTACACATCAGGAATTAATTGTAGAAAATATTTGACTGTAATATATTTTATACCAATTTTTGCAAATCTGAATTTTTAGCCAAACCAGATCTAAACTAGATTAAACCGGCCCAAAGTGACTCCAAACTAGTGTCACATATTAAAATGTGAAATGTTGTAGATATTTGGAGTGCTGATGAGGTGCTCCCTCTGTGACCTGCTGTCGCTTTGCCTCTGCCCAGGGACTAAACATGAGCTTGTAGTTAAATGTGGCCTGAGGTAGCACTATCGCCAGGTGATTTTCACCTGAGCAAAAGTATTTACATGATTTTCAATATGTTGCATTTTTCTGAGTGTCATGGGTCCCTGGGGAGCTTCACCATTGTTTTTGACATCTTTGAAGGTGTAGGTGTTTCCCGACCCCAAAGCCCACTTTTTCCTACAGGCTTTCGGCTGATTTTCACCCAGCAATAGTGAAAGAGGAATGTAAGAATGTAATGAATTTAATGTAAGAGGATGTAAGGAATAGGTAAGTAAGAGTGGTCCTGGAATGTGTATCTATCCTTATTTAGTGCAGTGGTTATGAATAAATATCACAAAGTGGTGATTTCAAAGGGAATTCTTATGGTGAAAACAATATTTTAGTCACTGGTCATTTTTACCCACTGAAAAGATACTATTTTTTAGTTTAGTTTAGTTTTTATTTGAAAAGGGACAATGTACAGAGACATTAAGCTCAAAAAAACAAAGATGATCTGCACCAGATTATAGCTACATAGCTAGTTTCCATCTGCAGTCCCCATTACATTAAAAATTACAGTAAAAATCTCAATCAACAATAAGAAACATTCACACGGACACATTCTCACACCACACAGGAACACAGATAGACACACTCTCACATAGTCACACACACATGTTCAATGCAAAATACCATACAAGGCACACATTTTAAAATAATTACAAGTATTTACAAAATCTTCATCTTTTAAAATTCATACTCATATCAGTCTTTACATAGCCTATTGTATATCAAGTAACAATAATGCTGTTATATAAAAATTAGTGTTGACAGGCTTGATTGTTCTCCAGCCACTTTTTAAGCTCCGTTGAAAAAGTTGTATAGCTTGCCTGACATTTTAATTCATTTGGAAGGTTGTTCCAGTCTTTAATGGCGTTATAGGAGAAGGCTGTTTGTGCAAATGATGTTTTACGCTTTGGGATGGCACACTGCCCCCTGGTGGAGACGCGTGTGGTTCTGGTTGTGACAGTAGAGGTGTAATGAACAAAGTGCTTCAGGGGGGCCGGTGCAGAGTTATTGAGGATTCTATAAACTAGGCGGATTGAGGCAAGTCTCTGAATATTGTCAAAGCTAAGTAGATGATATTTCTGTAAGATATTGCAGTGATGGTGTTGTCTTGGTTTCCTGTCAAGGACTTTTAGGGCTTGTTTGTGCAGAGATTCCAGTGGCTTGAGGGTGGTTTTGGTTGCCTGGGACCAGCTTGTGATGCAGTAATAGAAACGGGACATGATCATTGCATTAAAGAAGGTGTGTGCTGCTTCTTTTGTTCCTCTCTCCTGCAGCTGTTCGTGTGTCGAGGAGTCTGAGCTTCACCAGGGAAGTCTCACATGTCCCAGGAACAGTGTTGGGCAAGTTACTCAAAAACTGTAATGCACTACTTATTACTTGTTACTGTCATTTTAAAGTAATGCCTTACATTACAATATTACTCTAAATAAAAAGTAAGGCATTACACTACTTTTGCATTACTTTAGTTACTCTCGCCAAAATGACTGGAAATAAGGATTTGGCAATCTACAGTGCAAATCTCTCATGTGTCATGACTTTCACCTGCCATCCAGGAGGTTTTGGGAGCCTGCAGACTGAAACCCAACATGTTCAGTAATTGCTTCTTACCCGCTTACAATACCAAAAGATAAATCGTCCTTTCCCTTCTTGCCACACCTTACCATGCACTCCAGCACCTGTTCACTGCCATCCTCTTCAGTTCTGTAGCAAATGGCATTTTCACATTTGGTATACACATCTGTGAATATAGCCCATATGGATAGCTATTAAGATCCAGCTGTATTGCCCTCTAGGAGCTAGCACTATCCTGTTCTTCTGGTTCTGTCATCCTTTGTCAGTCTGCCAGTTCGAGACGAAGTAAAAGGAAATGGAATGTCTGCGTGGACTTTTATATCACTAGCTGATCTCGCGGAACTTTGTATGAAATGTAATGTTTTGCGCGGACTTATCAGATTCAGTAGCTGATCTCGCGGTGATCCGCGAACTTTGTATGAAGAAAACGCAAAACCCACAAAAACAAAGCAGGTTAAAAATGCATTGTAATGTGCGTTACTGGCATTGTAACGAGTAATATATTACAGATTTTCTTCCCTGTAATGCGTTACACCAAAAAGTAATGCATTACAGGAATTAATTACTTTTGTAACGAGTTACTCCCAACACTGCCCAGGAATGGGTGAACCAAACACCAAGTTTACAGTAACATTATTTATTTATTTTAGGAATTTTTTTGTTCTCAAATTCCTAATTTTTCTGTAATTTTGGAACATTTTTAGGGTCTTCCTATGTTTTTTTGTTACACATACCACAGCTGAAAATAAAAGAAAACCTCTAATTGATCATGTGTTGTCATATTTTGATCTGTTTTTCATGACAAGTACTTTTTGTTGGGTATGTTATACCGGGTCAAAATTACTGGGCAAAAGTGCTGGTGTTACTTTTTATAGCGAAAGTGTTCTAGGGTTAAATAAAAAAAAAGAATAATATAATTTATTTAAAAAGTTACTCATGTAAATGTAACAAGAATACTCCGCACTGTTTTGTGCACCACTGTTTGCGCAATACATCACATTTCCACAAGAGAGCGCCATTGTCTTGTGCGCCAAATTGGAGACGCGCGAGCTGAATTTAAAGCCTCTAATTTACCAACTTCACAAGGTCTAAATGGTAATAATCAGTTCAACTCAACTTATCAATTCTGGATTTCAATTTTTACTCGTTTTGCCGCGTTAATTCTCATTTGTTGTTGATTTTCGACAGTTTATCCGCGCCACGCTTTTGTCCACACTGTTCCATGGCAGTAATAACGCGTCGCGCCGGTGCCAGTGGATGTTACGGCCACACCCCGCGCTTTGCCACTGAACACGTCCGACCAGTGATGAGTGCCGTGGGTGTGCCGTGGGTGTGCCGTCTCCCTGCGCCCTGCGTCACGCTCCTCTCTCCAAACGCGCGAGTCAGTCCAGCGAGGACGCACGGGGAAGGCAGTCCGAGAAGGAGCGCACATTCCCGGGGAGGATCGGAGCCCGAGTGTCCCTACGTGGAAGTTTAGAGTTTTTGGAGGAGCGCGCGTAAAAATGGGGGATGTGGTTTCCTCGCATTTGGACGAGAGCAGGAGAGAGATGATCACAGGTAAGACGAGGTTATTCAAGGCTGGATTTCAGTGAATTTTCAGGGATATTTAATTTAAAAGTTATAAAAAAAATGAAGCTTTTTTGTTGCAGTTTTTGTACCACTGTAGAAAATAATTGTCTGTCTATATTTGACTGTATGTCTATTGTCTGTCTATATTATGACCAAGTAAATTAGGACTAAACCAGGTCTAAATTAGGACTAAACCGGGTTTAAACTAGGACTAAACCAGATCTAAACCAGGTCTACACTATACTGGGAATTAAATGTAGAAAATAACTGCTATAATATATTCCAATTACCACCAATTAAGTCATCTAGGACTAAACCAGGTCCTAACATTAAACAGGTCCAAACCAGGTCTAATCTAGGATTAAAACAGTTCCAAAACAGGCCTAATCTAGGATTAAACCAGGTCCAAACCAGGTCTAATCTAGAACTAAACCAGGTCCAAACCAGGTCTAATCTAGGATTAAAACAGTTCCCAAAAGGTCTAATCTAGGACTAAACCAGGTCCAAACTCGGTGTAAACTAGGACTAAACCAGGTCAAAACCAGGTCATAATTAGGATTAAAAGTGTTTGAAACCAGGTCTAATCTAGAAATAAACCAGGTCCAAACCAGGTCTAATCTAGGACTAAACCAGGTCCAAACCACGTCTAATCTAGGATTAAAACAGTTCCAAAACAGGCCTAATCTAGGACTAAACCAGGTCCAAACCAGGTCTAATCTAGGACTAAACCAGGTCCAAACCACGTCTAATCTAGGATTAAAACAGTTCCAAAACAGGTCTAATCTAGAACTAAACCAGGTCCAAATCAGGTCTAATCTAGGATTAAAACAGTTCCAAAACAGGCCTAATCTAGGACTAAACCAGGTCCAAACCAGGTCTAATCTAGAACTAAACCAGGTCCAAATCAGGTCTAATCTAGGATTAAAACAGTTCCAAAACAGGTCTAATCTAGAACTAAACCAGGTCCAAATCAGGTCTAATTTAGGATTAAAACAGTTCCAAAACAGGTCTAATCTAGGACTAAGCCAGGTCCAAACCAGGTCTAATCTAGGAGTAAACCAGATCCAAACCAGGTCTACACAACACCAGGATTTAATTGTAGAAAATATTTGTAATATATTCCAATTATTACAAACGTAAACTAGGACTAAACTAGGACTAAACCAGATCTAAACTAGAATTACACCAACAATAAACCGGACCAAACTGACTCCAAACTAGTGTTGTCACGATATTAAAATGTCAAACTTTAATACTGAGACTTGACTGATATTGATCCCGATACCACGATGATAATAAGAAACCCTCTTTATTTAGACAATAGAACGTGATTTTCAGCATTAAATCATAGAACCTTCTTTTCTATCCCCAGTAGGTCGGTGTGAATGTGAATGTGACTTTTTTAGTACCAATACCTGCTCAACTGAGTTTTAGTATTGATTTTTATCTAATTTTCAATACATCTGATAACCCTAGTCCAAGCCAAGATGTAAACTGTGATGATATCATAACAGAACGTTTGAATTTTAACAGCACTAATCTGTGTTTTACAAAAGACACTACAGAAAAACATGAATAAAATGTACTATTCATTGTTTTTAATCGATATTATTTGTAATTTCAGAGAAAATATGGCAAATATGCACATTTATGGTTCATTCTGAAGAAGGCAGGAGCAGTGTATTAGTATTAAAACTAAATGAGGAGTCAAATAATTATAATAATCATAATTAATACAACAGTTTAATACAATAAAACAAGTTAGAATTACTTAAAGGCTCTGTTTACATTTCTTTCTCCCATGTATTTGAGCAATGTGCAGGTCAATATAAGTCAGTCTATTTTCTGATCATCAGGAAGTGTGTCTTAGCATGCCAGTTGTGGTTGACTTTACCACAAGAGAGTTTAGAAATGCAAATAAAAACTGATGCTCTGAACGCATAATGAGTGAGGAATAACTTCGGATCACTGCAAAACGTTTATAATGAACTAGTTTTGCATTTTAAGAGGGTAAAAACGGGGAGAGAACTTTAAAAAAATAAAATATAATCAAAAACTATTGTCATTCTAAAGTAGGACAGAGAGAATTGCTGTGAATCACAAGTTTAGTCACTTTGGGTGGCAGCCAAATACTTGAAATACGCACATCAGCTAAACAATGCCAAGGAAGGAAGCTGGTATTCACCTCACTGTGCCCTCATAAACCCCAGCTTTATGAAATACAAAATACTAAAGTGCGTATAACAGGTTTTCATGTTTTTCTAATTCTGATCTGGTTTGGTGGGATAATACCTGTGGTCAATATTTATCAAAGTTTTACATCCAGGTATGTTTTTGAGGAAGTAACAACATTCTAGCATGGCTTAGAGCTCAATTTTAATATAATTTAATGTAACTTAGTATAATATAGGGCCTTTAAGTGGCTGTTTGTGAGAACAAGTTGAAAACAAAAGTGAAAGCAAAAAACTAGAACTCTAGAACTAGAAAAACTCTACACTAAAAGTATAGTTTTAATACAAAATCCCTCTAACTATGTCGGCAACACAGAAAAAACTAAATGCAGAGACAATTCATGCACAAGGAAGGCATTTTTCTGTCAGTTCAAACCTTGAATTAACAAAATAAAGGTGCTGTTTATTGTGACGCAGCTCCGTCCCCGCGTGTGAAGACGCGCGCGCTGAACCCCGTCAAACATTAAACTTAATTCCCCATAACCTCTCCAGCGCGTTCTGCCGCGACAAAGCGTGCTTAGATACTTAGAAGCGCCAGTTTTGCGCACCCAAATCACGCTAAAATCGATGGTTTACTCACCCTCATGCTGCCGCTCCCTCCCCCTTGTTGCGCTCTGGCAAATCCGGACATTTGCGGGGTTCCGGTGGTCATGTGAGCCCTGAGCAGGGCTGGACTGGGACAAATAAACGGCCCTGGCATTTCTGGCTTACACCGGCCCCTCATAATTAGCGGAACACAATGGAATAATTTATGTTTGTGTTCCCCGAAGCAAAGTATTTTACTGTTGTTAGATCTTGGCCGAGGGGAAACCAGGGCACAACATTTAAAGGAAAAATCCCCAAAACCACCAGCAAACTCACAGCAACTACACATTCAACGGTTTATTTAAAATGCATCTCGCACACACACAGAAAAAAACGTTTCTCATCGAATCTACACGATTCACGTAAGTCACCTGTTTTGGCTTCAAAACAGTGAATTTCGCCGAAAGGTGAGCGATTTTTATGCCTGTCCATCACCTAAAAGTTCCGGTATTATCCAGACATTACTAACTGCTGACCTGCTGCTGTGCTACACTTCCCTGGTCACTCTGTCCCTCGGGTTCCCTCGGGTTCCCTCGGGTTCCCTCGGGTTCCCTGTCCACAGTCTCTGGCTGCTCCTCTCCCTGTCCACCTTCAGCCTGGGCTGCAGAGGCTCCAGCCCCGCCAGAGAATATGTCCGTTATTTTAGAACATTTTGCAGCGTCTATAGTGACATTTTTTAATCTTTTATCCCGTAACTTCTCCACACCCCCTTTCTGCCGCTTCTCCATGTTTCCACGCTCAACACTGAAACTGGCGGGAATCACTGCAGAGAAAGGGGCGGGACCACTCTCGTAAGCTTCTATATCCTGATTGGTTTAGTCCACTGTCTGTATTGAACATGGACCAGTGGGACCCCTCCTCTAAATTGCGGGCCGGTCTCTAAGTTAAAAAAAAAAAAAAAAACAGCATCAGCCCACCGGGAAAATGCCCGGTATGCCCGATTACCAGTCCAGACCTGGCCATGAGTAATTTGCACGGGCAATTATCTGTATTCTCTGTATATTTGAGACATTGGATATGATTTATTGATTTTGTATTAAAGCTATTGTCCGTGCTCACCTTTTGGCACCTGACATATTCGCCATTTAATAGTGAAATGGTGTAAATAAACTTTCTAATGAACGTTCTGTAATGTGGGAGGGGGAATGGGGGTATACAGGTGTGCTCTGCAGCTCTGTCATCAGTCTGGTCTGGGCTCCAGTGGAGGTAACGTGCGCTGAGAGAAAGAGAGCGAGCGTAGAAAATAATTGCTATAATATCCTCCTGGGACCTGAAGAAAAAAATTGTACAGGGGGTCCTCGGGTTACGACGTTGATCCGTTCTTAAGACGCGTCGTAACCCGAATTTCGTCGTAAGTCGGATTTTGCCTTTGATCTTCCAACCAAAGCACCAATAACCTTTCCATCTCAATAATTAGACCACTACGCTGCTTGGTTATCACTGTCGCTTTCATAGGAGCAGATCAGAGCCCACATCAGGTACTTCCTCCCACATTGGGCACGCACACGAGGCCGTCTTCTTCGCCCTACAACCACAACAGAGCGTATTCTTCCACCATGCGCCGCGCGCCGTTCGCGTTTGTTTACGTTGCTTACCACGCTAAACCGCGTAAGACGGAATGACGCGTAATTTTTTTTTTTTTTTTTAATGGGGGAGTGTTCGTAACCACGAAATGTCGTAAGTCGAGACCGTCGTAACCCGAGGACCCCCTGTATCTGAATTATTATTATTATTTAAATTTTCTATTTGGAGGTAAATGAACACCTTAGCATTTACATTTTGTTAATTTTATTTGTATTCATAATAATAATATTCATAACGTGTCCTGCGTAATGGGACATTTTGGTGTTAAATCCATGTAAACTTCACAAAAACTTTTTTTTTTTTTTTGACGACCAACATCTCTGACAAGCTTCTACAGTTAGGTCAAATAGTTTTTAGTCTCACTTTTAATATCTTGTTTATTTATTTATTTTAGTATTTTTTATTTATTTTTATGTATTATTTATTTTTTTATTTTTTTATTTTTATGTATTTATTTTAGTGTTTTTTAACGTATTATTTATTTCTATTTTTATTTATTATAATTTATTTTCTATTTATTTAGTTTTATTTATTTATTTATTTTAGTATTTATTTTTATTTTTGTGTATTATTTTAATTTTATTTATTTATTTGAGTATTTTTGTTATTTATTGTTATTTTTATGTATTATTTAGTTTGACAGGCTGGTTAACTCAATGTCCACTATAAAGGACACAAATTAATGGGCGGGTCTCAGGAGGATATACCAGTTACCACCAAGTAAGTCATCTAGGACTAAACCAGGTCTAAACCAGGTCTAAACCAGGTCTAATCTAGGACCAAACCAGGTCTAAACCAGGTCTAATCTAGGACCAAACCAGGTCTAAACAAGGTCTAATCTAGGACTAAACCAGGTCCAAACCAGGTCTAATCTAGGACCAAACCAGGTCCAAATCAGGTCTAATCTAGGACTAAACCAGGTCCAAACCAGGTCTAATCTAGGACCAAACCAGGTCCAAATCAGGTCTAATCTAGGACCAAACCAGGTCCAAATCAGGTCTAATCTAGGACTAAACCAGGTCTAATCTAGGACTAAACCAGGTCCAAACCAGAAAGAGAGCGAGCAAGCGTCAGAAAGACTTAAAGGGGAAGTCTGCCGAAACAGTTTTTTTTGTCTGCCTCTATATTTAACTTTAACGCAGAGACTATCACTGACTGTACTGCTGTACATATTTTTTCATGCACTTTTGAGACCTTTTTTTGCACTGTGGGAGAGCACAATAAACCACCCAATAAGCCTGAGTTTCTTGAAGAATCCCGCCACATCCATTTATATTAATTTGTCAAATCATAATCACTAACTATTGTGTATTTTAGAAAAGTTTTACCTCAGTATAGCTGCTGCCCGTGTCCAATCAAGAAAGAATAATCACTCACTAAATCACCAAAATTATAAAATAAAAAAAAAGCAAAGGAAGATTTTCAGTACAGTCTTAAATATCCAGTAAGTAGGCTGTGTTAAAGAACCCATGTTAGACTATTTTCTGAGTTGTTATGTTGTTTCCTCATCAAAAACAGACCTGGAGTTGTGTTTTGTTTCATTCACACGCATTTGACACATAATATTATTTAGGCTGAGTTCTTCTCTCAAATAGAAAACACTCTGTTCCACCTTGTGATGTCATGTAGGAAGTGGTTCAGTGTGTTTTTAAACTTTTAAACTCCTTCACTAGAATCATTTGAATGATTTCAACGGTGGAATTGCAGATCTCTACTGAACTAAAGGTAAAAGGTAGCTTCAAAACTACCGCTACATGACATTTTAGAGATGTAAACAGACTGATAATAAAGCGTTATCAGTCTGTTTACATCACACAACATGCCATAAAGCTCAAATGAATCCTTTCTGTTTAATATAACTATGTTTTGAAATGAGTCGTCTAACCTGTCCTAGTATTTTGAGAAACTAATATTTCTCTCCCTCCGTTTTCCAAAGTAAGCCCCATTTACACTACACTGGTATTTTTAAAAATTGAGACATTTCCCTTCGTTTGTACCCATCGTTTACATGCAAACGGCGAATTTGCCTCTGAAAACGAAGGAGAACGCTCTGCAAGTCAATCAGAATCACACTTTTGGTGCGTCAGCTGCCTAAAATTCCGTTTTCCTCAGTTTACATGTAAACGCGAAACCGGAGTTTTCCAAAATCTCTACTTTTGCCGGAGTTTTTGGAAAGAATAGTTTTCAGAGGAAAAATCTGTTTGTGTGTAAATGACAGACACAAACAAAGGGAAAAGTCTCCGTTTTTACAGATGCCTGGGTATGTGTAAACGGGGCCCTAGACATAGTAAATCCATCCATTTTCTTCCGCTTATCCGGGGCCGGTCGCAGGGGCAACAGTCTAAACAGGGACTCCCAGACTTCCTTCACCCCAGACACTTCCTCCAGCTCCTCCGGGGGACCCCAAGGTGTTCCCAGGCCAGCCGGGAGACATAGTCCCTCCAGCGTGTCCTGGGTCTTCCCCAGAGCCTCCTCCCGGTGGGACATGCCCGGAACACCTCCAGATGGAGGCGTCCAGGAGGCATCCGGAACAGATGCCCGAGCCACCTCAGCTGCTTCTCTCGACGTGGAGGAGCAGCGGCTCTACTCTGAGCCCCTCCCGTGTGACTGAGCTCCTCACTCTATCTCTAAGGGAGCGCCCAGCCACTCTGCAGAGGAAACTCATTTCGGCCGCTTGTATCCGCGATCTCGTCCTTTCAATCATTACCCAGAGCTCATGACCATAGGTGAGGGGAGGAACGTAGATCGACGGTAAATCGAGAGCTTTGCCTTTCGACTCAGCTCCCTCTTCACCACAACGGTCCGGTACAGCGACCGCATCACTGCCGACGCTGCACCGATCCACCTGTCAATCTCACGCTCCATCCTCCCCTCACTCGTGAACAAGACCCCGAGATACTTGAACTCCTCCACTTGAGGCAGTAGTAAATCCATGTGAATGAATATAAGAAACAAATAGCGTCAAATAGGTGTTTGCAACATATGTAAATGAGTCTATACTGTCGAAATAGAATGCGTTTTTTATTATCATCGTGGTTCCGGAATCGGGATTGAGTATCGAGGCTATTCCCTGACATCGGAAAGAACCCCACGCGTTTACTGACAGATGATTGGCTGTACCTCTTCATTACATTGATTAATAGCAGCCCGACTGATGATCCTGCACAAATCAACAGTCGCGCTTGAGAATGGAACAATGGCATAATTACAGAGAGGTACGTCCAAAATGTGAATCAATCATCTGCGATTGTCGTTAGTTTAAAATGCCCAGATAATAATACACTTTTATCTGATGTTCTAATTTCTCCTCATCACAAACAGAGCTGCAGTTGTGTTTTGTTTCATTCTCACATGTTCAACAGTTCTTCTCTCAAACACAAAACACTCTGTTCCACCTTGTGATGTCATGTGGTAATACAGGATGGGCTTCACTGTGCTTTTAAACTCCACTTACTTTCATAAGATTCACTTGGATCGTTTCAGCCCTGGAATTGCAGCTCATCATAAGGACACATGTTTTTTTATTAGAGTAAACTTAAACAAAATGGAAAAACATGCTTTTATTTTTGGAGTAACATTACATACTGTGGCTTCAATTATGTTTTAGGAAGTTTCTTAGATTATAAACCAACTTTACTTTTAAAAAACTCATGAAAAGTCAAAAAGAATTAAACACTGACAAGATGTAGGCTACAACATGTAAATGACGTGTTTGAATCAAATCAGATGCAAAGACAGATCTGCTTTAGAATCTCAGAGTTTCAGTTTGTTTTGCCTGACACATGTAAACTCCGACTGCGTCCTGTACTTGTACTCACACAGTACACAGACAGGAGTGGTGACAGTTGTAGTAACAGTAGTACTGACAGTAGTATTAACTGTGGTATTGGAGTACTGGTGACAGGAGGTGTGTTTAGAATGTGAGACAGTCCAGGCCTCACCCGTACCACACGGACAGCTGTACACGAAGTCATAATGAAAGGCCCAGTGCGGGAACATAAATATTATTTAACTAAATACACTGTAGTTTGTGATGTTGTCTGGTAGGATCTATAATAAAAACTGGATAAGTCTGTCTCGGCTCCCCCTTTGTCTGAACTTGGGCCCAGACTAAATACTTCCATAGAGCGAAATGCACTTTTTGTGAATTCAAACTGCCCGGTTCGGCTGATAGGGCATCTAGAGCTTTCACAAAGGTCGGATTTTGTAGGGATTCTTTTCTATTTTCACAACATAAACTTTTAAAATGAGCCCGCTCTAGCAGCTCTCGCTCTAATTGGTCCAAACACACCACTCCGTGTATGTTACAGGCATTAATAGGTGGGAGAAGCTAGGCCATATTGAAGTAAATTCATCCATCCATCCATTTTCTTCCACTTATCAGAATCAGAAAGACTTTTATTGCCATTGTCAAGTGAACACAATTCACAAAACTAGGAACTTGTCTCGGTGATAAGGTGCAAACATAAAACACTAAATAATAATAGTAATAACTAGAGCATAAACACTAAATAATAATAATAACTAAAATATAGCTATAATATAGTAAAAAATAATAAATAATCCAAATAACAAAAAGGTCCAGATTAGCAGCATCAGAACAGTAGTGCAAACATGACTTAAGTGACTGGTGATATAAAGTGTCCAACTTTGTTATGAATTGTTCATGAGTCCAACAGCAGAGGGAAAGAAACTGTTCTTGTGACGGGAGGTTCTGGTCCCGATGGATCGTAGCCTCCTGCCAGAGGGAAGTGGCTCAAATAGTCCATATCCGATGCCGGGTCGCGGGGGCAACAGTCTAAGCAGGGACTCCCAGACTTCCTTCACCCCAGACACTTCCTCCAGCTCCTCTGGGGGGACCCCAAGGCGTTCCCAGGCCAGCCGGGAGACATAGTCCCTCTAGCGTGTCCTGGGTCTTCCCTGGGGCCTCCTTCCGGTGGGACATGCCCGGAACACCTCCTGAGGGAGGCGTCCAGAACAGACGCCTGAGCCACCTCAGCTGCTCCTCTCGACGTGGAGGAGCAGCGGCTCTACTCCGAGCTCCTCCCGTGTGACTGTGCTCCTCACCCTATCTCTAAGGGAGCGCCCAGCCACTCTGCAGAGGAAACTCATTTCAGCCGCTTGTATCCGCGATCTCGTCCTTTCGGTCATTACCCAGAGCTCATGACCATAGGTGTCTCACGCTCCATCCTCCCCTCACTCGTGAACAAGACCCCGAGATACTTGAACTCCTCCACTTGAGGATTTACTTCAGTTCTGCTCATTGAAGTACATGTGGAAGAGAAAATTATTTTGAGCTCCGTGCGCCAATGAGCACAGGCCACTGAAAACAAAACGACACCATCTTTCCAGATTTGATTATAGTTCTATGGGCAGGGCTGCGTGAAATGCCCAAAAATTCATATCATGATCATCGTAAAACCAGATAATGATTTAGATTTTCTTGTTTTCTTGACATCTAAATCTATACAGTCTTTAAGGGGTGTTTCTGAAGTTGGTGACACTCCTTGAAAGCATTTCCAAAATCATAATTTGAGTAAGGCAAGGTTAGATTCCTAAATATGATGACACTAATTGCTGTGTTTGACATGACAATCTAAAATGAATGATCCTGTATTTGTGAAAGTGCCACGTTTTCAAATGAGATACGACGCACTTTTATTTAGTGAGTTGGCAAAACCTTTGTCTGTGTCAGTAGAAGCTAAAGACATCCTCTGTGATGTTGCGATCGCACTGACATTTAAACCGGCTGGAGTGACCACACGTCCCCTTCCTTCCTTAAGCTTGTATATTCTTGTGTAAGCTGTGGATGATAGCTTCTTTCATGTGTCTGTGTGACCCAGCCCTGGTCTCACACTAACCCAGAGCTGGCCTGTCATCCCGGGCCTCCTCTGTAATAACACCTCTCCACAGAACCGAGTGATTCACAGCCTTCAATGTCTTAACCACTCATACTCTGCTATTGTCTATTGTCTTGTCGTGACTTAAAGATCTTGAGTTTCAGCCATTCAGTCTTGTTAGTGTCATGTTGGGTTGCCAGATGCACTGCTAAATGTTGCCTGTCCAGCCAGAACCGCAACACAACAAAAACTCAGACAAACTTTATTGATCTACAAGGGAAATTATTTAGGTACAGTAGCTCACTCATCAAATATAATATATAACAGAGGGTAAAAAATAGATGGAATAGCAAAAAAAGAGCAAGAGCCCGGTGTCAAATGAGACATAATTATAAGAATAAAAAATAATAATGAATGTGTATGTACAAATCAGAATAAAAAAGAAAAATAACTAATAAAATATAAAATACAATATCAAATAAAATGTCCAATCACAGCTGTATACAGTTGTAGGGAGTATTATCTGTTCCATAAGGGTGAGTTGTTGTACAGTTGTAGGGAGTATTATAGTATGAATGTAGTCCTGTATCTCTCACTGTTTGAGTGGAGCTGTAGAAGCCTGTTGGAGAATGAGCTCCTCTGTCCCTCTATGGTCTGGTGCAGTGGGTGAGCAGGAGTGTCCATGATGGAGAGCAGTTTGTCCAGTGTCCTCCTGTCCCTCACTGTGACAAATGTCTCCACAGTCAATCACAAGACCAGCTTTCAATGCAATTTGTCAATCCGTCCGATGTCCCTTTACTGGTGCTGCTCCCCCAGCAGAACCACAGTGAAGTACAGGGCGCTGGACACCACAGACTGGGAGAAGATCTCCAGTAACTTACTGCACACATTGAAAGACCTGAGCTTCCTCAGGAAGTAGAGTCTGCTCATGCTGTCCTTGTAGAAGCATTACAGTTGTCCCTCCAGTCCAGCCTGTTATTCACATGGACACCGAGGTACATGTAGCAGTCCACGATCTCCACCTCATGACCCTGGATGGTAATGGGCTCCACTGGTGTCCTCTTTCTCCTGAAGTCAATCACCGGTTCCTTGGTGAAAAAAACAACATATAGGACTGAAAAGTGTGTAAAATCGCCGTCGTCCAGGTAGAATCCATGGCAAAGGAGAAATTCAGTTTGACAACTGGACAGAAATATGTTTAGTGGCTAATCCAAGCTGCTTCTTCAGTTCTGGTCAGAAGCTGGTGGACTTTACCTTATATCTGCCTACAGGGAGAGGCTAATTATACTGAAACTACTCTGAAAGTAACACACAGGACCGAGAAACAGTGCTTATTTTTGTAGAATCAACAATCGAAGCACCAAAATCTCAGGGACAAAAAAGGTTATATATTTTGTTCTGAATGATACGAGAATTTTGGCGAGTCTTCCGCATTTGAGAGACACAAGATACACATTTTCACACTCTCTGGTGGAGACCCTTCTGGATGTAGAAGGGACTGGCTGCTCAGGCAAGTTAAAATGTCTAATTTCACAAAACAAATTTTCAGTTACATAAAAGTGTTCTATAGGTCTAACTTTCCTGACTGAGGGGTTCAGCACAAGAAACAAACAAAAAAACAAAACGCTCTGAGTGGGGTCGCCTCTCCACAGCTTTAACCTGCTAGTTGGTCTAGTGGTGCCACTTTCTTATCTCCACGGGGACAGATACGTAAACATTGACTGAGCTGGGGGAAGTGTCTGGAAGGGGGAAGTCTGGGTCTCGTTTGAAGCTTGTGGTAGTCTCTTGTTTGTTGTGGTTGGATGCAGATGGTGATGGTGTCTGATCTTCTCTGTGTTCCTCTGCTCCTGTGGACTGTGGAGAGATTAGAACCGTGGATACTACCGGGGGTACATGGCTTTGTTCTCGTAGACCCGGTGAAAATCAAGGCGTTTTTTAGCACATCTTGTTTGGTTTTGGCTTTTTGGAGCTTTGTATGTTTTAACATTGTTTCCTCATCAAAAATATCCCTGAGGTTTTAGATGTCATCCATGCATGTTTGAGAAATCTAGCGATCTATTCAAACCCTTCTTATGGTTAGCTCAGCCCACAACCCTACGTCACCCATGTTCCCACATGGCAATTCTCCATAAATATACAAAAGTGGGATACAAAACAATACAACTTCAAAAACCTGAATGTGCAGTAGTTTCATTAGCGGGATGCACGCCGATTGTGATTGTGTTGTGATAGCGCTCTGAAGGGGGAGTGACTTATGTGTTAGCAATGAATACCCCTTAGAAGTGTAATATCCATCCATCCATTTTGTTCCACTTATCCGGGTTCAGGCCACGGGGGCAACAGTCCAAACAGATCTGCCGCTCAGATCTCCCTGCAACAGCCCCTATGGCAGTGTTCCCCAAACTGTTCCACAAAGGGGCCGGTGTGGCTCCAGGTTTTCTTTCCAACCATCCAAGGCCACACCTTCAACTGTCTGAAGACTGAGATCAGTTGATTAAATGAGTCAAGTCTGGTGTGGTGCTGCTTGGTTGGAAAGAAAACCTGCAGCCACACCGGCCCTTTGTGGAACAGTTTGGGTTACACTGCCCTATGGATCCTCCTGCAGGTGGTTGGTCCACGGGAGGACGGCCCCACGTCGCTCCTTCGGGCCAGGCAGCCAGACGCTCGCCGTCGAGCACCTACCCCAGGCCTGGCTCCAGGGTGGGGCCCTGGTGATGCCAATACAGGCGAAGGAACTGGCCTTGTTGTATCTCTTGTCATGGGGGCTTCTGAACCACTCTTAGTCTGACCTGTCCCCCTGGACCTGTTTGCCTTGGGTGACCAGAGGCATGGAGCCCGACAACAGCACCCGGGATCATTCGCGCACTCAAACCCCTCCACCACATTAAGGTGGCGGTTCAAGGAGGGGAGTGTAATATCAATATTCAACATTTAGTTGAAAATCTACGAAAGTTTGAGTGTTTAAACAAGAGAGAAATGTAAGAAAACATTAATACCAGTCTGAGAAAAGTGTATAATGTGTGTGGTGAGGCGTTTTCAGCCTTAAAACATGTATAATAATTGTAAAATATAAAGTTGTTCTACTTCGCAGATTTCACTTATTGCGGGTTATTTCTGGAACCTAACCCCCGCGATAAACGAGGGACCACTGTATCTCTTCTTTAATCTTGTGGGAAAGCCTTTTGTTTAGACTTGTTTCTGATTTGGTGTAGTTAATTCAATTTTTCTTTTTGCACTAACCAAAGTCTTATAATGTGTATGGATGATTGTTTAACTTTTAACCCTGACCCCACGCATGTTTGGTAACAGTCATCTCGTGTGTGCGTCAGAGCTCTTTAAAATATCCTCCTTGATTCTTAAAGCGTCTGCTCTGTGGGAACTCTGGGCTCTGAGCCACACTCATGTGGTCTGCTCCACCACAGGCTCCACTGTCTGAGGCGCAGTCATAAACGAGTGGACTTACAAATAGAAATACTGCAAAATACGAAATGTGTTTTATTATTAGTTATTTAAAAAGTTGGAGAAGAAATTAGAACAAAGCCACTTCGGCAATAAAAAAAAAAGTCCTTGACCTTGAACCTGACTCTTACTCTTATTTGGCCTGGAGGATGGTAATGTTGTTCCTTTGGCTATAATTATTCCACAGTATGACATAGAAACTGATCCATCCATCTATTATCCATGGAGAATGTTCCGTAGTATGGTTTTATCGTTCTCTTTCTCTGGAATCATGTGACCTCCTGAAAGTTACATGATGTTACTTTAAAAATATACATTAAAAATAGGCGATGACTGATTCTACATATAAGGAGTAGGCTTAGTTATTAGAAGACATTTTAGGACATTTTAGCGCTAGACAAACATTTTCTGAGAAGAGAGGGTGGAGAGGCTGAGGAAGCTGTTGGTTCTGCTGCTGCGGAGGAGGACATGGGCCATAGGAGGCCTGAAACTGAAACAGTGGGAAGAAAGAGGACAGGGAAAGGGTTCTTGAGTGGTGATTGGTTAAGTATAATATTTTGGATCTTGAAAGTTATGAGGTATTTATGGATGCTTGCCTTATTTTTAAAGTTTTAAATGGACTCGCTCCTCCACCATTAATGGATTTTATACGTAAAAAAAACGACTAACCGAGTGAACACGAGAGCATTGACCAGTAGGGATGGGAATTGATAAGATTTTTATGATTCCGATTCCATTATCGATACTGCTTAACGATTCGATTCTTTATCGATTCTCTTATCGATTCTAATTTGGGGAAAAAAGGAGAACAAACTGTTTGATTAGCACCAAGATTAGCACTAGTCCTGGTTTAGTCCTGGTTTAGTCCTGGTCTAGTCCTGGTCTAGTCCTGGTCTAGTCCTGGTCTAGTCCTGGTCTAGTCCTGATCTCGTCCTGGTTTGGTCCTGGTTTAGTCCTGGTCTAGTCCTGGTCTTAAACTTAACTTAAATATAGCAATACTAAATATAGCAATGCTAATCGCGATAGCCTTTCTATCGCATTTGTAACGCTAAACTAGCCTTATGCTAACAGTTTGTTAGCTACCAACAGAGGGGAAGTATATACCTCTTATCCATCGTGCGGAGGAGACTTTTAAACCACTCTTTGGTCACCGTGTTTACAGGCACCATTTCCTTGGCGATGTCGTGTGTTATGACAGTCGTTATCTCCTGGTGTCGTCGACTGCTTTTGTCATACGGAGTTACACTGGCAAAAGAAGTTGTAACTGTAGTCTGTTTGGCCCGAGTATCACTTTTACTAGACGTTTCTCCGGACTTTCTCGCCATGCACTCGAGTGACGGATTACGGACATTGATTAAACGGGGGCTAACACCGGCTTTACCAGCTCGCGACTCCCCAGACCGCACGGGGCTCCACGGCGTATTTGAGTTGAGGGGTCGCTCGGAGCGGAGCAGCTAACACCGGCCTCACCCACCTGTCCACACGCAGCGCGCCGCTTCTGATTGGTGGGTTTAGCAGCGTGGCAGGGAGGCGGGCTAGGCGGAATACATGTGTGAAACATTTGACGAAACAAAACCTGGGTCAGTTAGGAGCGCTGCAAAAAACTTTAACGATCTTTAGCGATTTTAAGCGACTTTAACGATCCCAAAATTGTGTTGTCTGATATCTCGGTTTTCGATCTAAAACGATAGATCGTTCAGCCCTACTCCAGGTCTGTTTTTGAGGAGGTAAGAGCACCATAACACACCTTCAAGCTCACAAGAGTCCATTTTGTGTGATCCAGGGCCTTTAAGCTTTCGAAATGTGAAAAACAAAACAAATTTATTTTAAACTGTTTGCAGCAATCAAAGGAAAAGTAAGGCCAATAAACATTAACATGCTAACAGAGCACTTCCTCATTCTCAGAGGACAAATGTTTATTATAATTAGATACAGGAAGTACACAGGTGACTCATTTCTACTGGGACAAGTTGAGTTACGGTCAATTAGGCGTACTTGGAAGAAAATCAGTCAGGCTTTAACTTGTGTTTTTCTTGGTTTGTTTTGATCAGGAGCTTATCCAGAGTCTCAGTAATTTGCTGAAGCAGTCTTGAGTCAGCACTTTTGTGTTTGCAAAGACGTTGAATTAGTGAAATGTTTGTGTTCATTGGACATTTTAATAAGTCCTCCCCTATCTCCATCTCCCTGTCTCCCGTCCCTTCCTCTTCTCCTGTATCCTGTCCAGTGTCCTGTGCCCCGGTCTGTCCTCCCAGCTGTTTCCTGTCTTTGCTTTTTCCTGTGGTCCGTTCAAAAATGTCCCGCGTCCCCATCGCCACTGCTGACCCCACGCAAGTTGAGTTTTGAAATGCACGAATCAAGGAACTCTAACATTTTTATCAGTTTGCAGTGGTCCAAAGTTATTCCAAAGCATTCTGAGCATCCTAATTATTCACCGTGATGAGTTTATAAGTGCTTTTCACGCCACTGCTAACAATAACTAGCATGTTAACAGCGCACTAGCCTTACTTCCTGATTCGCAGCACATTTGATAATTAGATCCATGGGTTGCAAAGTGAAACCAGTTTGACCAGAAGGAGTCCTGTGAGGGTTTATAGGCTAAAAAACTACAGGAAGAGTCTGGAGTTTTACCTGTGACGCAACAATCCAGGGAAAATGCAAACTGAGCATTTTTGAGACTCTGGATGCACATTGGACTCTCTTAAACAGAAGGAGAGTTTTAAAACACATAAAAAATAAAGATTAAGATAAATAAAACAAGTGTGAATAAAGAAAATACAACTCTAGGTATGTATTTGTTCAGGGGACGACTAGGGCTGTAGGTCGATTAAGTCTTAGTCGACCAAAATGTGTATTAGTTATAGAGCTGGGCGGTATGACCAAAAATTTATATCACAGTATTTTTCAAAATTATCGGTGTCACAGTATTTGACGATATTTTTTCATGTACTAAGTGGTACCATGTCTTTGGCGAAGTGGACAGTAATAGCGTTGGTAATATGATTCCACCGTTCCCTTAGCAAACGCGTCTTTGAGTGGCGTTTTGTGTCGCGGCCAGTGTTGTGCAGTAACGCGTTATTAGTAACGCCGTTACTGTTGACAGTAACTAATACTGTAACGCGTTACTTTTAAAATAAAGGAACTCAATTACCGTTACTAAACGGCGCGTTACCGCGTTACTGAACCTACTCATTTTGAAACTGGCATCATGTGCACGACTCGCATAGGCACAGGGGAATTTTTCTCTCCCTTTGGTGAGGGCGGGATAAGTAATGATGATTGGCTAAAGCAGAGTAAGATTTCATGTTGAGCCAACCAGAGACACCCAGTGGGTGGTGGGCGGGTTCTACACACAATCCCAGCACACAGTAGTAGCGCACACACACAATCCACACACCCCGTGTCAGATGGCGAGTCCCGAGTCGAAGACAGAAGTATAGGCAGTATTTTAACCTCGTCGTGGTAAAAGGTAAAAACGTACATGTTACGTGCACATTGCGTCAAAGACCAAAGACTTTGTCCACGTCCAATATAAGCAACTCGAATTTAATGAAGCATCTCAGTAATGCATTAGTTACTTTCCTAGGTAACTAGTTACTTTTATAGTGTAGTAACTCAGTTACTAACTCAGTTACTTTTTGGGGTTAGTAACTAGTAACTGTAACTAATTACTTTTTCAAAGTAACATGCCCAACACTGGTCGCGGCGCCAACTTGAACGTTCCCTGCAGACGTGGAAGAGGATGCAGATCTTAGTTTCGTGCATTTTTCATATTCCAGGACGTGTTTGTGACGGAGGTGGTGAAGCAGATCGCGCGTGTCGCCTCCTGCGGCTACGACTTTAGACCGACAACATTTACAGTATACGGTTGTTTGATCGGCATCAGATTTTTTTTAAGTCGAAGTTCTTCCACACGACTGACACGGCTCCTCTTTTCGGTATAAGTTCCTCTGTGTCTGTAACATTATCTCCGTCCATGTTGTTCACCGCGCAACACACACTGAGCTTCCACTGCTCTCACGCCACTGCAAAACAATCCCCCCTCTCAAACAATGTCCCACAGCGCCACGTTCCGCCGCTCTGTGTTCCCCACGTTTTGTGCGCACACACTCACCGGGATTGGGATACATGAAAACACAGGTATTCAGTATGAAGCGGTATACTGCCTTGACTAGGGATGCAAATTATCGATTAATTCATTAATTGATAGTTGATTGACCTTATCGATCGATTAACGATTAACTGATAAGCGGCGTTTTTCACCTGAATTTTAGTGTTTCAATAGGGTCTTTAAGAATATAAGCTATAGTAACATAACACTGAGTCAAAAATATATCATAGTATTATTATATTGTATATTTCTCAATTAATTATTCCTTAGTAAAAAGCAGACAAATGTATTGATGCTGAATAACAAAATACTGTAATCTCTCGCTCTATTGCGGTTCGCGGATTTATTATTTTTTCAAACAAATTTTTATAGTGTAACTTTTTTTTATAGTGTAACATTGTGTTCTGCGTCCTGATTGGCTAAGACACTAGACCAGGACTAAACGTGGACTAAACCAGGTCTAGACCAGAACTAAACCAGGTCTAGACCAGGTCTAAACCAGGTCTAAACCAGGACTGGGCCTGGACCAGGACTAAACCAGGATTAAACCACCACGTGCCGCTGCTGGTTTCGTGCGGCTGGTTTGTGTCTAGGGCTGAGACTACGCATTCCAGGCGCCGCGGTTCAATCTCGTGCTCACCCGCACGTACACCGGGGCTGCTGAGCACGAGTGAGCGCCGTTGTGAGTGAGTGCCGTTGAGTGAGCGCAGTGCGCGGTTGTCTTGTTTCGTGACCACGCGGTTCGCATGTCCGCGATTAGCGATTAAGTACAATTAATGCATTTTGTTCGACCAACGTCTTGATCGGCAATTAATCGTAAGTCGATTAATTGTTGACATCCCTAGCCTTGACATATTTAATTAAGATTTTATTTAGACCAGGGGTGTCAAACTCATTTTGGTCTGGGGGCCGTATCCAACCTACTTTAATCCCAAAGGGGCCGGATCAGAAAACTCATGGCAAATATACCCCAAAAATAGCAATAAGTCCAAATATTTGTGCAGAGAAATGCAAATCTATTACAGAAGTCTTTTTTATTTGATGAACTCTTTCTTTTACAAAATGAACAACGATGATATGATATGAACAACCTGAAACCTAAAAGAAAAATGCAATTTCAACACAATGTTTTAACTTGTATGCATTTCTCAGAATTTAGTCATGCTTTAGTCTTCATTTTTGCCTGGAGATGCTGCTATGCTAACCTGCGCAGAAAAGAGGCACAGAAAATTACCAATATTTTAATAGAAAATTTAATATAATCAAAATATTTTAATAGAAAATCAGCCGAGGGCCAGATTAAAGGTCTTGGAGGGCCAGATCTGGCCCCCGAGCCGCACGTTTGACACCCCTGATTTAGATAGTTCCTTTTGTTTTTAACATAATATAGAACTTTTATCCACAGCGCTTAAAGGTCCTATATTACACAAAATTGACTCTTGTGAGCTTTGAGTCATGTTAGAATGTTGTTAAATCCTCAAAAACATACATGGACTTGTGTTTTTTGAGTAATCCTTTATTATTAGTCTGTGTTCATCTCCAAAGCTCAAAATGTTCCACCTTGTGATGTCATAAAGTGGTACTTTTCAAGGTATCAGCTCCTTTTACCTTTTGGTCAGAGAGATTAGTAATTCCAGGCCTGAAACTGAAACGATCCAAATTATTCGAGTGAAGGTTTGTGGAGTTTAAAAACACAGTGGAGCACTTTCTGTGACAATAACATCACAAGGTGGAACAGAGTGTTTTCTATTTGAGAGGGTTTGTGTGTTCAACATGTGTGAATGAAAAAAAACACAACTCCAGGTGTGTTTGTGATGAGGAAACATTAGAACATAAATATGACCCTTTAACATGTGCTAATACGTATATCACTGTGGTAAATGCAAACTCTTTATTTCCATTTTTATTTCAAGCGTTCTAACAGGATGTTTTACTGTCTACATTTGCACATTTTGAATATGAGGACACGATAAACCCCTGAGTCTGACCAGTGTTCACACCAGGTTTATTACAGCAGTCCTAGAAGTCGTGTTAAGGATGCAAATGCACAAGTATCAGAGTTAAGGTCAGGGTTATCTTTGGAGCTGAAATAATCATCCATGTAACTTCTCCAGTCACCTAGGGCTGGGCGATATGGCTGAAATCTGTATCACCATATAAGTGTTTCATATCAGTCGATATCAATAATTATTGAAACATTGTATGGCTTATTTAAAATAAGGAGCAGGAGGGAAAAATACAAAATGTAAACATTTTTATTTTAAATTTAACCTTCCTCTGACAGGCAATAAGCGTTCAGGGAAATGGAAACAACACAAATGTTTAACATTCTGATCACCATGAAAACTTACTAAACCAGGACTAAACCAGGACTAAACCAGGACTAAACCAGGTCTAAACCAGGTCTAAACCAGGACTAAACCAGGTCTAAACCAGGTCCGAACCAGGACTGAACCAGGTCTAAACCAGGTCTAAACCAGGACTGAACCAGGTCTAAACCAGGTCTAAATCAGGATTAAACCAGGATTAAACCAGGTCTAAACCAGGACTAAGCAGGACTAAACCAGGACTAAACCAGGACTAAACCAGGCCTAAACCAGGACTAAACCAGGACTAAACCAGGTCTAAACCATGACTAAACCAGGATTAAACCAGGACTAAACCAGGATTAAACCAGGTCTAAACCAGGACTAAACCAGGATTAAACCAGGTCTAAACCAGGACTAAGCAGGACTAAACCAGTTCTAAACCAGGACTAAACCAAGTCTAAACCAGTACTAAACCAGGTCTAAACCAGGTCTAAACCAGGACTAAACCAGGATTAAACCAGGTCTAAACCAGGACTAAGCAGGACTAAACCAGGACTAAACCAGTTCTAAACCAGGACTAAACCAGGTCTAAAACAGGACTAAACCAGGACTAAACTAGGTCTAAAACAGGACAATAAGCGTTCAGGGAAAAGGAACGTTAGCCCACATGTTCAACGTTCTGATCACAATGAAAACTGAACAGTTATCAATAATAAAGTGCTTAACAAAACTAAGGTATTGGAATGAAATCCACACAAGATTAAATTTAGTTTTTGGAGTGAATTTACCATTTGATTTTGAAACTCTGTATTGAGGTAGGGTTACTTTTCTGAAGATTAAGCTTAAGATTAAGATTAAGCTTGGGCTTTTAGCCTTTATTGGTCTCACACACAATGACACACAGTGACACACGGGAGAAATTTGACTTCTGCATTTGACCCATCCTTTTTTTCAGGAGCAGTGAGCAGCCATCTTTTTCGGCGCCCGGGGGGCAGTACCGTGAAGGGTCTTGCCCAAGGACCCACACTGGTTAGCTCATTGCCCGGGGGGGGTTTGAACCTACAACCTCCAGGGGGAAAGTCCATGACTTACCAGTTGAGCTAACCAGCCGGTACAGAGAAGTGATAAGAAGCTGTACAACCAAAAAGAATATCACAAAAAAAAATGTCTAACTCCTGTTCCGCCTTCACTGGATGGGGCTGGATCAACATAATTTCTGACATATTTAAGATGGAAAAGCAAACTTATACAATAAACATTCAAAGAGACAAATTTGATAGTATATCACCCCAACTAGAAAAGATTTCTCGTAACTTTGTTATTTTATTTTGCACTGTATAATACAATCTTTTTATTGCATTTCTGTTCCTTTTATTGCATTTCTGTTCCTGTAAGCTCCCCAGTTCCCCAGCTCCCCATAGTTTTTTCCCCCTTTTTATACCAAAAATTGCAAAGATCATATTTGAACTGGAAATCTGTAATATGAAAATGTTTGCTCTTTCCAAATAAAAAGTAAATAATTACCGTATTTTCCAGAGTATAAGTCGCACCAGCCATAAAATGCATAACAAAGAAGGGAAAAACATATATAAGTCGCATTTTGGGGGGGAAATTTATTTGATAAAATCCAATACCAAGAACAGACATGTCATCTTAAAAGGCAATTTAAAATAAAAATAGAATAGAGAACAACAGGCTGAATAAGTGTACGGTATGCTAACGTTACATGACGCATAAACAACAAACTGAGAACGTGCCTGGTATGTTAACGTAACATATTAAGAGTTATTCAGATAACTATAGCATAAAGAACATGCTAACAAGTTTACCAAACCATCAGTGTCACTCCAAATCACTAAATCCAATGAAATCTTCAATCCACAGGCCTAGAGCGCCCTCTTGCGGTTTAGTGTGAAATTAACATGTGAAATGATATAATAATGTGTTAATCATTTCACACATAAGTCGCTCCAGAGTATAAGTCGCACCCCCGACCAAACTATGAAAAAAACTGCGACTTATAATCCGAAAAATACGGTAAAAGAAAGAGGAACTCTGAAGGTTCTGAGCTTTCACATGAGAAATCCTGAGAATGAGGAAAACTTGTATGTGTCTATCTGCAGGTGAAGGTTCTAGAGACACAGGTTTTGTTTTATGTTTGTAGAAGCTTTTTTTAAACCGTAAGTCCTTAGGAGCAATGTTTTTATTTGTATCTGTCTGTAATTATTGTATGTACATAACTTATGAAAGCCAAACCATTGCTACCTGCGTTTAAATGAAGTTACCTACTGTGTGTGTGTGTGTGTCACGTTATTATAGTTAACGAAAACGAATGAAAAAACGAAAACTAAAATTGAAAAAAATATTTTTGTTAACTGAAATAAATAAAAACAACAATTAAAAGAAAAAAAAATAACTGAAACTGTATTGTGTGTTTACAAAACTAACTAAAACTAACTGAAATTACAGATAAATCGCTCTTTGTTTTCATCTTTGTCAATTTATTTACAAGCCTTGGATTGCTATGAAATAAATGTGGAAGTTTTGGTGTGCATTTTTGTTTTTGCACTTAAGGCTGCAGTTTGTGGACTGCTTTGGTTGTTGTGGGGTAAACCTGAAGAAATGTTTTAAAATTGTATTTGTTTGTTGTAAGTTTGATAACACAATACTTTCTTTTTGAATCCTGCACTTGACAAATAACCCAAAGTATAACCCAAAAACTAAAACTAATAAAAACAAAACTAAAACTGAGCAGTTAGGAAAAAAAAAAAAAAAAACTATCATAGCCACTCTAAAAACTAATTAAAACGAACTGAATTAGAGGGAAAAAGTCAAACCTATCTAAAACTAAACTATAATGAAATATCCCAAACTATTATAACCTTGTTGTGTGTGTTTGTGTGTTTCAGGGCGTACACGGGCCGTGATGAAGGACTTTAGCAGCGTCTACGAGCAGCAGTACTCTGTGGCCCTGTTCAACAGCGTGAGGGCCGAGATCGAAGGGGCCGGAGGGACCCAGGCCCAGCTCCTGCACAGGAAGGCGAGTAAACACTACTGTGTTCTGTATTTACTAGGGATGCACCGATGTGAAAATTTTAGCCGATACCAATAGCTGATATTAATGTTGCTGTTATGGCCGATAACTGATATTAAAGGGATATGCCACCCCCAGGTCAAATTTGGGCATCTCCCCACAGTCCAGAGACTAAAACAAGTGATGAAAAGCGTTTTCCTGCTCACCCAGCCATTGTCCGAGTCTGTCAGCACTGACCGCCGCGCGCAGCTGCTGCTCCTCCGCGTTAGACTGGAGGCAACGGCGCCAGAGAAAGATTTCGGCCAAAAGGAATTAATTTGCTCGATGCTTTTCCCAATTACTTTCTGTGTAGTGCGCATTCATATCGAGTGCAAATAAATGTGCAAATCAACACGGAGAACTTGCCTTGGTCATTTTGGGTGGGAACTATTTTTCAGTGCGGAAAAAGAAAGCCGAAGCACACAGCACGCAGCGTAACGGGGGAACTCCCTTCCTGGTGCGTAAACAGGGATTCCCCTGTCCGCGTGGTGCGTGCTTCGTCTGTCTTTTTCCGCACTGAAAAATAGTTCCCACCCAAAATGACCAAGTCAAGCTCTCCTTGTTGATTTGCACATTTATTTGCACTCGATATGAATGCGCACTACACAGAAAGTAATTGGGAAAAGCATCGAGCAAATTCATACCTTTTGGCCGAAATCTTTCTCTGGCGCCGTTGCCTCCAGTCTAACGCGGAGGAGCAGCAGCTGCACGCGGCGGTCAGTGCTGACAGACTCGGACAATGGCTGGGTGACCAGGAAAACGCTTTCCACCACTTATTTTAGTCTCTGGACTGTGGGGAGATGCCCAAGTTTGACCTGGGGGTGGCATATCCCTTTAACCGATATCAATTTTTTTTTTTTAATTCTGAGATAACATTTTATACAGACTGAAAATCATGCAAAATGAATTTTTGAATTCATTAGACAAGGTTTAGACCTGGTTTAGATATAGTTCAAATTGATTCGATATGGTTAAAAAATAATGTCTAAATCATGACTCTGATATTAAAAGTCTTTGTTAAATCACTTCTTGTGTAAAGTTCATATGAAAAACACCCATTTTACTCAAAACAGGGAAAATGAAAAATGTGTCGCATGAGCACCTTTTCCATCCTCTGAACAGCAACACAATAATTCTGTAAAATATAACAAAAAATACTCTTGGCGATATAGCGATACAGCATCCCACAATATCCAAACTGTATCATCACATTAAACGATACGATATATCGATATTTTGATATTTTTGCCTACCCCTAGTATTATTTTTATTATTATTTATTTATTTATTGGCCATAAGCAGTTTACATTTTTTCAAAACAATAAATAAGAACAAAACAAAAACATTTGCTCAAAAAGGATTGGGGAGAAGAAAACTTATATACACAGATATATATGGACATATGCGGATTTGACAAGTAATATTGAACTTTTTCATAATATTCACAGTTTTTGAGATGTACCTGTACATATATGATGATTTTAGGGATGTATTGATAGTTGAGTTAATCAATAATTGGTCACAATATTAATCTTAAGAGCTAAAAAATAATAACTGTGACAATTTAATAGCAAAATTAAGTATTATTTTTATTCAATCGATAATTTGAAAATGTAAAATGTAAAGCTTTTTTTGTGTTATTATTAATTTAACTTATTCAGATGATCAGATGATCTCATACTAGAGAAATGATATTGAATTAACAGCAACAGTCCCACGCTACTAAAATGTCAAACTGGATTTCAGAACGAAGGAACAGACTTGATACCACAATGATTATAAAAAAAAAAAAAAACACTTTCTTTAGACAGTAGAATGTGATTTTTAACATTAACTGGTAGTACTTTCTTTTCTATTCTCATGTAGTTTTATATCTGTGTAATTCCTCAGTGGTCCATGTCTAAACCAGGTCTAAACCAAGTCTAAACCAGGTCCATGGGCGTATACTAGTCTATGTGCTCTTATACTTGTTCTAATACAGCTCCAGATTAGGGCTGCAATGATTAGTCGACAACGTCGACGACGTCGACAATAAAATTTTGCTAGTCCACCTCCCTTCTTCTTCCCGCTCTCCGTGATTTGCGGTGTTAGCCATGTCTCCGTAAAAACAATGACGCTAGCGTCCCTGTACTCCCTCTGAAATCTAACGAGCGCCGCGAGCTCGTCCGTCTTGTTGGCGAGGGCGCGCACATTCCCCGTTACGACGGAGGGGAGGACTGGCCTGCAGCGTCTCTTCTTTTCCCGGAGTTTACGTCCCGCGCGGCGTCCACGGCGTGTCGTGCGCAGGATCTCGTCAGGGATAACATGCCTGTCTCGGGGGAACACAACAGCGCTGCGCAGCGCCATCAGCTGATCCTTTGTGTAGACGAGCGGAGGACGGGGTCCCTTACACATCTTAAGCCAAGACAGGTAAATAATCCACTAAAAGTGCAGAAAAAATGCAGCGTCGAGTGCAGCCCAAGCTTAACGAACAGTGTTGACAAAAATATTTACAAAAGTGGAGCGGTTTAAAGGCAAAAAGTTAGGAAAGTTACGGAAAAGTGCGGGAGCGTTGTGACGGGCAGTTAGCTCGCACCAGTCACTGTATCTGCATGTGAGGAATATTTCAATATTAGCACTAGTGCTAAACGGAATGGTGGCCATACTCAATTTGCTCATGAGTCATGGACAATCTTTTTCATTCCGAATGTAGTCTAGTCGTGTTTTGGCAGTATTCCCTTAACAGAACGCTGTTTCACAGAATACTTCAACTTTTTTTAAACTGGATACTGACAATATTCCACTTTGAAATGGAATGCTTAAAGCACGCACGCGTAACTGCGCTCACTAAATACCAACGTTAGTGTTGTGTCCATTATCCTAGTAATATTTTTTTTCGTGACTAATCGTCACTGGATCTATAGATTAATCGACTACTAAAATAATCGTTAGTTGCAGCCCTACTCCAGATCATTCTAGAACTATTCAGGAAAGGTTCATTTCTGTTCTGTGAATGTGACTTTTGATACTTTTGACTCCCCTATTAGGCAATGCGAATGAAAGAAACTTGAAACGTAGCTATAATGCAAAATGTAAAGGACTTCAGTGGAAGCAAACTACTGAAATCCTGAAACCTCGTTAGATACATGTTCATATGCTGCATTATTTTTGTATTATTTATTTATTTAAGTTTTTATTTTGTATTATTTATTTATTTTGTTCTTTATTTATTAAAGTTTTTATTTTGTACTATTTATTTATTAGTTTTTATTTTGTACTATTTATTTATTTTATTTTTATTTTGTATTATTTTATTTTTTTTAAGTTTTTATTTTGTATTTATTTATTTATTTAAGTTTTTATTTTGTACGATTTATTTGTTTTATTTTTATTTTGTATGATTTTATTTTTTTAAGTTTTATTTTGTATTTATTTATTTAAGTTTTTATTTTGTACTATTTATTTATTTTATTTTTTATTATTTTATTTTTTTAAGTTTTTATTTTGTATTTATTTATTTAAGTTTTTTTGTACTATTTATTTATTTTATTTTGTATTATTTTATTTTTTTAAGTTTTTATTTTGTATTATTTATTTATTTATTTATTTAACTTTTTATTTTGTACTATTTATTTAATTTTTTTATTTTGTATTATTTTATTTTTTTAAGGTTTTTATTTGCATTATTTATTTATTTCATTTTCTTATTTTGTATTATTTATTTCAGTTTTTTATTTTGTATTATTATTATTATTTTTTTTTAATGCATCTTTACATTGTTATTAATTTTATGTGTGGGGAAAAAAACTGCAAATATACTGTGACTTATGTGGAGAGAGAAAAAAGCACTGAATAAATTGCAAATTAAACAAAAAAAAGAAAGAAACTTGAAACGGTGTCAGTATTCGCTGATAAGTAATAAAATCAAATTATACTTGTTATCCCTGGTTGAGCTACAAGTAACGGTGAAATGAAAAGTAGAGAGAAAAATGTAGAGTGATAGTGGACTCGAAACTGGTCTATACGGCTCCATTTTGACTCCGCTGATGGACAGTTTCCTGTTTGATCAAACAGGACGTCCTGGTTCAGTTTGGCTTCACTGTCCCTAAAGTGGGATTCAGACAGGAAGTACAGTGCATCACAACGTATATGGCCGACTATGGATTTTTACGATCAATATTATGGACTCTGAACTGGAAGAAAGTGTTTACCCAGAAATCAACTGTAAATGCAGTAGTTTATAATGGAATGTACTTCTACTACTACTGCTTTTACTACTACTACTATTACAGCTAGTGGTCTGTACTACGACAGCTACGACTACTACTACTGCTACTGCTACTACTACTACTACTACTACTACTACTACTACCACTACTACTACTACTGCTTCTGCTGTTACTACTACTACTGCAACTACTATTACGACTACTACTACTGTTACTTCTGCTGTTGCTACTGCTACTGCACTGCTGCTTCTGCTGTTACTACTACTACTACTACTACTGCTACTGCTTCTGCTGGTACTACTACTACTGCTACTACTACTACTACTGCACTGCTGCTATTGCTGTTACCACTACTACTACTACTACTACTACAACTACAACTACTACTACTGCTGCACTGCTGCTTCTGCTGTTACTACTACTACTACTACTACTACTACTACATTGCTGCTTCTGCTGCTACTACTACTACTACTACTACTACTACTACTACTACTACTACTACTACTACACTGCTGCTTCTGCTGCTACTACTACTACTACTACTACTACTACTACTACTACTACTACTACTACTACTACTACACTGCTGCTTCTGCTGCTACTACTACTACTACTACTACTACTACAACAACTACTACTACTGCACTGCTGCTTCTGCTGTTACTACTACTACTATACTACTGCTTCTGCTGTTACTACTACTACTACTACTACTACTACTACTACTGCACTGCTGCTTCTGCTGTTACTACTACTACTACTACTACTACTACTACTACTGCACTGCTGCTTCTGCTGTTACTACTACTGCTACTACTACTACTACTGCACTGCTGCTTCTGCTGTTACTACTACTACTACTACTACAACTACTACTACTACTGCACTGCTGCTTCTGCTGTTACTACTACTGCTACTACTACTACTACTGCACTGCTGCTTCTGCTGTTACTACTACTACTACTACTACTATACTACTGCTTCTGCTGTTACTACTACTACTACTACTACAACTACTACTACTACTGCACTGCTGCTTCTGCTGTTACTACTACTACTACTACTACTACTACTGCACTGCTGCTTCTGCTGTTACTACTACTACTACTACTACTACTATACTACTGCTTCTGCTGTTACTACTACTACTACAACTACTACTACTGCACTGCTGCTTCTGCTGTTACTACTACTACTACTACTACTACTACTGCTACTACTATACTGCTGCTTCTGCTGTTACTACTACTACTACTACTACTACTACTACTGCACTGCTTCTTCTGCTGTTACTACTACTACTACTACTGCTTCTGCTGTTACTACTACTACTACTACTACTACTACTGCACTGCTTCTTCTGCTGTTACTACTACTACTACTACTATACTACTGCTTCTGCTGTTACTACTACTACTACTACTACTACTACAACTACTACTACTACTGCACTGCTGCTTCTGCTGTTACTACTACTACTACTACTACTATACTGCTGCTTCTGCTGTTACTACTACTACTACTACTACTACTACTACTACTGCACTGCTGCTTCTGCTGTTACTACTACTACTACTACTGCTTCTGCTGCTGCTACTACTACAGTGTCAAAGAAATGTACAAATCAAAACTACATAATCAAATATAAGTGGTATCAAATATTTTGATGGATCGGCAGTGGATTTGCCTTTTTCTACTGCTCCTCTTAAAATCACTTGGCAATGGGTGAAGTGCCTTGCCCAGGGACACAACAACAGCCCAGGTACAATTGGTTGAAATGTTTTGATTCGGAAATATCACTTGTATTTTTGGGCTGCAGGACCCTCTGGCGGGGAAGACGATCTTCTCGGGGAGCCTGCTGCAGTATCTGGAGGAGAACAGGAAGTGGAGGACCAGATACGTGTCCGTCCCAAACTCCTACACCGTCGACTTCTACGAGAGCAAAACAGTACGACGTACACGAGAACTTCTGAAGCATATGAACATGTATCTAATGTGTGTTCCTCTCGAGCAGGTCTGTGATCACGGACTGCAGCCTAAAGTCAGGATCAACTGTGCAGGCTACAAAGTGCTGACCTCCTTGGAGGAATATCTGGAGCTCATGGACAAGAGTCTCCCAGGTAAAAAAAAAAAACAAAAACAAAAAAACCCATTCACAAACCCCATAATATCAGTCAATCAATCAAACTTTATTTAAAATGTAATACAAAGTGCTTTACAGTGATTAAAAACAGCCCACATTTCCTTCCATCCACCCAACCAGCCCCCGACAGCTGCCTGACACCACACAACCAAACAACCCACACAGTAACACACACACACACACACACACTAACATGCTAAAATACATAAAACTGCACATAGTAAAAAGTGAAGCGTGAGGCCGAATACAGACTAGCCGTCAGAGGAGCAGAGAGCCATCCACCACCACCAGGAACCACCACAGGGCCCAGCGGAGAAATGAGGCCCAAGCATCACCCCTAGAGATGGGACTGATCCGATCCGATTCAGTATCGGTATCAGGTTCCGATATCAACGTAATTCACAGATCGGAAATTCCGATCCAACCTGCGAAAATTTCCGATCCATGTCTGTTTATACAATGACTCCACGAGTGATTCCCTGTCGGCTGCTCTGCTCCTGCTGCAAAATGTGGAATGGATTTCCTGAACGGAGGCGTATCTCAATGAGACACAGAGTAATGATGAGACACGCCTCCATTCTGGAAATCCATTCCACAGTTTGCAGCCAGCTGCAAGCGATGTAGTAGCGCGAGCTAGCAGGCGAACCAACTTTTCATCACAACATGTCCGCTGTGTGGAAATACTTTTTACTAGAAACACCTCAAAGCAAGACAGCAACGTGCAGTGTTTGCAAAGCCGTTGTACCGAGAGGCGGAAGCGATTATGAGAGACTGCACTACCCGAACTCTACAACCGAGTGTGAAGGAAGCCCTCTCTGTTTGTGGTTATCCCAAATGGGCTGTTAACAAAACCAAGAGAGACAAGGGCAAGAAACAAGATAATAGAGAATCCGAACCCAGGAGGAAAGGGGTAGCGATTCCGTACCTGGCCGGCGTGTCGGAAAAACTACAGAGGATTTTCAGACAATATGAAATCCCAGTTTATTTCAAACCCACAAACACTTTAAGATAAAAACTCATCCACCCAAAGGACAAAACACCGAGCCACAAACAAAGCAATGTGGTCTACTCCATTCAGTGTAGTGAAGACTGCAGTGAGCGCTATATTGGAGAAACCAAGCAGCCACTTCACAAGAGGATGTACCAACACAGACGGGCGTGCCAGAGTGGACCGTCTTCTGCCGTATATCTTCACCTAGAAGCCACGGGCCATTCTTTTGAGGACAGTGAGGTTCAGATCTTAGCCAGGGAAAAGAATTGGTTTGAGAGGGGAGTTAAAGAGGCTATTTTTGTCAAAAAAGAGAATCCTTCTCTGAACAGAAATGGTGGAGTCAGACATAATTTGCATCCCATCTACAATTCCATTCTTAAACCCAGATCAAACAAACAGGGAAACAATAGGGCTAGCCAGGTCAGGGCCAGAGGTGTGAAAAACAGGCGTGTAGGGATGAATAGAGATCGTTAGCGAGACGCCAGAGAAACAAAAGACGGAAACCAATGAGATAGTTCCGGAAAGTAGTTAGCTAGGTAGCTCCTCCCTACAGCAAGATATAAGCAAGTGTCTTACCAGTATTCTTATTAGAGCTGACGAAGCCTCTCGGATGAGCGGCGAAACGTTTTCAACCAAACAAACTTTGTCCAGTTGACAAATTGAACTTCTCCTGTTATCATCTACAACCGAGTGTCAACCAAGTTAGCTGAGAAGCTAGAAAGAGTTCCAGATCTGAGCTTTACTACAGATATTTGGACATCGGATGTCTGCCCATTGTCACTGATACGCCTCACTGTGCTCTGGACTGACCGTGATTCACACGGGCTCTGTTGTGTGGTGCTCCAGGTAAAAAAATGTGCAGAGGCTCACACAACCGAGCTACAATCGCAGCATCCATTGCAGAGATGTTAAACCACTGGGAGATCCCGCTAGAAAAAGTTTTGCTCACAACGCTGCAGCTCGTTGTGCACGAGGGGCTAATATCACAGGATTTCCTGTCCTTTTATGACCTATACTTACCTCAAGTTTCCTTTTAGGACACACATGCAAACATTTGTTCATATAATAGACCTACTTGCCTGCAGAGATGAGTTTGTTTGTAGTTTAACAATAATGATGATAATATTGAAACAAACAGTTTTGGTATCGGAATAGTATCGGTATCGGCCGATATCCAAATTCAGGTATCGGGATCGGATCGGAAGTTTAAAAAAAAGTGGATGCATCCCTAACCACCCTCCCACCAGGACACAGGGCCCAGGGGAGAGATGAGGCCCAAGCACCACCACCCTACAAGCTAAGCTAAGCTAATAAAATGCCTAAAATAAAATATGAATAATAAAACAGGTAAAAGTATAAAATTTCAATCAAAGGACAAGCTAAACAGGTGAGTCTTGAGCCCACTCTTAAAAATATGAAAGTTCTCTGCAGCCCTGAGCTCCTCCAGCAGGTAGTTCCATAGACGAGGGCCGTAGTACTATAACGTAGTATTATAACAAACATCTGTCCACCATCACACATGCATCTTACAAATACCAGGTAAGGTGAGTGAAGTGTCTTGCCCAAAAGCAGGACAGTCTCAGTAGTGGGAACTGAACTCGCAAATTTAGACTTAGACAAACTTTATTGATCCACAAATATAAGATATAACAGAGGGTAACAAACGCAAAAAAGATAGTAAGAGACCGGTGTCAAATGAGACATAATTATAAAAATAAAAATAATAAGTGTATATATGTACAAATCAGAATAAAATAGAAAAATAAGTAATAAAATATCAAATCACAGCTACAGTATATACAGGAGACAAGATCGGCAGTGCAATAATGTACTGACTGACAGAGCATAAGGTTATCTGTTAAATAAGATTAAGTTGTACAGTTGTAGGGAGTATTATCTGTCCCTCTATGGTCTGGTGCAGTGGGTGAGCAGGAGTGTCCATGATGGAGAGCAGTTTCTCCAGTGTCCTCCTGTCCCTCCAGCTCACAGCCGATCATGTTACCATTTTTACAGATCAAATTTGGGGTTAGCGCATAAATGTGTCCGCTATCTTTTGGAGATACAATCAAAACTGTGATCTGTACCAGTTGTTCTGTCTTTGGGCAAGACACCTCACACACAGGGCATCACATATCCATTACACGTATCAGTTGATGGTGTTGAGCTTTTGTTCAGACGACGTGTACGCCGTGTATGTCCAGGAGTCCCACAGGGCTCTGCGATAGGACCCTAAATGTTCTCTTCTTGTTTGTTTATATTCCAGGGGTGATGGCCAAACCCAGCAGCTCTCCTTTCATAAAGACTGTCACCCAGTACACCCTGATCCTGTGGCACCCGTACGCACGTCACCACTACTTCTGTGTGCTCACCGACAAGGAGCACAGCAAGTGGAGCGCCGTGCTGCAGGACTGTGTGCGCCACGCCAACAACGGTAACGCGCATCTCATATTCAGATTTAGATAAGACACTAAATGTGAAGTGTATACCGCTTTATACCGAATACAGGTGTTTTTTTTTTTTTTAATGATATGGATTTTTCATATATCCAATCCTGGTGAGTGTGTGCGTACAAAACGTTGGGAACACAGAGCAGCGGAAAGTGGCGCCGCCGGACATTGTTTGAGAGGGGGACTGTTTTGCAGTGGCGTGAGAGCGGTGGAAGCTCAGTGTGTGTTGAGCGGTGAACAACGGACGGAGAAAATGTTACAGACACAGAGGAACTTATACCGAAAAGAGCAGCCGTGTCAGTTGTGTGGAAGTACTTCGACAGTTGTTGGCGCCGATCAAACAACCTTATTCTGTAGATGTCGTGGAGCTAAACTCATAGCCGCGGGAGGCGACACGAGCGATCTGCTTCACCACCTCCGTCACAAACACGTCCTGGAATATGAAGAATGCACGAAACTAAGGGTGTTCACCCTTGGTCCCTTTCAGCGTTTAAAGCGAACTCAGATCGCTAACTGAGCATTATAGGTTTATATGTGAACACTCTAAGCGCACTCAGACCCCTTTAAAACGAACCGAACTGAGACCATCTCGGGAGGTGGTCTCAGTACGGTTCGCTAAAAGGTCCGCGGTACGGTTCGCCTAACCTGCGCAGTGTGTACACATAACGCTCCGGGTTCACTTCGCCTTTTGTGCAGTGCACCACCACGAGCCGGTGAGCCAAGAGCCGGCAAGAGCCAATCATAGGCCGAACTGTGCTCCAGCTTCCAATCATATTGCAGCATGAGTACGCACCGATCGCGCTCCCGCCAATCATGACGATTACCGCTGTTGTGTTTGCGCCTGTTCGTCGATCAGCTGTGAGCGAGCCGCGTGATATTTACGCGGCATTTCCTAGAGAAGAAGAATCCTTAACTTGCTATGTTAATGCTACGTAAGAAGGAACTCTCGCCTCGGGACACGGGATAAGTTCAGGATATGTCCTTTTCTCCGGAGCTCCGGATTATTAAAGACCGTGACACGTGCATACATGGATACCGTTCTTATGGGTGAGTCATATTATCAGATTATTTCTGCATCTATTTCGGCACTAAACCAGGACTAAACCAGGTCTCAGAGCTCTAGAGAAGCTACAGTGTGAACAGAAAGAGGACTGAGGCTCCATCAGAGCTTAAGTGGACCAGAAAGAGAACTCGGTCCTCTTTCACAATGTGAACACAAACAGAACTGAGTTTGTGTTCTCTTGGTCCCCTTGTTGGTCCACTTTTAGGGGACTGAGTTCGGTTCACTTAAAGGGGACTATATGTGAAAACACCCTAAGATCTGCATCCTCTTCCACGTCTGCAGGGAACGTTCAAGTTGGCGCCGCGATACAAAACGCCACTCAGACGTCACTCAAAGACACGTTTGCTAAGGGGACCGCCTACGACAAGAAAAGCAAACGGTGGAACGATATTACCAACGCTGTTACTGTCCATTTCGCCAAAGACATGGTACCACATGAAAAAAAAAAATACTGTCAAATACCGTGACACCGATATGATTTTGAAAAATACCGTGATATACCTTCACTGGAAAAATTAGAGAACGCCGATTATGTTCCACTGGAAAAATGAGAGAATGCCGATTATGTTCCACTGGGAAAATGAGAGAACGCCGATTATGTTCTACTGGGAAAATGGACACTGGTCAGGGTGATGTAGAGATGGAGAGTCTGAGGAGGCTGACGGTTCTGCTGCAGCTGTAACAGGCTGAAGAGGAGGGAGAGGGACTGCACTGTCTAAATAGCTTTAAAGGTGATTTATTGAGAGGAAATGGAAGCTAGTCTTGTTTTTATAACAGTAAGAAGGAACAGAATTGTTTCAGGTTGAACCTCCACCCATATTCATGAACACGTTTTAACTAGACAGTTTTATGTTTATGTAAGTGTATTATTATCATATAAGGGTAACAGATAGATTAGTTTAGCTGCAGTTAAATGAACGGCATGAGACTGTTTAAAATGCTCTTAAAGTGTCCACACGACCTCTCTCCTCTGCTGGAGAGCTCGTGTTGGCCTCTGGTAAACCTGAGCTCCAGTGTTACATCACAGGTAAATAAAAGCAGTGCCAGCTCAGGGCATGCCTCTCATTCCCGTCAGGCCTGAAAAAACAGCACCAAAAAAAAAAACACCAACAACATACTGACCATTCCTTCACCACTGCTCACAAATCACAAACCGGAACATTCAGGTGCCAGTACAAGACTGAGTCATAATTAAAATTAACCGAACACTAGTCATATAATGTGTCTGCAGAATAACACCGGCAATGAGGTGAAGTGTGTGAAGAGAGTGTGGAATACAGCATCCTTTGATTTTAAAAAGAACTATCGTAAATTAGGGCTGTCAGTTTAACATGTTAATTAGATTAATTAATTACACTGCAAATTAACTCAATATAAACTTTAACGCAATTAATTATAGCCGTTTCCCAATTCAGCGAGTGCACGGTTCGGAGCGTGCTTGGAGGGGGATGTGCGTCATATCCGGCGCGACAACTGCTGTTCCATTTCCTTTTTGTCCCCTGCACAGTTAAGACGCGGTTCGAACAGCGCAGTCATTTCCATGGAAATCGGGGCGCGGACCAAGCATGCAAAAATGCACGCTTCGCACACTCAAAAGCCCCAGCATGCACAGTGCGGCAGGATATATGACTACAAAGATGGATTCGCCAGCAACATGTGACAGTTGCGACTTCACTATAAAATGTGTGTACTGGTTCACCTCACCTACAACTATGCTACATGAAACTCTTCATAAACTACGCTAAACATGTGTGACGGTAGCTATAACGGCATAGTTCACGGCACTTGTATTACCGTTCACATGTTTTTTCCCTTACACATCTATATTTCCTTTGCTGTTGTAATGCTGGATATTCTACAGTATAGCCATGTCCCAATTCGAAGTATTACTAGTCGTAATAGAATAATATTTTTGTCTTTAGGGAACAAGGAGCAGACCACTCAGCTCATTGAGCTGAGGCGGGACCTGTTCCATTTCGCAGACGGCCATGCGATCCACGGACTGCACTCAGGGCTGAACGAGTATGCACCGCCTTGACTGCAGGCTGAGACCACGCTCCGAACCGTGGACTCGCTGAACTGGGAAACGGCTAACGAGTGGCAATTCAATGCGCATTTTAAATTTGTCCCATTGAAGGACCTGTACGCGACTTGGCAGTGGCGTCACTTCCACCTGCGTCGCTAATCAAACAAATAAAGCCTGGAGGAAACTGACATGGACTCGACTCAAGGGGCGAGGCGAGCGAATCGCTGCCAGGGCCTTTGAACGGCGAGTTTATTTATAAAAAGAACGAAGACGGGACGATCAAGAAGAACATCGTGATTTGTAGCTTATTTAAAACTGAATTTTCTGATCACCGAAGCTGCTCCAGCCTGACGGATCATTTGAATGATAAACACGTCCGGACAAGTTACACTGTTACCGGTGATAGAGCGAGCGTGAGCGCACTTCACCAAACCACGCTCGCAGAATTTGGGTTCTCGCTCAAGATTCAAGATTGTTTATTTGTCATATGCAGAATCAACGCAAGGTCAACAATGCAATGCAATGAAATGCTTAGGATCAAAGCCCGATAGTTCACTTGCTTTGGTCCGGACCAAATTTATTTTCATTTTTTTTATTTTGGTGCGGTTCGCTTTCACACTGCAGTTTTTCCCAAGTGGACCAACAAAACCATGTGTGCTGAGGTTGCTCAGCCATTGGACAGAAATGAGTCGTGTCAAAACACCGTGTCCAAACACGTGAAGGAGGAGAATAATGGTGTTATGTGCTGTTTTCAATCTAGCCTTAGCGATATGGTTTGCTCAGTTTTTACAGTTCGCACAAATGTTTGAGCAGCATCGTGAGGTTTACACTATTTTACAATCAATTTCCAAATGACGAAGACACAGGGCGAGACGGCTACGGAGGACAGCGCTCATGTGCGAGCATCAAGTTCTGACTCTTGCTCTTCACGCAAAACGTAAGTAAGCCTCGTAAGTTTCGTTTAGTTTCGTTTCGTCAGCCTCGGTTTCCCATAATGCTCGACATACGACGGGAGCTCGTTATGTACAAAAAGCCAACTTTTGTCGGATCGATTCCAGTCTGCATTCTCACCTCAAACGAACCGCACCAGGATTCGAATGGAACCGTGCCGAGACCGAGCTTTTTAGGTCTCGGTTCGCTTGTTTGCTCCGGATCAAGGTTTTTGGTTTTTATTCACACCAGCCCAAAAGGTCCGAATCAAAGGAGCAAACAAACTCAGGTCATTTCCACACCTTGTTTGGTTCGTTTAAAATGAACCAGAGACAAACTTGGACGTGTCTCTATCTGTAGGTGAAGGCTCTGGAGACACAGGTCCAGTTGTGATTCTACAGTAGTTCTCTTTTTTAAAACAGAAACAGCGCAGGCGACTCCCCGTTCCTTTACGTGGTCTGTAATTTCCCAGGTGAGACACAGTGGCGCCCCCTTGTGCCTTCTCATTAGCACAGATGATTCCGCTGAACGGTCGTCACCTCAGAGGAACCTTGATTTTAGCAGCTCTTCAAAGTGAGGTCACATTCCAGAGGACGTACACACACACATAATTACAGTGTGACAGAGTTTGGCGCTTTCTCTTCAGACGTGCCCATAATCACATAATCACATGTGTCGTCTGTAATGAACGAGCTGTGCAGGTAAACACATCTGCATTGTCACACACACCGTCACACACTCTTTTGTCCCAGAGGGCTGAGGTCAAAGTGTGATGGGCAGTAACGTGGGGAATGTGCCAAATGAATGTTTTATACTGGAAAATATGATTATTTAGCTCATAATTGAAGTCTCGATTATTTAAAACGATTACTTCTACTGTCAAAATAAACTTGTAGAGAAAGCAAACGCCTGATATTTTCATCCACTCTAGATTAGAAAAGTGGCTTTGCATAAGTTAATTAATTGTATTTTCAATTACAACTTTTATTTTTTTTCAACAGTAATCACTGAAATCATGATTTAAAATGTAGTTGCAGTTGTGTAGTGGGCGGCAGTAGCTCAGTTGTAGAGCGTTTGTCCACTGATCCAGAGGTTGGCGGTTCGAATCCTGCTCTTGACATAAAAACATCATTGGTTGAGCGGTCACATCCACTGACCAGCTCCTACAGATGAATGCCACCGTTGTGTCCTTGGGCAGGACACTTAACCCACCTCGTCCACAGTGTCTGTGTACACTGGTGTGTGAATGGGTGAGTGGTTCCTTGTTGTAAAGCTCTTTGGGAAAACGCTGTATAAAAATGTGACCATTTAGTTAACTACACAACCCTAAATTAAACCCTGATATCAAATATGATGTAGCAATGTGGGGATGGACAAGTATTTTCAAAAATCATAATTTTTAAAGTGCACTTACTTTAAACACTCTTATTGGCTTTAAAAATGGACTTCAACCACAACTGAACCTGTATCTCCAGTAGACCTGCGCGATTTATCGATTAAATCGATTAATTCGAATTTACAGTTCAGGACGATGTGTTTTTATGAAAATCGATTTTTTTGTTATTTTTTACATGCGAGCGGAACTAATGTGCCGCTACGTTCTCCACGGGTAATTTAGCGAGGCCTACCCAAACATTCGACAAGCTAGCACGGCAGAGACTGAGGGAAAGCCGGAGCTTGTACCAAACAAAGGTGTTTACATCTGTTATATGGAACTGGTTCGGTTTTCCTGCGTCGGACTTAGAACAAACGAGTGCTCGCTGTAAGGTCTGTTCAAAAGCTGTTGCAGCGCGACAAATTTATCCTAGCACCAAAAGCAGAGGCACGCAACGGAGTGCGAGAAGTGCAGGTCCGAACAGAATGAAAATAGTCCCTAAAACATTTTTGAACTGTTTGCACTATGATAAGCACCGCCCAGGACGGAAGGCAATCACACACGCTGTTGTATGTTTTACCAAAAACATGATGTATATTGTAAAAGACATGGTGCCCATATATACTGTGGAAAAGCCCGGATTCATTAACATGGTGAAAGTTTTGGACCCGAAGTATGTGCGACCAAGCCACAAATATTTTTCTTGTGTTGCCACAGCTGTATACAGACTGCACAAGCTAACATACATGAACTCAGACAGTGGCTCCCTCTTTTCTGCATCACTTGAGGAAAAACAAAAACTAAAACACAACACTACACACTCCAGTCCATCTTTCCCACAATCAGGGAATAATTTAGCTCCATAAAATGCTTCTTAATAAAATAAAGATATTTATATAACTCTGATATATATATATATATATATATATATATATATATATATATATATATATATATATATATATATATATATATATTTATTTATTTATTTATTTTTTTTATTTTTTTTAACAATAACAGCTTAATTGATTCTAGGTGTAATGTATTTGTTTTATAAAAGAACATTGCATTATTTTGAGACATTTGTCTGTCATCTGTTATTTGTTTTTGAGTAGGGCAGAGAAAAATCGATTAAAATCGGAAATCGGATTTTTTTTTTTAAATCAGAGATTTTATTTTTAGGCCATATCACCCAGCTCTAGTCTCCAGAGCCTTCACCTGCAGATAGAGACTGGATTTAGATATAGACTAGTGCTTTTTAGATTAATATTGCAGTTTACAACAATAAACACAATGTGAAACAATAATGTACATGTTATAGTTGAAGTTCTTTTTCTTTTTTAAAGGCAGTAAAGTCCCGAAATCTGTCCATATTTGGCACTGACTGTAGCAGATCTAAATCAGGCCTGAAACAGCAGACAGAAGGAGCATTTGTGGACTGAACTCACTCCAACAGGCTCCATTCATTTCCTGTTTCCCTGCTTCGCTCTGGGCATGCTCAGGATGCCTCTGTGCGCTGTACTCTGGTGTTAAAGATGTGAATATGCACGGCTTTGAGGGCAGGGCTGGACTGGGACAAAAAACGGCCCTGGCATTTTTGGCTTAGACCGGCCCCTCATAATTAGCGGAGCACAACGGACTAATTTATGTTTTTGTTCCCCGAAGCAAAGTATTTTACTATTGTTACGTCTTGGCTGAGGCGAAACCAGGAAAAATCCCAGCTCCCAAAAAACACCAGCAAACTTACAGTAACTACACATTCAATGGTTTATATAAAATGCATCTTGCACTAGAGGTAAGATCGGGCCTAAAAAATCCAGCCCGACCCGACTCGGCCCGCGAGTATTAAAGCCCGACCCGGCCCGAGCCCGACCAATTAACTTGATTTGCAGGCCCGAGCCCGAAGCAAACCCGAAATTTCATATTTTATTTGTGAGGGGCGTTTTTTTGAAACAAATGATAATATAGATGTTTGACGATCATCAATTTTGCTAGTACAGGGAGTCCTCGGGTTACGACGTTGATCCGTTCTTAAGACGCGTCGTAACCCGAATTTCGTCGTAAACCGGATTTTGCCTTTGATCTTCCAACCAAAGCACCAATAACCTTTCCATCTCAATAATTAGACCACTACGCTGCTTGGTTATCACTGCCGCTTTCATAGGAGCAGATCAGAGCCCACATCAGGTACTTCCGCCCACATTGGACACGCACACGAGGCTGTCTTCTTCTCTCTACAACCACAACAGAGCGTATTCTTGCGCCGTGCGCCGCGCGCCGTTCGTGTTTGTTTACATCTCTTACCACGCTAAACCGCGTAAGACGGAATGACGCGTAATATATACATATTTTTTTTAATGGGGGCGCGTTCGTAACCACGAAACGTCGTAACCCGAGACCGTCGTAACCCGAGGACCCCCTGTACAGCTGTTTAAATGCCTGCTCAGCGTCGAGGTCAATGTTCCCCCTAATGTTTTATGTGTCTGAGCAAACACACTAACTCCCTGAGCGCTCCTTGGAACCCTGTGCGCGACATCCGACATGCACCCCCCCCCCGCTACACGCGGAAAGAGCTGCGCGTGCTCGCGGCTTGCGCGTGCTCATGGCTTACACCGGTAGAAGTTTAATACGAGACACATACTTTTGTTTCTGAATACTGGACGATTCCCCCGTATTCAGATGACCCCGCGGATGAAAAAAAAGCGGAACTCTTTCATCCCTGCGCTGCATAGGTTTTCTTGTGCGCTGAGAATGTGTGAGCAGTGCGCAACTGCGCAGGCGCGCAGAGAGAACGTCGAGGTGCCAGTCTTTTTGCTCTCGTATGAAAGCAAAGCGCCACATTGACTACATTCAGCGAAGCCAACGCAAGTTTCTGTAGCATTTTCAACAATCAATTTGAAGCTTTTCCACACCTCACTCTTACCAGTGCGTGTTTGTCTTTTCAGTTCTCCTGTCTTTAGTTTATCCTTAACTTCTTGCTCCTCCATATTGGGGATACCAGGTCAAAATAGATGCGGACTTGCGGAGGGGAAGATTATTAAGAGCGGCTCCTGTTTAATAGTTAAATAGCAATTACCTTACAGCGCCTTCTGTTTTATCCAAATTATTTATTTTAAAACAAGTATTCCTTAGTTTAGTATCCACACATCGTTTTATTATACATTTTTATAAACATATATTTATTTTTTTTAAAAGTCAGCGAGAGAGAATCCCGGCCCGAGCCCGAGCCCGACCCGAAGCAATGATTGACATTTTAGGCCCGAATTTCGGGTCGGGTCAGGTCGGGCTCGGGCTCGGGCTTAAGATCTTACCTCTATCTTGCACCTTTTCACCGAAAGATGAGCGATTTTCATGCCTGTCCATCACCTAAAAGTCCCGGTATTATCCGAACATTACTACCTGCTGACCTGCTGTGCCTGTGTGACACTTCCCTGGTCACTCTGTCCCTCGAGTTCCGTCGGGTTCCCTCGGGTTCCCTGTCCACAGTCTCTGGCTGCTCCTGTCCCTGTCCACCTTCAGCCTGGGCTGCAGAGGATGTGGAGGCTCCAGCCCCTCCAGAGAATATGTCTGTTATTTTAGAACATTTTGCAGCGTCCATAGTGAGATTTTTAAATCTTTTAGCCCGTAACTTCTCCACACCCCCTTTCTGCCGCTTCTCCATGTTTCCACGCTCAACACTGAAACTGTCGGGGATCAGTGCCGAGAAAGGGGCGGGACCACTCTCGTAAGCTTCTATATCCTGATTGGTTTAGTCCACTGTCTGTATTGAAGATGGACCAATGGGACGCCTCCTCTAAATTGTGGGCCGTTGTCTAAGTAAAATAAATAAATAAATAAATAAAAAAAACAACAGCATCGGTCCTTAGGACTGTCAGCCCACTGGGAAAATGCCCGGTATGCCCGATTGCCAGTCCAGGCCTTGTTGAGGGCCAGTTAGCAAGCAAGCAACTTTATTGATCTCACACTGGAGAAATTCTTCTCTGCATTTAACCCATCCTGTCATTAGGAGCAGTGGGCAGCACATTACTGCGCCCGGGGACCATCTCCATGATCTTCTTGCTTCAGTTTGGTCAGGACCTAAGCTGGAGGATTTTACCTGGTGCATATTTTGGGTTGGTGGGGGAAACCGGAGTGCCCCGAGGAAACCCACCCAGACATGAGGAGAACATGCAAACTCCACACAGAAGTTTGCATGGGTTAGGATGTTTATGACACCGCTGTTATAATCTCTGTAGACTGACGTTATGACAGTGATGTTCCCCTGTGTGTGTGGTGCGTTCAGGGCCTGTCCGGACACGCCTGCTTCACCTGTCACCTGGTTGTCATAGGGGCTGTTTGTGTGTGCCGTACTGTACTCTGGTGTTAAAGGGCCATATGATCTGTGTTTTAATGTTTCCTCATCACAAACACACCTGGAGTTGTGTTCACATGTTTAACGCACAAACCTGCAGATTTAGACCGAGCTGCTTCAGTAAAAAGCTCGAGTTGTGTGTGTGTACCAACATCTGCGCACATCTGTAGGACTGTGTGTATTTATAACCGCACGAGTTTCAATAGGTCCCACATGTGCAGGGTCACATGTGGAAGTGAGCGCCAACATAAAGATCAGTGTGTGTGTGTGTGTGTGTGTGTGTGTGTGCCAGGCCAACCTACGTCACTACTCTCTCTCTCTCTCTCTCTCTCTCTCTATGTGTCTCTTCTGTCTCTCTCTCTCCTCTCTCTTTCTCTGTGTCTCTCTCCCTCTCTATCTTCTCATTTTCTCTATGCGTCTCTCCCTCTTTCTCTCTTCCTATGTCTCTCTCTCTCTCTCTGTCTGTCTCTCTTTCTTTCTCTCTCTTTCTCGCTCTCTGTCTGTCTCTCTTTCTCGCTCTCTGTCTCTCTTTCTTTCTCTCTCTCTCTCTGTCTGTCTCTCTCTCTGTCTGTCTCTCTCCTCTAAGTTTGCTCTTCTCTGTCTCTCTGTTCTCTCTCCCTCTTTCTTTCTCTCTTTCTCTCCCTCTCCCTCCTTTTTTCTTTCTTTCTCTTTCTTTTCTCTCTTTCTTTCTCTCTCTCTTTCTTTTCTCCCTTTCTCTCTGTCTCTCTTCTCTATTTCTCACTATCTCCTCTAAGTTTGCTCTTCTGTCTCTCTCTCCTCTCTTTCTCTGTCCCTCTCCCTCTTTCTCTCTCTTTCCCTCTCTCTTTCTCTCTCTCTCTCTTTCTCTCGCTCTGTTTCTCTCTCTGTTTCTCTCTCTCTGTTTCTCTGTCTCTCTTCTCTCTCCCTTTCTCACTCTCTCCTCTAGTTTGCTCTTCTGTCTGTCTCTCCTCTCTCTTTCTCCATTCCCGCTCCCTCTCTCTACCCCTTCTTATCTCATTTCCTATCCATCCCCATCCCTCACTCCATGTCTCTCTCACTCTCTCATCCTCCATCCCCCACTCTCTTTTATCCCTTTCTCCCTTTCCTCTCTTTCTCTCCTTCTCTTCTCGCTCTCTTCACATGTGGCAGTATTTAGCCTAGCTTTTTCATGGTGGGAATTCCCCATTTCATCTGTGCCTTCTCACCACAGCTCACCACAGCTCACCAGACCTCACCACAGCTCACCACTGTTCACCAGAGCTCACCACTGCTCACTAATGTTCAGGTTCACAGTTGTGCAGGTTTAATACGAGTGTGATGAGCCGTCAGGTCATATTAGCTGCTGTAGCCTCAGAGTTCCCTAAAAGAATGTTTTCATGTAGGTTGATTATATATTATTATCTTAAATTGTAAAGGAACTGTGTGTAAGATTTAGATTTTAAATTCCACAAATGCGACCCATCTCTGTCCCCAGCTGGTTTAAACGTTAAAATGTGTCTCTCTGATCGGAATGGGCTCTATTCACGTTACATCACAAACCAGGAGAACATTTGGAAACAACAACTTCCGGTGTAGTTATCGGCGCCGGGCTCTGGGTAGTGAATGAGGGGTTAGGGACTAGGGTCTACAGCCATAGTCCCTCCAGTGTGTCCTGGGTCTTCACCGGGGCCTCCTCCTGGTGGGACCTGTTGGCAGCACGGTGGCTGAGTGGCTAGCACTCATGCTTCACAGCAAGAAGGTTTGGGTCGCCTGGGCCTTTCTGTGTGGAGTTTGCATGTTCTCCCCGTGTCTGGGTGGGTTTCCTCCGGGCACTCCTGTCCCCGGGTCAAATGTAGAAAACGATTTCTCCTGTGTGAGATCAATAAAGTCAATCTTCTAATCTGCTAATCCTTAATCACTGTAAGGCGCTTTGTGTTACATTTTTGTATGAAAAGAGCGTTATAATGTTTGATTGATTGATGAACACTTCCACAGGGAGAAGTCCAGGAGGCATCCGAAACAGATGCCCTCCCCTCAGCTCCTCCTCTCCACAATAAGGAGCAGCGACTCTAGTCTGAGCTCCTCCCATGTAACTGAGCTTCTCACTCTAAGTCAGGCATGTCCAAACCCTGGCCCTTGGGCCAAATGTGGCTCTCAGACAAATTTTTCTTGGCCCTCAGGCTTCCAGGTGAATTGGCCCAAATTACCTTGAGCAGAACTTTTGACTGCAAGTTTTTTGTAAATCTACCTTGATAAGACAATATTTAATATTATTATTATTATTGTGTGGTTTTGAGGATCTTAGCATGAATAAAGGACAGATAGCTCATTCTAACGTGTTAAACATGCATATTTCAATTACTGACTGTACTGAGCACTGGTCTATGGCCCTCGATCGGCCCTCTGCTACGTCTGTGTTTAGATATGTGGCCCTTGATGAAAAAAGTTTGGACACCCCTGCTCTAAGTGAATGCTTGTATCCACCTTTCGGTCATTAAGAGAAGAGAAGAAGAAGTGACTTTATTGATCTCACACTGTAGATATTCTTCTCGGCATTTAACCCATCCTGTTATTAGGAGCAGTGGGCAGCACATTACTGCGCCCGGGGACCATCTCCATGATCTTCTTGCTTCGGTTTGGTCAGGACCTCAGCTGGAGGATTTTACCTATGGTGCATGTTTTGGGTTGATGGGGGAAACCGGAGTGCCCGGAGGAAACCCACCCAGACACGGGGAGAACATGCAAACTCCACACAGAAAGGCCTGGGTGATCCGGGGATCGAAACCGGAACCTTCTTGCTGTGACGCATGAGTGCTAGCCACTCAGCCACCGTGCCGCCACAATTACCTTAGGCACATTACTCAGATCTCATGACCACAGCTGAGGGCAGGAACGTAGATGGACTCAACTCCATAACATCCACCACCATAACAGTCCGATAAATATTATGCAAATCAAATTGCTCATGTAAATGAGACAAGTCATGGTTCTCTTGTGGATTTGCAGATAGCCCAAACTAAGCTAACTAATCTGTCCTTTCATGGTCATATGTGAAAACCTGATCTGGTAACTCATGTATACAAACTCATGTGCAAACTCGTGTATACAAATCGTCCCCGCAGTAAATGTCCCCTGGAGCAGTGAGCCCCATAAACACATGACAAGTGTAATGTAACTGAGGCATTTGACTGTCCACACAGAAGATACACCTCACACTGAGCGTCGTGTTCAGATAAAACTACTTTGCATAACATCCCAGCCAGTCTAGTCTCCAAAGGTCTAAATGCTCTGTTCCAGATCTAGTGAAGGTGTATGGATCTTAGAAACACAGTGGAGCACTTCCTGTATTACCACATGACATCACAAGGTGGAACAGAGTGGTTTCTGTTTGAGAGAAGAACTCAGCTGCAGGGTTTGCGTGTTAAACATGTGTGAATGAAACAAAACACGTTTCCAGGTCTGTTTGTGATGAGGAAACATTACATCATAGATCTGAAAACAGCATAATATTGGCTCTTTAATGTCATGCACGTTAGAATTGGCCTTTATACCTCTTCAGGCTGGAACAGGAACCACTAGTTCTCTTTTATAGGAATACAATGAATGGCTTGAATTGTGGCTCTGAGTGAGAGATTTCAAATGGTGATGTACAAATTGAACCTAATCCCTACTGAATATCACAGATTTATGGAGTGTTTGGGCTGCTCTCTGGACCCATCAGTATGCCGAGAAAATGCAAACTCCCAGAAGGCTTCATAGAACAGAGCTCTGAAGTGAGAGCTGCTTCCTGTGTGAGGCCAGACACTTCCTGGTTTTGTCAGGGCACCGTGAGTCATGTCCCCTGACCAGAACAGAGCAGAGCAGCAGACCATATCACACAGATTTACACTGAACGCAGGGCGGGTTGGCCTGTATTACACCAGCTACACTGTACTGTGGTGTGTTTGTAAATGTCACAATCCCCTTTAAACTCAGCGTACAGCGTCTGGCCAGCAGCCGAGCTCAGACGGACCTGCAGGGAGAATGGACTTATCTGATCCTGAGACAGCGACTGGAGGAAGTGCTGTATCCTAAACACTCAAGCGTAGACTTCCACTCAGAACAATAGTCTGCCACTGGACTGCTCAGATGTGGCTCTGTGTCTGACCACAGGCTGTAGGCTGTTTTATTACAATCTATATTAGGCCTACAGAATGCACTGTAAGCTGCTGTTACAGAGGTCATGTCTCGGGCCACAGAAGAGTGCGCAATCTTTAGACTACACTCAACATTCATTCTTTATTGTCATTATGCAAGCTTAACGAAATTTTGATGGACTCCCGGCTACAGAAGTATAAAAATACAACAAGCATAAAGATAAAAGTATCATAAATAGATAAAAAAAAAAGCATCATAAATACAGTTCCAGTAGTGTAAAGTGTCTAGGACAAAGTGTCCACACGACAACACTCCTGGATTTTTTTTTATGCGGGTTGAAAAAAATTCACGTCCACACACATGTTGGATCAGTAAATATTCGCATCCAGACGAAAACGGAGCGATGAGTGAAAACAATGTAATACATACAACACACCGATATGTGGCGCTGTAAACAGGAAACAGCCAGAGCCACCGGAAACGCAACAGCACAAAGAGCGCATGCGCATAAAGTCCTTTCTCTTCCGCAAACAAGCATCGCAACGTCATCGTTTTCCAAAAGCTGCGTTTTGCTCGTCCACACTACAGCGCGACCCCCGGCGTTTTTAGATTTCTCCACTCTGGAACCCGTTTTCAAAAAAAACAGTTTTTGCCCACCAAAAACGCCAGCTCCGTGTGGATGAAAGGCCAAAACGAATAAAAACTTCTCCGTTTCCACCAAAAATCGTTGTCGTGTGGACGGGTCCTTAGACAAACTTTATTGATCCACAAGGGAAATTATTTGGGTACAGAAACTCAAGAATCAAATATAATATATAACAGAGGGTAACAAAAAATAGATGGAATAGCAAAAAAAGAGCAAGAGACCGGAGTCAAATGAGAATTATTTTTAAGAATAAATGTATATGTACAAATCAAAATAGAAAAAAAAGTAATAAAATATAAAATACAATATCAAATCACAGCTATATACAGTTGTAGGGAGTATTATCTGTTACATAAGGGTGAGTTGTTGTACAGTTGTAGGGAGTATTATAGTATGAATGTAGTCCTGTATCTCTTGCTGTTTGAGCGGAGCTGTAGGAGCCTGTTTAGATCACATATTTTGACTAGGGCCCAGCCGATATATCAGTTGGCCGATATGATCAGCCGATAGTCCACATGGGCATGTTATCCCTCATTATGAAGCTTAGACTCTCTATTTTTGTCCATTTAACCCAATATAAAGTCAGATAAATGTAAAATACCACACATAAACAGCCTGTTTTCTCTTACATAAAGCCTACTGTAAAGTGGCTGCAGTGACTGTAAACACTTTATTGGACTTTATATTGACGTGTAAATGATCTGTGAATAGAGCTGTGAATGTTCGGCATTTACGGCATTTAGATATGTGATCTAAACAGGCTCCTACATAATTAATTACAGCGACATGCACGAATTCACTGCGAAAGCTAAAAGCGGTAGGTTTTACTTTGTTTACAGGCTAGAATGTCATGTGAAAATGGCATTAGGCCAACCTACTGTCTTTAAATATGACGGAAAGAGGCAGAATAACAGTAAATGTAGCCTAAACAAACACAACTTAAGCAAAGAGTCACAGTGAGTTTTTACGTCACTAAATATATCGGCAGCTCCTGTTATATCAGTATCAGATCTTTAAAAATATCCTCAGGGTCCTAATTTTGACTTGTGCAGTTTGGCCTCAGTTCCTGGGTGACCGGTCCAATCACAGGGCAGCGCAACCAAACTCGTACTTTGGCTTAATTTTGTTATGAAAAACATTCAGAAGGAAACACTTGTATGTCTGTGCTTTTTTTCCCAGCTGGTTTTATCATGTTTTTTTCCACTGTCATGAAGCTTTGCCCAATCAGCGTGAAGTATTCTACCCTTTCCCGTAAAAAAAGAAAACACATTTAAACTAGTGCTGTCAGGTGATTAAAAAAAAATGTATCTAATTAATCTAATTAATGTAATTAATCACATTTTTTAAAATAAATTTTTAGGTAGTTTATTGTGCTCTCCCACAGTGCAACAAACGTGTCAAACGTGTGATTTGTAGTGGTACAGTTACAGTTTAAGTTTTTCAGTCTTTCGCTCGCTCTCTTTCTCTCCATGCACGTTACCTCCACTGTAACCAAGACAAGACCTGCAGACCTGCAGAGTGCACCTGTATACCCCCATTCCCCCTCCCACATTACGTAACATTCATTCGAAAGCTCATTTACACTATTTCACTATTACATGGTGAATATTTCTGGTGCCAAAAGGTGAGCACCTACAGCAGCTTTCATGCAACGTCAATAAATAATATACAAGCTTCAAATATACAGAGAATACAAATAATTACCCGTGTAAATTACTCATGGCTCACATGATCCCCGGAACCCGTGAAACTGAAGGATTTAAACTCCCGGTGTGGATGTGTCCGGATAGATCGTACCACGGGAGGAGGGATGAGGCGGCCGCGCGCGGGGGAGTAATGATCGGGTTTAGCGTGATTCGGATGGGCAAAACTGACGCTTCTAAGTGTGCACCCTTAGTCGCGGCAGAACACGCTGGAGAGGTTATGGGAATTAGTTGATAATGAAAAGGGCTCGACGCTCTTCCCGGGGACAACACTCCGTTTTATAAATAAACTTGCCGTTCAAAGGCCCTGCATGCCAAATTTAAAATGCACGCGCATTGAATTGCCGCTCATAATTAATTGCGTTAATTTTTATAACGCTTTAATTAGCAGTGTAATTAATTAATCTAGTTAAACTGACAGCCCTAATTTAAACATATGAAGATTTTTTTTTACGCAGGAATAAAGCCATTTGGCATTGTTGGCGTATAACTAATGCATATTTTAACAGGCTGCTCACATTAGGTGCATGAACCAGCTCCAGCTTTGAACAAAAGATCTGCTCAGTCATCTGCTCGAGCTGACATTGCCTGTGCAGGTCGTTCATCACCATCTATTTCCATCCAAACACGCGATAAGAGACGACTTCCCTAAACAAGCGTTCGCCGTGCGTGCGGGTGCCATTGTCCCGTCATCGAGGAGGTCTGGTTACCGTGGCGACGCTGTACTCTTCCTGTCTGGGGCCGTGACACATGTGAGGGTGGCTGTCCCGAGCGTGTTCTGGATATAGTCGTCTGACGCACCGCTGATTTTCGCACTGGGGGTGATGCGTGGGGTGTGTAATGGAGGGGTAGGCTCGTGATCACAGGCTAAAGCTGATCACAGTTATTATCCTACACAGGGACCAGAGACGTCACCAGGATAGAGAAAAACTCCAGTTTGTAAGGGTCCAACTGCCTCTTTAACATTTATTCTTTTTTAAGACAATTAATGCAAATACTATACCTGATTTTGACTTGAAAATGTGAAAAACGGAGCTCGTTTTAAACAGTTTGCAGTGGTCTAAAGTTACTCCTCACTTACCCCAGGCATTCGTAGTGTTCTAATTATTCACTTTGATGAGTTTACTTTACTTTTTTCACAATTTTCAGATGTTAAATGTTGGATCAGACAATAAAACACTTTAGTTAGATGCAGATGGTACACAGTGGACATATTTTGAACTCAAGAGCTGCTTTTAAAATATATCTTTACTTGGGCAAGACACATTTTGCTCAAATACAGACAATACGATACCAGGATTTATCCATGAGATTCCGCAAGAGAAACAATTAGCACCACTGTCACAACAAGAAAAAAAAAACAGCTGGGCGGTATGACCAAAAATTGATATCACGGTATTTTTTAAAATTATATCCGTGTCACGGTATATGATGGTATTTTTTTCATGTACTAAGTGGTCCCATGTCTTTGGCGAAGTGGACAGTAACAGCGTTGGTAATATCGTTCCACCGTTTGCTTTTCTTGTCGTAGGCGGTCCCCTTAGCAAACGCGTCCCTGAGTGACGTCTGAGTGGCGTTTTGTGTCGCGGCGCCGACTTTAACGTTCCCTGCAGACGTGGAAGAGGATGCAGATCTTAGTTTCGTGCGTTCTTCATATTCCAGGACGTGTTTGTGACGGAGGTGGTGAAGCAGATCGCTCGTGTCGCCTCCTGCGGTTACGACTTTAGCCCGACGACATTTACAGAATACGATTGTTTGATCGGCGCCAGATTTTTTAAAGCCGAAGTACTTCCACGCGACTGACACGGCTCCTCTTTTTTATAAGTTCCTCTGTGTCTATAACGTTTTCTTCGTCATGTTGTTCACCGCTCGACACACACTGAGCTTCCACCGCTCTCACGCCACTGCAAAACAGTCCCCCTCTCAAACAATGTCCCTCGGCACCACGTTCCGCCGCTCTGTGTTCCCGACGTTTTGTACGCACACACTCACCGGGATTGGGATATATGAAAAAAACAAAAAAACAAAAAAGGTATTCGGTATGAAGCGTTATACCGCCCAGCCCTAATAAAACATCTTTTAAATGGTAAAAAGTCCTAAAATGGCACTCACAAAGAATAAGCTGGCTATCTTGTGCTTTCATTCAAGAGTAGATGGAGGAGATATACAGTAGTAGGTAGTCACTCTGTTCATCCAAAAGTGAAACTGGAATTTATTTACTACACCAAAGTCAGAGCTGCTACCTGAAAGAGCTTTCATGCCAAAAAGATCGTATCGTGTAGAACATTTGAATGATTCTGATCTTGTGTTGTAGGCCTGCCTGAGGAGAGCACAGTCCTGACTCCGGCCTTCACCGACAGTGTTCGGCTCTATCGTCAGGCTAAAGGGCACTACGGCAGCTGGGACCATATGTGTGGCACGCCCCCCCAGGTACAACTACTAAACTACTACACAATCATCACCCTTATACTTTTATTGTACAGCATAGAATGGTAATAGAAGGTCTCCGAAAGTTATCAGTACTTTTCCAGGAGTGAGGCGTTTGAATTGTTTCGTGCACAGGTTTGTACTTATATTAAACGCTCTTATCTTATTAAATTCATTTAAAACCACAAATTTGATACTTGTAGACTGTTCTAATATTTCTTTATATTTGACTAGTAGTCGTAGTAGTAGTAATAGATGTATCAGTTGCTATCTAACGTCCTCTCCAGTTTCTAAAGTTCACTGATGTATCCACACTGTACAATCTAATAAGTCGACGTGTGAAGAATCCCTCAGTCGTCCAGGTAGAATCCATGATAAAAGGAGAAATTCAATTTGTCAACTGGACAAAGTTTATTTGGTCGAAAACGTTTCGCAGCTCATCCGCGCTGCTTCGTCAGTTCTGGTTAGAGTGCTGATGGACACTGCTTATATCCAGCTGCAGGGAGGAGCTAACTACACTGAAATTATTCTGAAACTATCCCACCTCTTTGTTTTGAGTTTCTGTCTTTTGTATTTCCAGTTTCTCTCTGGCGTCTAGTTTAGTATACCCATTCAAACCCTAATGACCTAATAACCCTAACACCTCTTGACCTGACCTGGCTAGCCTTATTATTTCCTTTGTTTGTTTTGATTTCGGAGTTTTTAGAAGGATTCGTTTTCAGAGTCGAATTCACCGTTTGCGTGTAAAAGATGGGTACAAACAAAGGGAAATGTCTCCATTTTTAAAAATGCCAATGTACGTGTAAACGGGGCCTCAGTCTGTGCCAGATTACGCCTGTGCACCTGTTTTGTTTCTCGCATGGAATGACCGAGCGATATTTTATTTTATTGTTACACATGTTACAATGTGTTTTGAACTTAAGCTGAACAAACATTTTGCTAAGTTTTTTTTCAAAGACTAATAAATATTCAAATCAAGTCGACCTTACTTGAAAAAATCTAGGAAACCGATTGCCTTGAAAAATCTGACTAAACTGGACTGTGAATCTAAAGCTGAGTTTACAAGTGATTCCTCAGTGTCGTGTGCAGTAAATTCCTCTTTCGTCAAGTGTACTTTAGTTTTCATTCACAAAACTCATGTTGTGAAGCTGTGCCAACGAATCAGTCACTTCCTCAAATCTGAAATATGCAGTAACTTTTACTTTAAGAGTGAGTTCATCTTACTTGGTAAAACTATGGAAACCGATTTCCTTGAATCAGTCAGTGAGCAAGTAAATGTTACTTATATCCACAAGTTAGAGTAAAAATAGGTTCTATTCTACAATAATTCCATTTAGATCTGCATCAGGTACACAAGGATTTGAATATTTATTAGTCTTTGAAAAAAAAAAACGTAGCAAAACCTTTGTTCACCTTAAGTTCAAAACACATTGTAACATGTGTAACAATAAAATAAAATATCGCTCAGTCATTCCATGTGAACTCAACCACTTAGCAAGAAACAAAACAGGTGCACTGGTGTAATCTGGCACAGACTGAGGCCCCGTTTACACGTACACTGGTATTTTTAAAAACAGAGACATTTCCCTTCGTTTGTACCGGTCTTTTACACGCAAAGGGCGAATTCGACTCTGAAAACGAATCTTTCTAAAAACTCCGGCTAGAGTGGAGATTCTGGAAAACTACGGTTTCGCGTTTGCATTCGGTTTCGCGTTCTTCTTCTTCCTACACTGCCGCCCATAGGCTTGGCGTAGTTATGTTGGCGCTCGATGGTGTATTTTTGAAATGTTTCCATAATCTGGCTCCAGAAGCGCTCAGTACATTTATACAAAGACCAAACAGCAGCAGGACGATAAGAGGCACCTTAAACTATAACTGTAAACTCCACCAGTGCAGGACGTCATTTGGACAGTCGGTCTTGCAAGATGCAAGATGGCGGCGCGTGAAGACGCAGCGGCCCCTCGTCCGGCCGATAGCGTAGTGTTTTCACCGTCTTTGTCTAGTCTATCTTGTTCGTCTTCAGTGTTTTCTAACAAGTACAGTAGGCAGTTCTTGCTGGACATAGGCAGAACTGGCCAGCACAACTCCCTGGACACTGTACTAGAGGAGAAGCTGGCGCGCTTCGGACTACTCCGCCGGCCTGCTGCTAATGCTGCTAACGCTGCTACACCGGACTCGCCTGCCGCCCCCCGCCCGGAGAGGAGACGCCGCAAGCGGTGTGAGAGGAAGCAGAAGCGAGGCAAGCGCGGCGGTATCAGAGCTAGGCTAACGGCTAGCCCGCACCGGCCGGCCATTCCATCCATTCTCCTCGCCAACGTGCAGTCTCTGGACAATAAAATGGACTACATCAGACTGAGGGCTGCCCAGCGCGATTTTTGTTTTTACGGAAACATGGCTCCATGACAACATCCCGGACTCAGCGGTGCGCCTGGACGAGCTAACATGCTACCGCTCGGACCGAGCTAGTGGTGTCCCCGGAGTTAAATCCCGCGGAGGGGGTTTAATAATTTTTCTTCGGGACACTTATTGTCGGGACGCTGTGGTGGTATGTAGACACTGTTCACCCCTAGTGGAGTTTATGATTCTGAAGTGCCGGCCTTTTTATCTCCCGCGTGAAATCACGGCAATATTGCTAGTGGTTGTTTACGTCCCCCCATCACCGAACAGCGCTGATAGAAAGGAGGCACTGTATGAGTTGTATAACTCCATTAGCGAGCAACAGACTGCTCACCCGGACGGATTTTTTATCCTTGCCGGGGATTTCAATCATGCAGACCTCAAAACTGTCATGCCACAAATGCATCAGCATGTTGATTTCCCAACCAGGGGAAACAACATTTTGGACATGGTTTACACTACACACAAGGGAGCATACAAGGCTTACCCCCTCCCCCACATAGGCCTCTCTGACCACATCTCTGTTGTGCTCAGACCGGCATACAGACCCCGTGTAAGGGTCTCTAGGCCGGCTCTGAAGCAGATCCAGGTGTGGCCAGAGGGGGCCTCGTCTGCACTACAGCACTGCCTCGGTACAACAGACTGGGCAGTGTTCAAACAGGCCGCCACATACAACAATCACACTGACATTGAGGAGTACGCAGACACTGTGACCTCCTACATCACCAAATGCATTGGTGATGTCACACACACAAAAACCATCACCACCAGGGCTAACCAGAAGCCATGGCTGACAGGGGAGGTTCACAGGCTGTTGAGAGCCAGGAACGCTGCCTTCAGAGCTGGGGATGTCCCCCATCTGAGGGCAGCAAGAGCCAACCTGTCCCGTGGAATCAGGAAAGCCAAACACAAATACACACAGAAAATAACCGGACACTTTAGAGATAGCAGGGACACACGGAGTCTGTGGCAGGGCATCCAGAACATCACGGACTACAAACCCTTGCCACAGACCTGTGACAACAATATCACCCTGCTCAATGACCTCAACAGCTTCTTTGCACAGTTTGAGGCAGGAAATGACACCCGGCCCCAAAAAACTCCACCACCTCCCCACGACCAGCCCGTGTGTGTCTGCAGCCAGCGTGAAGAGGACACTCTCCAGGATCAACACCCGCAAGGCTGCAGGCCCGGACAACATTCCTGGTCGTGTGTTGAAAGACTGTGCAGAGGAGCTCAAGGATGTCTTCACAGACATCTTTAATGCTTCTCTGAGCCAGGCTGTCGTTCCCTCCTGCTTCAAAACCACTACCATCGTTCCCGTGCCAAAGAAGCCCACTCCGGCCACTTTTAATGACTATCGCCCTGTTGCACTGACCCCCATCATCATGAAGTGCTTTGAACGGCTAGTCATGGCACACATCAAATCCATCCCCCCCCCCACCCTAGACCCATACCAGTTTGCATACCTGGCCAACCGCTCTACCGAGGATGCAATCTGTTCTGCACTTCACCCGGCTCTCACCCACCTGGACAATAAAGACTCATATGTGAGAATGCTGTTCATAGATTTCAGTTCAGCATTCAACACTATAATCCCACAGCAGCTCATTATCAAACTAGACCACCTGGGGCTTCAGACCTCACTCTGTAATTGGCTGCTGGACTTCCTCAGTGAGAGGCCACAGGCGGTGCGGGTCGGCAGAAACACCTCAAGCTGCATTAGACTGAGCACAGGAGCCCCCCAGGGCTGTGTGCTCAGTCCGATGCTCTTCACTCTGCTGACCCACGACTGCTCACCAGCGTTCAGCACCAATCACATAGTGAAGTTTGCGGACGATACGACTGTGGTGGGTCTCATCTCTAATAACGATGAGACAAACTACAGGAGTGAGGTGAGCCTTCTGACCCAGTGGTGCAGCAATAACAATCTCCTTCTTAATGTTGAAAAGACCAAGGAGATTGTTATTGACTTCCGGAGAGGCCCCACCCAGCACCCCCCACTGTCCATCAATGGTGCTGCTGTAGAGAGGGTGAGCAGCACCAAATTCCTGGGGGTGCACATCAGTGAGGACCTCTCCTGGACAGTGAATACTGTATCACTGGCAAAGAGGGCTCAGAAGCGCCTCTATTTCCTCCGCAAACTGAGGAAAGCTGGAGCCCCTCCACCCATTATGACCACCTTCTACCGAGGCACCATTGAGAGCGTCCTGACCAGCTGCATCACTGTGTGGTACGGGAGCTGCACTGAACAGAACAGGAAAGCCCTGCAGCGCATAGTGAATGCAGCTGGGAGGATCGCTGGTGTCTCTCTCCCCTCCCTCCTAGACATTTTTAACACCCGGCTCACCCGCAGAGCGTCCAGCATTGTGGGTGACCCGAGCCACCCCGCACATAGCCTGTTCAGCCTCCTGCCCTCGGGGAGAAGGTACCGGAGTCTCCGGGCCCACTCCACCAGGCTTTCAAACAGCTTCATCCACCAGGCTGTCAGGAGGCTGAACTCACACCCGAACTCACACCCGAACTCCCACCTTACCCATCTCCCACCCCCCACCCCCCATATTGGCATAACCTGTATTCCATAAAAGACATATCACTCTAGACACTTTAAAAAACTGCTGCTAAGGACTACTGTTGCACTGTTGCACATTTACATTTACTACTGGATTTTACTCCTGTTGCACTGTTGTTTACTACTGTTATTGCACACTTACATTTACTACTGGAATTTTTAGTACTGTTGTTTACTCCTGTTATTGAATTTTACCCCCGTTGCACTGTTGTTTACTACTGTTATTGCACATTTACTACTGGAATTTTAGTACTGTTGTTTACTCCTGTTATTGCACTAGAATTACTACTGTTGCACACTTATTTTTATTTTATCTTAACTCCTATGCACATTCTATTGCACATGACCAAGTCGCTGCTGTATCTTCCATTGCACATTTTGATGCACATTGCACACTTTGGAAATCTGTATATAGTATAGTTTATTTATTATGTTGCACTGTTTTAAGATTTTAGATCGTAGACTTTAGTTTTAACTTTAGATCTCTGTCTTAGATAGTTTTTTGTTGTGTTTTGTCTTCATATTGTATTTTGTACACTGTCTTTTTGCACTACCTGGCCAGAGAGAAACAAAATTTCGATTCACTGTATGTCGAACACATATGGCAGAATTGACAATAAAGCTGACTTTGAACTTTGAACTTTTTTTCTCTTATAAGAGCTGTAAACTGTGGAACTCCCTGCCCACAGAAATAAAGTCCATCTGCGAGTTCAAACTGTTCACCTTTAAACGTAAATGTTGGCTCAAGATAAACCAAAGCTGTACCCATGTGTAAATAGTGTTAGAATGAGTGAATGAAGCTGAGTGAGTGAATGAGCTGAGTGAGTGAATGAGTGAGTGTTACATGTCTTTGCACTACTGTATTTATATACTGCAGATGAAATTGTATTTTTTCATATGTACTTCAGATTTTATGTCAGTGTAGAAAAGCTCAACCAGGGACGGGGGTTGAAAATTAGCATTTGCTAAACTCTGTATGCATCACATCAGCTGCAAGCTCTGTTCTGTAATTATGTCCGATTGTCCCTGTCAAATAAATAAATAAAATAAATTAGGGCTGTCAGTTTAACGCGTTAATTAGATTAATTAATTACACTGCTAATTAACGCGTTATAAAAATTAACGCAATTAATTATGAGCGGCAATTCAATCCGCGCGCATTTTAAATTTGGCATGCGGGGCCTTTGAACGGCGAGTTTATTGATAAAAACGTGACGAAGCAGGTCCCTCTTGTCCCTGGACAGCGATGACGCGATGAGAAATGCCGTGCTACCATTGGTCGGCACAGAGACGAATGCACTTCTAATAGGGGAGAGCACGTGAAGACGCGCGAGCCCGTTTCCCTATCTGCTGAACCATTTTCAATTCCCATAACCTCTCCAGCGTGTTCTGCCACGACTAAGGGTGCACACTTAGAAGTTTTGACTGTCAGTTTTGCCCATCACGCTAAATCCGATCATTTACTCACCCCGCGCTGCTGCCTCCTCCCTCCTCCCGTGGTGCGATGGTCCACACCGGGAGTTTAAATCCTCCTCACGGGTTCCGGGGCTCATGTGAGCCATGAGTAATTTACACACACAATTATTTGTATTCTCTGTATATTTGAAGCCTTGTATATTGTAATGACTCCAGGCTTCTCTTATTCTCCAATGAACTTTATTAAACAGAAGTTCGGACTCACTCAACATTAACACCCACACCTGTCCCACGCATGCGCCCAACAGCCAACCCCTTAAAGGCACAGACACCATTAACCCAGGTCATTACAATATTATTTATTGACGTTGCATGAAAGCTGCTGTACGTGCTCACCTTTTGGCACCAGAAATATGTATTTGCCATGTAATAGTGGAATGGTGTAAATGAGCTTTCCAATGAATGTTACATATGTGGGAGGGGGAATGGGGGTCTTGTCATGTTTACAGTGGAGACAAAGAGAGTGAGTGAAAAACTTAGACTTAAAGGGGAAGTCTGCAGTCTTTTCATTGTACCACTATAAATCACACATTTGACACCTTTTTTGCACTGTGGGAGAGCACAATAAACCACCTAAAAAAAATTATTTAAAAAATGCGATTAATTAGATTAATTAATTACAAATCCTGTAATTAATTAGATTAATTTTTTTAATCGCCTGACAGCACTAAAATAAATAAATAAAATGTATGCGGGTTGGTAAATGAAAACGTTTTTGAAAACGATGCTATGTGCACAATGTTGTTTTGGAAAACAGAGGGAGAGAAATATTTGTTTCTCAACATACCCGCCAATCTGTAAACGTAGCTTGAAAGAACAGAGGGAGTGTATAAAGACTGAAAGAACAGAGGGAGTTTATAGAGACTGAAAGAACAGACGGTATAGAGATGTCCTTGCCTGGATTACACCAGACCATATCAAAAGTGATATATGGTCTGGGAACACCTACTGAATATCTAGTAGCGGAAGTGTGGTTTACGATCACCAACGGCCGTTTATTGGGCGTTATGAATGTCTATCATTTGGCATATGCGTAGCCCATAGCCAATCATGTCAGTTGTCAGTTCAAACTACAAGTTTCCGTTTGTCGCGTAGTACGCGTCACCATCTTTCCACCCCTCCCCGCTCTCTGATTGGCTCCCAGAATCAGGAGAGCTCGCTTAGCCTAGTTGCCAGGCTGTCTTTCAGATCGGAACGAATGAAAGCAGCCTGGGATTTCCCAGGTTAGAGATGTCCTGGGATGATTCGGGAATGAGCGGCGACTGTAGGAAAAAACAGGGAAGGAGCAAAAAGAGGACTGGGAAATGGAGCTGGCCTCTAGGCAATAATGCATCACTGTTGAAGTTACTCGTCTCATTCAAGTTGACCTGAGTCTGATTATCAAGTAATGTGCTTTTTCCTTCCTGAAAGTAACTGTTACGTTACCACAATCATTAAGATCCACAAATTTGTCGCTGTGAGTAAAGTAAACAAGCTGAATGCAAGTTAACCCTAGTGTTAGATTTCACAATGTTAGATTTGTGGTGCTTGATGAACTAAAACTAAAACTATTGTGGTCACTACGGTTTTGGTGCGTTATTGTCCAGCGTGATGTTTATTATGTGGCAGTAATAAACAGTGTTACAGGTGATGCTGTTTTCTACAAAGCCTCTGGGGTTGCTCTTGTGTGGCCGAGTGGATGGTATGAATGGTGAATGGGTCTGTTATGGAAGTGTGCTGTGTTTACTTTGTCGGATTAGGAAAGTGTTTACAGATGCGGACTGCAGACCGAGGCATCACGCAGGCAACTTGGACTCAAATGCAACACAAAAGAACGCGGTCAAATGCAAAAGAGTTCAGAGTTTCAGATACAGAGCTATAGCGTCTTTTGACTGGTCGACGATCTAGCCAGAACTGACTGGGCAGAGGGAGTTTATAAGACGACCCTGGGATGATCGGGGAATGAGCGGCAGCTGCAGGAAAAACAGGGAAGCAAAAGATGGACTTGATCAGGCTAAGAACTGGAGCTGGCCTGGGGATAAACTTGTAAACAAAAGGCAAAACTGTGACACGAGGCCTTCACGATAAATATATGAACTTATCAGTCAATACACGATATAATGATGCAACAATCATTTTTGGGGGTCAATATTTATGGTGGGTACTTTTTCTTTGGATTTTTTGCAATTTTTTGTACTTTTTTGAACATTTGAGTTGTAGAATGGATTAAGCATCATAATTTATTTCTTCAAAGTTCAAAGTTCAAAGTCAGCTTTATTGTCAAAACCATATGTACAGGTTGCACACACAGGATTTGAAATTGCAGCACCCCCTAGGCCCACAGTGAACATAAAGCATCTGATAAACAAGGCAATAAACACCATGACTAAAACATCACATATACCTGTAGCAAAAGTACAGTAAACTTGTATATAATACAAACAGGTAAAACACACAATGTGTAGCATGATAAAGCTAAAATGGTGTCATTTAAGCAGCAGTATCAGTGTCATTTAAAGGTCCCATGGCATGAAATTTTCACTTTCTGAGGTTTTTGAACATTAGTGTGAGCTCCCCTACCCTGTTTAGCTTTAGCATGGCTAAAAGTCGCAAAATGTGTAAACTGAGCAAATGCGATCCTTTTCCGCGTTTGAAAAAAAGACAGCCCAAACGGGCGATTCAGAACAAGGGAACTTTCTGACGTCACACGGGGGGAAATGCAAATGAATTTCCACCCCCGTCTGGATGTCCACCCCGTCTCTGGAAATCACGCCCAGAGAGTTTGGACCGCAACGAGCTACGAAATGCGAGATGCTTTTTTTTATTTGCCTGGAGACAATTGAGAGTGTTTCCAGGCTCGGATGTCCTTTATCCGAGCCTCCGAACCTCTGAAACAGCAGTGGTTTAATTTTATTTTCTGTGGAAATGTGTTTTTTTTTTCATGGAATGTGTCTCATATCTTCCTCCGCTCTTAAACCACAGAAGTGGGTGACAGTACACAGCGCACCGCTAAACCAGGAAACAGTGGCGTATTTGGCCACACCCCCACCCGCTGCACTGGCCTGGCCTGGCCTCCTCATTTGCATTCAAGCAACAATGCCCAAAATAAAGCGTTTCAGAGAGATATTTATGAATAGAACTGTCTTCATGAGGCTTTCTCATGTACTGAGGCTTGATTTTGGATAAGGATTCATTTACAGTATTAGTGAACCATTAAGGCGCCATATAAAAGCATCAAGAAGTACCATGTCATGGGATCTTTAAGTGTCATTTCTTGTAGCTCTAACTAAAAGTACTGTAGGAATAGAAGAGTTTTTTTGATGGGGTTGGTTAGACTTTAGGGTATAATGGCATTCAGTATTATCGTTTATTGTTACTGATATCGTACTTCAAAATGTGCTATTGTGCCAGGCCGGTGCAGACCCGGACTCTCCTGTGTCGGCCTGTCATCTGCATTTCTCAGTATTCCTGATGTATTTTAGTATCACTGTAGTTACCCATCTGCTTTCATAGAAAAGGCCTTGGTCTTTAAAGACATATGTATATGCAGGCTTGGGGAGTAACGGAATACATGGAACGGCGTTATGTAAAAGGATACAAAAAAGGTAATTATACCGCTACAGTTACAAGGAAAGAAGACGTACTCAGATTACAGGTCCATTTAGTGAAAATTGGGATTATTTAGCAGGATTACAATTTGAACGCATTTTATGTTATTTAAATTTTTCATTTAAAGCTGGAGATGGAGGGAAAACAGAAGAAACTGTTGTACAGACATGCGCGCACACTATGGCAGTACTATGGAACAAACTTGCACCTGGCATGGCTTCGACCGAGAAGAACGCATTTAGCGGGTGGAAATTTCAACATTATTTTATTTTTAAAGAAGACAATAAACTGTACTATGTGGTCAAGACTTGTGCACTTTCATTGTAGGACTATTTCCTCAATTTCTTCTATAATGCACAGAAGTAAGTCATTTTATTGTTTTCTTGTTGTTATAGGATATTTGGTGTTAAAGTCATCCAAAAGTAATTGAAAGTGATCAAGTTACATTACTTTAATATTATGGTTCTTGGATTATGTTATATTTTAAGGGGTAACTAGCAGTGTTGGGCACGTTACATTGAAAAAGTAATTAGTTACAGTTAGTAACTGAGTTACTACACTATAAAAGTAACTAGTTACCTAAGAAAGTAACTAATGCGTTACTTTTTTTTTGTTAAAAAATGTCAAATAATTTGGATTTTTTTTTACAGTGCATTATACAGCTTTTGCTGCTTGGCTGGCATGGCTCCGTCACCCTGGCCTTCATTGTTAACGGCACCTAGCATGGGATTATCATCATGGGGCCTGCTGGTGGCCACTAGTTTAACAGAAGCGTGCGCTGTCGAGAGATGCTTTATTAAATTCGAGTTGCTTACATTGGACGTGGACAAAGTCTTTGGTCTTTGACACCATGTGCACGTAACATGTACGTTTTTACCTTTTACCTCAACGAGGTTAAAATACTGCCTATACTTCCACCTTGAAAACGATGTCTTCGACTCGCCATCTGACACGGGGTGTGTGTATTGTGTGTGCGCGCTACTACTGTGTGCTGGGATTGTGTGTAGAACCCGCCCACCGCCCACTGGGTGTCTCTGGTTGGCTCAACATGAAATCTTACTCTGCCTTAGCCAATCACCAGTACTTATCCCGCCCTTACCAAAGGGAGAAAAAAATTTCCCCTGTGCCTATACGAGTCACGCATGATGCCAGTTTCAAAATGAGTAGGTTCAGTAACGCACGGTAACGACGTGTTGGTGCCGGTAACGGCGTTATAACGATAGATAAAGTAACTAGTTAGATTACCAGTTACTGAAAAAAGTAACGCCGTTAGTAACGGCGTTTATTTTAACGCCGTTATTCCCATCACTGGTAACTAGTAACTGTACCAGAATACATTCCTAAAGTAACCCTCCCAACCCTGTATGTCTGTATGTGTGTTATCTGAGGTGACAGTGTGTGGATGTGTGGGACTGTAGTGAACAACATGTTATGGACCAGGCCCTTCCTGTGAGGGGCCCCTGGAGCCCCTCTGTACAGGGCGGACAGTGGCCCCTGTTCAGCTCAGGGAGGGCCAACAACCACAGCATGTGTACAGGAGAGGTCATGAGGAGTTCAGTCAGGTTTAGGCCTCGTCAGGTGTCCTGTTGTGAGACTGTGACATCATATTGGAGTTTGTGCTCAGGAGGACTCTGGACCACGCTCCGAACTGTGCACTCTGAGAATTGAGACACGGCTAGTGTTTCCCCTGACATTATATTGGCAGGATGTCCCGCCCCGCCAATAGCACCACCACCCTGTCAATCATCAAAACCGGGCTCTTTTCCAAATCTGCTCCTGTATTAATATAAATCCAGCCCATTATTTCCTCTCATACTTTGCCTGTCTGGTCCAGTCTGTCATTTAAAGTGATCTGGTGCCCTGTAAACTCGACAAACACTGTCCCAGCTCAGGAGGAAGTCACACTGGAGTTTGTAGACAATAATAAAATGCATATTAATGCTTTGTGGTGCTTTGTAAGTAAACAAAATGCAAGACAGACCTCATAGTAGTCAGTCAGCATCATTAGTTTGACAGTGCTCTTGACAGTTTGTCATAGTGAAATTGAAGGATGGCTCAAATGCAGCAGAAAACCATAAATATTGACCCCTCAAAATGATGCCTTATGATGATACTAGTAATTGGATCCCAACACAGTACACCTATAGGGGTAATTAGCAGTGGATGACCAGGTCATATTTAATCAATCAAACAGAAATGTGCTGAAACATAGTTAGAAGACTACACAATCTTTTTATTTTTATTATTTTTAAGCATCTATTTTTGCAGCTTGTTTTCTAATTATACAGTACACCAGAGGTCTTCAACAGGGGGGTCGCGAAATCTTTTGATTTCACTTTAAAATAATATATTTTTATATTTTATAGTGTAAAATACAGTATTAACCTGTGTATCATTTCCTTGTATTGGATGTACCATAACAGAGTAGCAATGTTTATACATGACACTAAGCTCAATTTAATATAAAACACAATTCTATGCCGTATATATAGTAGGGGGTCCCTGGCCCAGTTCGCCATCTGTTTGGGGGTCCCTGGCCTGAAAAACGTTGTAGACCCCTGCAGTACACAATAAGCTTGATAGTTAAATTATACATATCTTGAAATCAATATGTCCCACATTTAGTACTATTAGAGCAATAGGATTATTTCAACTGTACAGTCAACATAAAAGTTCAAAGTTCAGTTTTATTGTCAAAAACCATATGTACAGGTTGCACACACAGGATTTGAAATTGCAGCACACCCTAGGCCCACAGTGAACATAAAACATCTGATAAACAAGACAATAAACACCATGACTAAAACATCACATATACATGTAGCAAAAGTACAGTAAACTTGTATATGATATAGTGCTGTCAGGCAATTTAAAAAAAAAAAATCTAATTAATTACAGGATTTGTAATTAATTAATCACATTTTGAGAGAGAGAGAGAGAGAGACAACCCACTTTGCGATTGAGTTTGTTTCCCAAAGCGTGGTTTGGCAAAGTGTGCTCACACCAGCAGTATCACCGGTAACAATGGAACTTGTCCGGACGTGTTGAGCGTTCAAGTCACCATGTTCTTGTTGATCATCCCGTCTTCGTGGCCATACCTGCTTGTCAGAGCCTGATCCCGTCAGATCTCAGAAGCTCAGCAGGGTAGGGCCTGGTTAGTACTTGGATGGGAGACCACTGGGAATTCCAGGTGCCACAGGGGGGTGCCAGTCGCAAAAACTGTTGTTGTGTCCTTAGGCAAGGCACTTCACCCACATTGCCTAGTATAAAAGTGGAGTGTTGGAGGTGGTCGGAGGGGCCGATGGTGCAGTTTGGCAGCCTCGCTTCCGTCAGTCTGCCCCACTGTGGCTGCAAAAGTAGCTTACCACCACCAAGTGTGGAGTGAATGCACAATGAACTGTAAAGCGCTTTGGGTGTCACGAAAGGCGCCATATAAATGCTATGAATTATAATTTGTTCTTTTTATAAATAAACTTGCCGTTCAAAGGCCCTGGTGGCGATTCGCTCGCCTCGCCCCCTGAGTCGAGTCCAGGTCAGTTTCCTTCAGGATTTATTTGTTTGATTAGCGACGCAGGTGGAAGTGACGCCACTGCCAAGTCGCCTACAGGTCCTTCAGTGGGACAAATTTAAAATGCGCATTGAATTGCCGCTCATAATTAATTGTGTTAATTTTTATAATGCCTTAATTTGCAGTGTAATTACTTAACCTAATCAACGCATTAAACTGACAGCCCTAATATAATACAAACAGGTAAAACACACAATGTGTAGTGTAATAAAATTGATCTCTTTGTATATGTTTGTTTATTTGGAACAAATGGATATCACCCCAACTAGAAAAGATTTCTTGTAACTTCTGGTGAAGATTTGTTTTATTTTATTTCACACTGTATAATACAATATTTTTGATTGTATTTCTGTCCCTGTAAGCTCCCCAGTTCTTGTAAATAGTTTAGTGTTTTTTTGTTTTGTTTTGTTTTTTCCTTTTTTTTGCAATATACCAAAAATTGGAAAGATCATATTTGAACTGGAAATCTGTTCTTGTTTCCAAAAAAAAAAAGCGTGTAGCGTAATAAAGCTCAAATGGTGTCATTTAAGCAGCAAACAGAGTCTTTTCACATTTTTACCAATGTTGTACTGTCACTGGGCATAAATGGTGAGCACCAATGTTCCCTCTAAGGTGCGTGTGCGATCACAGACGTTCAGCTCACATCAAATTCTTTGCAGCGCGTAAAATAAAATCTAACCTGAACCTGTGACATAACATAATTAAGGACTTTTATTGCAAGTCAGAGTCAGACTCACCCCCTGGATCCTCGAAGAACACCTGCGTAACATTTCATTTGACCCAGTGTCCTTACTCTTTATGTTTTTTTTGTGATATTCTTTAAACTGTTTATGTCAAATGTCATGTTTCCCTTAGATCCTGGCGAACCTGGTGATGGAGGATCTGCACCCGGACCTGAGGAGTGTGATCGGGCCAAAGCTCAAAGGCAAACTACAGCAGAGGCACCGCAGCTGGATGCTGGTACGACGCTCACGAGAGCACGGGTTGGGTTTTTAGCGCACGTTTATATCGTTTACATACAGGGCGAGTTACACTTACTCCCTGTTCACTTCACTCACTTCTACGGCTTTTGTGACATGGCCTGGGATCCAGAATGCACTTCGTCAATATTTTACAAAGATGTGAGTCAGGTGAACGCTGTGATCACTAAATCTCCCAGAGTTTACACTGACAGGTGGATTAGCGTGATTGACAGGTGGATTAGCCGGTCGTTATCAAAACAAATATGGCTGTGTAAGAGCAAAAAAAAGGACTGAAAAACATGGAAGGTTTCTGTAGAATGAATTACAAAGCACTTTGATTTTGTTCTAAATGATGGGCATTTAGCCATATAGTTTTCCCACGATTCGATACAAATCTCGATACAGAGGTCACGATATCGATATCGTGACCTCGTCGTAGTGTCCTCCAAGGAGCATGGGGGACACTTTCTGGGCGTTTAAAGTTCAAATATATCGCATTTAATTGAAAATGTGAATGACCTTGCAAAATTTTTTTTTAAAAACACACACAAAAAAACTGCCTGCATGCTATTTTCCAAACGTCCATCAAAGTCTTGTTTAAATGTGATGCTGAGAGGAGAGGGGCTCCGGTTTGTAAGTGAATTCAAATATCTTGATGTTACCTTGGACTCCACATTAACTTTTAAAAAACATGTAAAAAACATATCAAAAATTCTTAATTTTAATATTCATAACTTTAGGCAAATTAGATCATCATTGCCAGAAAATGCAGCTAAAATGTTTCTCCACAGCAGGTTTTTTCTCACATTGAACACTGGATTACCACTGGTCACTGACAATTAGGACAACCTTAAAAGCAACAGAATCAGTATTTTAAAAAGCTTTAAAAATATTTGACAGAAAATCTTTATCTTTTCATCATTGTCTCATACTTAAGAAATATAATATCTTGAATTTTGAGAACTGTAGAAAATGTAAACTTGCCTGCTCGACGTATAAGGTCTGAAATGGACTCCACCACCTTTGGGTGAGTTCATTTTGTCCGAATTCAGCAACAAGAGACGCACAACGCCTTATAGACGCACAACGCCTTAAAGACGCACAACACCTTATAGACGCACAACGCCTCATAGACGCACTTACTAACGCCTTAAAGGTCCCATGGCATGAAATTTTCACTTTCTGAGGTTTTGGAACGTTAATGTGAGCTCCCCTACCCTGTTTAGGCCCCCCCCCCATGGCTAAAAGTTGCGAAATGTCTAAACTGAGCATTTGCGGTCCTTTTCTACGTTACACAAAACCAGTGTTGAAACAGGCGAGTTCAGACAAGGCACCTTTTTGACGTCAGATCGGCAAATGCAGCTCCAGCCCCTCCCTCTGTCTCCGCTCAGCGTCCCTGTATATCCCGCCCATAGAGTTTGGACTGTGAATGCGCTACGCAATGCGAAATGCGTTTTTTTATTTGCCTGGAGGCACGTCCGAGTGTTTCTAGGCTCGCAAGTCCCTTACCCGACCCTCTGGACCTCTGAAATACCAGTGGTTTAATTTTATTTTCTGTGTAAATATGTTTTTTTTTTTCATTGTAAAGTCTCCCATCTGTCTTCCTGTGTTTAAACACGGAAGAGAGGAGATCGCTGCGCGGAGCTGCGCTTCGAGCGGGGGAAACCCGCCCCCCCGCTCCTCAGCCAATCTCTCTGTCCTTCTCATTTGCAGTGAAGAAGCAACACCCACAATAAAGGATTTTAAACACATATCTAGCCTCATGAAGACTGTCAGAGTCATATCTCATGCAGTGAGTGTTGATTTTGAAGAAGGATTCATTTACAGTATTAGGGAACCATTAAGGAGCCATATAAAAGCATCAAGAAGTACCATGTCATGGGATCTTTAAAGACGCACAACACCTTATAGACGCACAACGCCTTAAAGACGCACAACACCTTATAGACGCACAACACCTTATAGACGCACAACACCTTATAGACACACAACACAACACCTTATAGACGCACACCTTATAGATGCACAATGCCTTATAGACGCACAACACCTTACAGACGCACAACACCTTATAGACACACAACACAACACCTTATAGACGCACAACACAACACCTTATAGACGCACAACAACTTATAGATGCACAATGCCTTATAGACGCACAACACAACACCTTATAGATGCACAACACCTTATAGACACACAACACAACACCTTATAGACGCACAACAACCTATAGATGCCCAATGCCTTATAGACACACAACACAACACCTTATAGACGCACAACAACTTATAGATGCACAATGCCTTATAGACGCACAACACAACACCTTATAGACGCACAACACCTTATAGATGCACAATGCCTTATAGACGCACAGCACAACACCTTATAGACGCACAACACCTTATAGATGCACAATGCCTTATAGACACACAACACAACACCTTATAGATGCACAATGCCTTATAGACACACAACAAATTATAGATGCACAACACCTTATAGACGCACAACACCTTATAGACACACAACACAACACCTTATAGACGCACAACACCTTATAGATGCACAATGCCTTATAGACGCACGACACCTTATAGACACACAAAGCCTTATAGACGCACAACACCTTATAGACACACAACACAACACCTTATAGACGCATAACAACTTATAGATGCACAATGACTTATAGACGCACAACACAACACCTTATAGACGCACAACACCTTATAGATGCACAATGCCTTATAGACACACAAAGCCTTATAGACGCACAACACCTTACAGACGCACAACACCTTATAGACACACAACACAACACCTTATAGACGCATAACAACTTATAGATGCACAATGACTTATAGACGCACAACACAACACCTTATAGATGCACAACACCTTATAGACGCACAACACAACACCTTATAGACGCACAACACCTTATAGATGCACAACGCCTTATAGACACAACACAACACCTTAGAGACACACAACACCTTATAGGCGCACAACGCCTTATAGACACACGACACCTTATAGACACACGACACAACACCTTATAGACGCATAACAACTTATAGATGCACAATGACTTATAGACGCACAACACAACACCTTATAGACGCACAACACCTTATAGATGCACAATGCCTTATAGACACACAAAGCCTTATAGACGCACAACACCTTACAGACGCACAACACCTTATAGACACACAACACAACACCTTATAGACGCATAACAACTTATAGATGCACAATGACTTATAGACGCACAACACAACACCTTATAGATGCACAACACCTTATAGATGCACAATGCCTTATAGACACACAACACAACACCTTATAGATGCACAACGCCTTATAGACGCACAACACAACACCTTATAGACGCACAACACCTTATAGATGCACAACGCCTTATAGACACAACACAACACCTTAGAGACACACAACACCTTATAGGCGCACAACGCCTTATAGACACACGACACCTTATAGACACACGACACCTTATAGAGACACGACACCTTATAGAGACACGACACCTTACAGACACACAACATCTTATAGACCAAGCATGGACAAACTACGGCCCGGGGGCCATATCCGGCCCGTTAAGCTTTTTAATCTGGCCCGCCGAACTTGAAGAAATTATATTAATAAACCCTGTTAATGTTTTAATGTTTTAATTTCCCTGCAATTCTGGTGTTTTCCAATAGCTGGCGCACTACATACATTGACCTTTGTTGAGGCGTTTTGCTCCACGTTTGTGCTTTACTCTTTAACCCCTCAGCCCTCCTGTAAAGATGAGCAGAGCTAAGAAAAGAAAAGTGGACAGAGAATGTCGAGTGTTTAATAAGGAGTGGACAAGTAAATATTTTTTCACCAAATACTTATCAGCTGCTGTATGCCTGATATGCCAAGAGACTGTAGTGGTTTTTAAAGAATATCAGGCGTCACTTGGCCACAAAACAGTCAACGAAAGAACAAAAGAACCTGAAGGAGAACAGAATTTTTAGTGCTTTAAAATAGTAACTTAGTAATTTAAAAAAAAAGCTGTATTTTATTAATTAAATTTTCTGTGTTTTAAGAGTAATTTTAATAAATAGCTAAATACCGTGGAACTTGAAAGATGGACATTTTCTTGTAATGGTTTGATCATTTTTAATTGAAATAAAGCACATGTTTTCTACATATCCCATGTTATTTTTTGCTCTTATGAGGTGGATTACCAAAATACTAAATCCAGCTGCTCCTGCTCCTTCTGTCAAATTTTAGAACCCTTTGTGGCCCACGAGTCAAAAAGTTTGCCCACCCCTGTTATAGACGCACAACACCTTATAGACGCACAATGCCTTATAGACACACAACACCTTACAGACACACAACACAACACCTTATAGACGCACAACATTCAGTCTCAGGTGTTTTCAGTCGAGGTTCAGTCTGGAACAACATCCAGCTGCAATAAGAGACTCGACCACATTCAGAACATTTAAAACCTGAAATCTGAAACGAATCAGGTCTGTGATCAATAATGTGATCAATAATGTTCTGCTTCTGTATAAGTGTCAGTGTTGTGTGTCATGATTGTGTCGTATTGTGTGTGTTCCATCATGTTTGTCCTGTGACTTTGTCTGTTGTGTGAAGTTGTTTTTTTTTATCTCTGATCTGCTCGGGACGACAGATGTAAAGAACCTTCGGGCGAATTCTGGAGTATTTTAGTTTATGTTCATGAATATGCACTGTCCCTTTTAAAGGAGAATTATTGTTTTTTTACAATCTGAGCCTTATTTCGGTAATAAACAACTTGTTTAATTTACTCAACCATAGCACTTTGGTGTCATATGGAGCACTTCCAAAGACGTTTTAGATTTGCGATCTCCGTAATGTGAGTTCTCGGGGCACATGTTTGCGGTCTCCAAATAACACAAACTTTAGCACTTTTCCAAATCATAGAAGCTCGATGTCTTAGTCTACACTTTAGTTTGAGTCAAAAGTGGCCTGTAATCTGAGATTAATCCATAGTTTCGAGTAGATGAGGAGGCCAGTGCGCATGTGCGGAGTCACAGGTTATTTCGCTCTCAGCTCTCGGGACCCAAACATGAAACGCAAAGCTGTAAATTATGGATAAATCCCGGATTACAGGCCACTTTTGACTCAAACGAAAGTGTAGACTAAGACATTGAGCTTCTGTAATTTGAAAAGTGCTAAAGTTTGTGTTATTTGGAGACCGCAAACATGTGCCCCGAGAACTCACGTTACGGATATCGCTAATCTAAAACATCTCCGGGAAGTGCTCCATATGACACCAAAGTGCTATGGGTGAGTAAAACAACTTGTTTTATTACCGAAATAAGGCTCAGATTGTAAAAAAACGTTAATTCTCCTTTAACATAAAAAAAACAAAACACACTATTTCTTTCCTGAACGTAGCCTTAGGTCGTTCACAACCATCTGCTTACACGATGTTTTTGTGGTGCAGATCTCCGGAGCAGTGTACAGGCAGGTGCTGCAGCAGACCACAACCCAGTACGAGCTTCTGTCTCAGGACTGTGAGGCGCAGAGGGGGCCCCTGGACGCAGCTCTCAGGACAGACATGGACCAGATCATCAACTCCAAGGAACACGTGTCCAGCAAAATCCGAGGTGAGAGGGCAGCTCCGAAACTGCGCTCGTGTTTATTCAATTCATCAGCTTTAGCTTTCCATTTTGAGCACTTTTCACCGTTCAAAAGATAGAACAAACTGTGAAGTTTTCATCCCTCTGTAACGCGTGGATGCCATATGAGGATCTTACTGTTAAAGTTGCATGGTGTAACTTTTCTGGTGGAGGATCTGTCACTTTGCTCAGCCTGGAATGTTCCACAGTGTGACTTTAAACAGCTCTACTTTACATTTACTCAATTACAGGTGGCTTTATAACTCAAAAATACCTAGAAAAACAGACATTCTGACTGTGAGCGGGATGTGGAACTTGGTCTGGTTTGGTCTCCATGATGACAGAAAGGTTTAATGCCACACAGTGAAACATTCCAGACAAAGCAATACCGTTTCCATGGAGAAAAGCACCAGAAAAGTTACACGAAGCACCTTTACAGTTGTTATAGTCATACATTTTTGTTAAAACCATGATTTTGTCGGATCTCAGAAGCTAACCAGAGTTACGTAGGCCTGGGACTTGGATGGGAACCTGCTGGAAACATCAGGCCCCACAGTGGGGGAGCAGTGGCTCTAGTCTGTTGGCAAGACACTTCACATTGCCCAGTATGAAGGTGGTGTGTGAGTGCCGCTGGTCAGAGGGATAATACAATTTGAGAATCCTGTGATGGTGCTCTATGATTTTGTGGTCTGTTGTAAGCAGTTGACACCACCAGGCAAAGTTACAGGTCAGATCTCTTGAGAGGCAAGTCCAATAAGAAAGCGTGTTTTTTAATAGATTTTTTTTAACCTATAATTGACTAAATTTTTAACCTATAATTGATTAAATTGACTTTTTTTTTTTAAACCCATAATTGACTAAATTGACATTTTTCACCTATAATTAACTAAATTGACTAGATTTTTTAAAACCTATAATTGACTAATTTTTTCTAACCTATCATTGACTAAATTGACAAAATTTTTAAGATAGAATTGACTAAATTGACTTTTCCTTTTTTTACCCATGACTAAATTGACTACATTTTTCACCTATAATTGACTACATTTTTTTAATCTATAATTGACTTATTTTTTCTAACCTATCATTGACTAAATTGACAAATTGTTTAAGATACAATTGACTAAATTGACCAAAAAAATTGACCTATAATTGACTAAACTGACTTTTTTTTTTTACCCATAATTGACTAAATTGACTACATTTTTCACCTATAATTGACAACATTTTTTACTTATAATTGACGAAATGCAATAAAAATATATTTCATTTCCGGGGGTTAAACAGTATCATCTGGTTATATAAAAAATTACACCTTTATTATTCTGATATTTCATATTTAGCAATCCACCAGAATGGACTAAAATGACTAGTGTGTAGGGGTGTGCAGAAGTATTGAAATATCAATATATCGTATTGTTCAATGTGATGATACAATATTGATATCGTGGGCTGCTGTATCGATATATCGCCAAGAGTATTTCTTTGGTATATTTTACTTAATATTGTCAAAAATATCGCGCTATTAATGTGTCAACACAAAACTATTTTAACGGCGTACATTTTTTTATCATGAGATTAACGCTCTTTGTGACCTAGTGAACTTTTTTTTTTCATAAGCTGTGGCCACTACTACAGGCTGTAACAGGAAGGAAAACAATTTGTACGAAACTGAGGAGGAGGAGAAGATAAGAGAATTAAAATGATGATGACAAAAATATGCAAATAATTTACAATTAATCGCTAGTTAACTATGACATTCATGAGATTAATCACAATTATATATTTTAATCGATTGACAGCACTAATTTTACTAAATAATTTTGTGACAGCGCTACAGTTTTGTTTCTTTTCGGTGGAAGGAAACTCATTTGTGCAACACATTTCACATTTTTGCAGTTTTGATGATTAAAATGTTTGTGTTTCATATAAACTTTGCAGAGGAAGTGGTTTAACAAAGACTTTTAGTGTCACAGCCATGATTTAGACATTTTTTTATTGAACCGTATTGAATATATATCATATCACATTGAAAGTGCACTGCATCAAGGTAGATAAGATAAGATAAGCCTTTATTGATCTCACACAGGAGAAATTTACTCGCCACAGATAGGTATCGTATCAGCACATTCTTAATGATACCCAGCCGTACTAGTGCGCATTTATGGCATTCTACATGTTTTATTTTCACCAGTTCACACTTAATATTTGTGAAAATTGTGTTGCGACGTCCTCCTGTTTTATCATAGAATTCTGCTGCTTCATATAATAACACACAATGCTCTGACAGCGCCCCCTGCCTGTATGTTTGGGCGGTGTGTGTTGTGCGGTCACTCCTTGATGCTTTTTGTCTTGTACACTTGTGATGAGTGTGAAGTGGACAGGGCACATTCCTGCGTTCTGACTGTATTTACAAATCCAAGTACAGCCTCCCGCATCAGGCTAAACCTGAGCAGAGCATTTTCAGTTTTCAATTATGCAATTATGCAAGCATTCATTACACGGAAGTATACAAAATATTATTATTGTCATTTTAGGAAACACAATATTATTATCAATAAAAGGTGAATACAGAACACTAGGTTATTTTCACAGTACAGTGGTCCCTCGCTCTATCGCGGTTCACTGTTCGCGGCCTCGCTGTTTCGCAGATTTTTTTTTTTATAGTGTAACATTGTGTTCTGCGTCCTGATTGGCTAAGAGACTGTAGACCTTTGCCGATTGATAGATGGGGGATGCAGGGGGGACCGGGACTAGACTGGAACTAGAACAGGACTAGACCGGGACTAGACCAGGACTAAACGTGGACTAAACCAGGTCTAGACCAGAAATAAACCAGGTCTAGACCAGGTCTAAACCAGGTCTAAACCTGGACTGGACCTGGACTAAACCAGGACTGCACCAGGTCTAGACCAGGCCTAAACCAGGATTAAACCACCACGTGCCTCGCGCCGGTCGTGCTGCTCTGTCACGGATTTGACCACGATGAGGGGTGCACGTGCCGCGCACTTCTCCAAGGGGTTGCTGCGCGTCGCGTCCCGGGACGTGGCAGTGCCATTGGATGAGCGCGGCGCTTCCTGCGGATCCAGTGACTCATGTCTCCGCTCCCCTCGCGCGTCTGACGGAGCCCCCACGCTTCGCTATTAATACATTTTGTTGAAAATCTATGAAAGTTTGAGTGTTTAAACGAGAGAGAAATGTGAGAAAAGGTTCATTGCAGTCTGAGAAAAGTGCATAATGTGTGTGGTGAGGCATTTACAGCCTTAAAACATGTAGAATAATTGTAAAATATAAAGTTGTCCTACTTCGCCGATTTCTCTTATTGCGGGTTATTTCTGGAACCTAACCCCCGCGATAAACGAGGGATTACAGTACCACAAGAATTCACTCCACATTCACTTGGGCCAGTGTGAAGCCGACATGCTGCAGTGTGATCCTTGAAACACGTGTGAAAACTGACTTTAGATCATCCTTCTAGACCACTTTGCTTAAAGCTGACAGTGCGCCTTATAATCCGATGCGCCTTATATATGGATCAATATTGGTTAATCATGGCTACCGTAGTCAGACACTACTGTAGCTTCTATTCTATGCACCTTATAATGAGGTGTGCCCTATATATGAAAACAGTTTTAAAATAGGCCATTCATTGAAGGTGCGCCTTATAATCCGATGCGCCTTATAGTGTGGAAAATACGGTAATTGTTTACATGACATTACAATAATGTGATAACTCCAGAAATCAGATCATGATCAGATCTTAAGGCAGACCCGGGCATTTCAAGGCCCGGGGGCCAAATACAGCCCACGAGCTGACTCTGACCGGCCCGTGAAAGGTTGCTTGGAATTAAAAAAATAATACCTACTTTCAAAATTGTACTGATGCATTTGTACTGATGATCATCTGTGGGACGTGCTTCACATCTCCACCTCAAACATGAACCTGACTTTGATGCACTAGGAACTTGTCTCGGTGATAAGGTGCAAACGTAAAACACTATTATTTAGTGTTTTATGTTTGCACCATATCACCGAGACAAGTTCCTAGTTTAGTGAACTCTGTTCACTTGACAATGGCAATAAAAATCTTTCTGATTCTGATTGTTAAAGCTCAACAGAGGCGAGATTTCTCTCACTGATCAAGAAAAAAAATAATAAAACATGCTAACTTTGACTTTTTTTCTACACAGTTTGGCAGTTGGACAGAAAAATGTTGTGACATATCTTGTATTATATTATTTGGCAAACAAAGACATTGTGGTGTTAATACAAAGTTAAGAAAGTTAAACTCAGAAAGCATTGTGGGGTTAATGTGACTGAAAAAGAGTTACAAATGTTTCACGTTTACCATTGTTTTGAATTATTTTACTGAATAAATCCAGTTTTTGTATAACCTCACTCTCGCATTACTTAATAATCACACAGAACTTACCAGCTTCTGTAAACAATGACATTTACTGATTTCAACTGAGAAATAAAATTAATAACCAGAGTAGTCTTCAAACTTTTGGCCCTCCACAATATTTTCTGCTTCTCATTTGGCCCCTGGGGAAAAATAATTGCCCACCCTTGTCTTAAGGTGTGCATGTAAACGTAAGCGGTGTTTGTCCGATAGTTGTGCATTTAACAAGAATGCACTGGACCAATATTTGGACTCATCATCACCTGAGCTGAGTTCAAACCTGTTTGCAGTGTCCGTCAGATGAAGGTGCTCACATGTGTCTCTGCGACTGTGGTTTTGTTTCTGTTCCTGTCAGAGGCCCAGTCACAGTCAGGTTTGTGTCTGAGCTCCAGGTTCGACTCAGATTTCCTCTGCTACAGTGAGAGGACTCTACACGATAAACTGTGTGAAAGTGAGGTTTTAAAGTACGTCACTGCTCGCAGTCTTCATATAGAGAGTTTTTGCGAACCCGGAAAAACAGGACGATTACCCGTATGTGCGGCCATCTTGGATGCATTACACGCTCAAAATTGCATGTGTTTATAAAGCAACCATGGAGAAAAAAATCCTTCCACATCAGAATCCAAAAGTTCTGACACAGTTGACCAGCTGTACAGAGATAAGTTGGATGCCAAAGAAAATAAGCGTTATATGAAAAAATTTGAATTAATTGGGCAAGAAGATCCGTATGAGATGGATTCAAGTTTGTTCGGTGACAGTGGTGATTTGTCGGTTCTGCTGCTGTAAGCGATCCCGATATTGTCGACTACCTGGTAGGGGTGGGCGGTATAAACGGTATAAACGGTATGCGGTATAAATTTGGCCAACGGTAGAGATTTGGCTTATACCTTCCTATCGCGATAGTTCATTGCGTCACCACAACAAGGAAGGAGGAAAAATCGCTGCGAGCAGCGAGCACATGGAGGAGGAGGAGCTCGTGAAAAAGACCGGCTCAACTTCTGTAATCTGGTCATGGTTTGGATACAAGGCGTCGGATACTGAACAGGAAATTGGAAAACAATCTGCAGAATATGCTGGGCGACAGTGATCGCAAAACATGGCAACACAAGCAATCTGTTCTACCACCTAAAAGCTAAACACGTTATCGAGTATGAAGAAAGCCAACGAACGCGCGGTTCCCTCTAAACTGCGCGCCTGTGCAGTTGCGCGCTGCTCACACATTCTCAGCGCACAAGAAAACCTATGCAGCGCAGGGATGAAAGAGTTCCGCTTTTTTTTCAGCCGCGGGGTCATCTGAATACGGGGGAATCGTCCCGTATTCAGAAACAAAAGTATGTGTCTCGTATTAAACTTCTACCAGTGTAAGCCACGAGCACGCGCAAGCCGCGAGCACGCGCAGCTCTTTCGCAACAGCGAAAGCGGGGGGGTGCGTGTAGCGGGGGTGCATGTCGGATGTCGCACACAGGAGTCCAAGGAGCGCTCAGGGAGTTAGTGTGTTTGCTCAGACACATAAAACATTAGGGGGAACATTGGTGGTGACACTCAAAAGCCAAGCCAGTCTTCAAGTGGGAGGAAAAAAGTTGGCACTACACACCAGCAGTCTATCACCCAGGCATTTTCAAAAGGCGTAGCTTATGATAAAAAAGCCAGCGGTGGATTGACATAACGAAGTCCATCGCAATATTCTTGTGTAACGACACGGTGCCTTTCCAAACCGTAGAGAGAAGCGGCTTTTTAGGCATGGTGAAGACGCTGGATCAACGGTACGTGGTACCAAACCGCAAATATTTTAGCCAGGTGAAGTGCCCAGACTGCATGACGAGGTCCGCAATCAAGTGGGAAAAGAGCTTCGTGACATAAAACACGATGCAACCACCACGGACTTGTGGTCGAGTTTTGCACAATACATTTTCTTGTAGTAATATTCTTGACTTTTATGTTATTTAATAGTTTAAAAAACAGCTTCCTGCTTGAATGCTTTTTCCATGTGCTCTGGTGACCATTAAGAAGCTGTTAATACTGTTAACAGTTAATACTGTTACATACCAAAGTATACCGTGATATATACCGTCTACCGTCTATGGTTCAAATTATACCGTGATATAAATTTTAGGCTATATCGCCCACCCCTACTACCTGGTCTTCTCCACAAGCCCTGATACAGCACAAGACCTTCAGAGCTCTAAAGGTCTGGAGGAAACAACCAGTTTGTTTGTGGCTGGTACGAGAGCGCAAAGTACGGAAAACTGGAGACAAACATATTGTGATTTCAAAGGTCGGCATACTTGTATCTAGTAGAGCCACATGTGTAACGTGTTTAAGTACAAGTATATCGCTTTTTATTATTCACATTTTGCAAAGATACGGCTACCGGCTAAGATACGAGCTGAGCATATGCGAATGTTGTCGTGATTTCTCCCACATCCAAGTTCTGTTTGAGACTGGCGATCCACAATCTCCTTTCCTTTGATAATTTCTGTCTGTTCACCCTGGTTTAGTCCTGGTTTAGACCTGGATTAGTCCTGGTTTAGTTCTGGTTTAGTCCTGGTTTAGACCTGGTTTAGTTCTGGTTTAGACCTGGTTTAGTAATGGTTTAGTTCTGGTTTAGTCCTGGTTTAGTTCTGGTTTAGTCCTGGTTTAGTAATGGTTTAGTTCTGGTTTAGTTCTGGTTTAGACCTGGTTTAGTTCTGATTTAGTCCTGGTTGGTCACTACTTTAGGTAAACGATAGAACTGCAGGTGTTTTCCTCTGTCCGATCTATTGTGACGCCAAGGACCTGACAATAGTTTGACCATTTTGCTTTTTTTTTTTTTTACTTTGCGGCATAAGGGCACTGTTCATGGTGTTTCAAATATCTCCAAGATGGCGGGCTTCCGGATTAGGACGTCACGTGAAAATGCTCTATTATTATGATGCATTCGATTCATACTGTGTTTTTTTTGAGACACTCAGAGACTCTTGACATTCCATTCTTCATCATTCTTCTTCAAAGACCCCTCCGACCACCAACAACACTCACACACACACCATTTTCACAGAGGCAAAGTGGGCCACTGGCGCCCCACTGTGGCCCCTGGTGTTCCCAGAGGTCTCCAAATACTAACCAGGCCCGGCCCTGCTCAGATCTGACGAGACTGGTTTGCTTTTATAAAGTTGTAATGTAGGTTATTATAATGATGATACCGATGTCAAGGTCAATACCACCTGTCCAAACATGAGATTCAGCACCAGCCTAAACCCCACGTTCACTGAATGAAGGTGATGATTGAATGACAAAAAGGAGGAGGAGTGAGACAGTGTCGTTATATGAATGGCCTGAGAGTTTTTATTTTATTTATTTATCTGAAAAGGGACAATGTACATTAATCAACATCAAAACAATGTAAATGTGCCCGAGTTAGCTGATAAGAGCTAATTTGCATCGGTAGTCCCTTTGCCAGATGTCAAAAAGGCATCCTAAAAGAAAATACACTTAAAAAGTTACACATTAAAATGACACAAATGTACAATAACATTATAGAAATACAATAAAAGTTTTAGTGTTCACACATTTGCGTTTCTTAAAGCCACTTTTTAGCATTATTTTTATAATCAGAGAATGAGGGAGATGGAGTTCCACTGATGGGACGCTCTGACGGAGAAAACAGACTGACCAAATACAGTTTTTCGATGAGGAATAATGCAGTCTTCCCTCACTGCTCCTCTGGTCACTCTGCCCTCACTAGATCTAAAATTAACGAAGTCATTCATTAGACATTAGACAGATATTTTATTAAATTTAATAAGTTGTCCCAGGTCATCCAGGGACAACAGATGGAAATTAGCCTGTGGCTATAATCTGGCATATTTACATATATATTATATGTTCATTAATGTGCACTGTCCCTTTCAAATAAATAAATAAATTAATTAATTAATTAATTTGTATTTCTGCAAAATGTGACAATGGGTTGATTGACTGAGAGACAAAAGGTAGCGGCTGTGATTGGCTGATTATGATTGACGTTGACCTCTCCTCCCCCTCTTCTCCCTCTCCCCCCTCTCCTCCTGCAGCTCTGGTCCTTCCGAAGGCGGAGCAGGTGTTGCGGAGCAGTGTGCAGCCGTACGTGAGCTCCATCCTGGAGTCTCTGATGGTGCCCACGTCCCGGGGCTTCTCTGAGGTCAGGGAGGTGTTCTGCAGAGAGCTGCTGGAGCTCAGCAAGAACTCTGTGGAGCAGGACCAGGACAAGCTGGGAGAGGTGAGTGCAGGGCGGTTTATCCTAGTACTGCACGTGTGGCTATGGGATCTACTGTGGTACTGCAGGAAATAAACACACTTTTGTAGTTTTAGCAAGTTAAAATATTGCTCTGGAGTTGTGTGTCGTTTTGTTTTGTTCTTAGTTCATTTGCTGTGGTTAAAAGTTATTCCTTATGCATTTCAAGCATCCTAATTATTCACAGCGTTTATAAGCACTTTACTACTACAACTACTAGCATGCTAACAGACATTTCCTGATTATCGGACAATAAAATGCTTTCCATTTAGCTGCAGACAGACAAGAGCTCCTCATACTCTACTCTTATTCTCTTATACTCTATTATATCATCTGTACTCAGGAAAGATAAAGTTTGAAATGTGGGTCCAGGGCCTTATAAAACCATACAGCACTCACACCTCACAGCAAGAAGGTTCCAGGTTTGATCCCAGGGTTGCTCAGGCCTTTCTGTGTGAAGTTGGCATGTTCTGCCTGTGTTTAAGTGTATACAGTATATAAGTTGCACTGAACTACAAGTTGCATTTTTCGGAGAGATTGAATTTATAAAATCAGAGACGAAGAACAGACATTTGAACACGTTCGTTGTCCGTGCACTGATAGTGCGGCGGCTGCGTTGCATGAAACTCTTTTCGGGGTCATTTGTGTTCAGTCTTTCTCACTTGTCTTCATAAGTTGATGTTTAAATTTAATATTTTCAGTGGTACAGGAGTCTTTTAGGTGTTTTGAGATTTTACTCTAGATTGTGGCTGCGCTATGATTAAAAAAATAAAGACAAATAAATAAGAAATTAAAAGGCGACTGTAGAAGCTGATGTTGGTCAGCAGAGATATTGGTCATAAAAAAAAAGTTTTTGTTAGGTTGTTAACTTCACATGGATTTAACACTATTACAGTCCATTACAGAGGACATGTTACAACATTATGAGTAAAAATAAAATTAACAAAATGTAAATGTTGAGGTGTTCATTTACCTCCAATTAGAAAATCACAAAAAAAAAAAAAAAAAAAAATACACAGGATATAAGTTGCACCTGAGTATAAGTCGCAGGACCACCCAAAACATACAAAAGTCCGAAAAAGACAATTCTTCATGGCATTCTCCATACATAAAAAAAACATTACATATTTTCAGGACTTTTACATTGTAGAGTTTTACTGAAGGCATCAAAAGTATTAAAGGGATAGTGCTTTTTTGTTTTTAATCTGTATGGGTTCCTCTTCAACAGTGTTCTGAGATTAACATTGACTTACCCATGACAGCGTGATCTGAGCCCGGTTTTCCGCCCTTGTTTTTCTTCTCAAAACAATATTTGTCCAAAAAATGATATATTTGCGTCACAAACAGTTGTCCGCTAAAAATTCAGCAGCGTAATTCGCATTCACATATTTTCTCTCGATTAGTATCACTGCGCGCATTTTAGCTGTTCACTTTAAGCGGATGTTTACGGCGGATGCGGTACGGCGACATCCACCGTAAGCGGATGTTTACAAGTGAACAGGCTAATACAGCTAACCTGAGCGAAGTGATACGAATCGAGAGAAAATATGTGAATGCGAATTACGCTGCTGAATTTTTCGCGGACAACTGTTTGTGGCGCAAATATATCATTTTTTGGACAAATGTTGTTTTGAGAAGAAAAACTAGCTTTATTAAATGTCCACGCGGACTTACCAGACCTACGTTCCCGACATCCAGAACCGGCGCAGAACCGGGCTCAGACGACACGGTGAGCGGTAAGCCAGTGTTAATGCACGACACTATTAGAGGGGAACCCATACAGATTAACATAAAAAAATGTAGTAGGGCTGTCAAAAGTATTGAAAATCAGATACGAAATAATACTAAAATTAGTATCAAAACTAGATACTCATTTGAGCAGGTATCGATTAGGGATGCAAATGATCAATTAATTCATTAATCTATAGTTGATTGACCTTATCGATCGACTTACGATTAATTGATAAGTGGCGTTTTTCACCTGAATTTTAGTGTTTCAATAGGGTCTTTAAGAATATAAGCTATAATATACATAACACTGAGTCAAAAATATATCATAGTATTATTATATTGTATATTCCTCAATTAATTATTCCTTAGTAAAAAGCAGACAAATGTATTGATGCTGAATAACAAAATACAGTAATCCCTCGCTCTATCATGGATTTATTTTTATTTTATTTTTTTCAATTTTTTTTTTTTATAGTGTAACATTTTTTTATAGTGTAACATTGTGTTCTGCATCCTGATTGGCTAAGAGACTAGACCAGGACTAAAGTGGACTAAACCAGGTCTAGACCAGAACTAAACCAGGTCTATACCAGGCCTAAACCAGGTCTAAACCTGGACTAAACCAGGACTGGACCAGGTCTAGACCTGGACTAAACCAGGATTAAACCACCACGTGCCGCTGCTGGTTTCGTGCGGCTGGTTTGTGGCTAGGGCTGAGACTACGCATTCCAGGCGTCGCGGTTCGATCTCGTGCTCGCAGCCGTTGAGTGAGCGCGGTGCTCCCTGCCCAGGACTAGACCAGGTCTAAACCAGAATTGCGGCTCTTTGCCTTGTTTCGTGATTCGCGATTAGCGATTAATTACAATTAATGCATTTTGTTCGACCAATGTCTTGATCGACAATTAATCGTAAGTCGATTAATTGTTGACATCCCTAGTATCGATACTAAAAACGTCCCACATGACAGAAATTAAGCTTTCCTGAATAGTTCTACAATGATCTTGAGCTATATCAGAACAAGTTTAAGAGCAGATAGACGAGTATACGCCCATGGACCTGACAATAGAAAAAAAGTGCTATGATTTAATGTTGAAAATCACATTCTGTTGTCTAAAGAAAGAGAAGAGTTTTTTGTTATTATTATTGTGGTATCAGAATCGATATCGAGTATCAGTATGTATCTATGTGGAAAGTAAACATAAAGAAATGAGGTGTGTGACGGCTACAGTTTTATAGGCTGCTATTAAAATGAACATGTTTAGAGATGAATAAGACGGCGCCAGGTGTAGGATGTACCACACCTCAGGCCCAGAGCTGCGGAAATACAAACAATTATCAAAGGGATTATGATGACTACCTGCAAACTGAGATCGGATTATTACACACAACAACAAGAACAGCGAGTGACTTTCAGCGTTGGCTCATTGTGAGGAAATAATCGTGTTTTTATAGGGCTGTTTATTATGTCGGAGTTTCCTGTATGATAATATGCCAATGACAGGCATAGTATCATCATAGTGAAGTTTAATTATTAATACTTAACCTTCTGCCAGCCCTTAATATAATATTGACATTTTTTACAATCTGAATGTCTGTGAGCATTCACAGTTGATTTGCAGATAAGAAGACGCTCATAACGTTTCTGTTGTGAGCGACACATGGCAGAAGATTGGGACTTTGAGGCTGAAGAGGACTTATGGAGGACTGAGGACTGAAGAGGAGTATACGGATGAGGAGACAGAATGGATACGGAAAGAATGAAGCGGAGACAGTTTTAGGAGCAGCAGAGAACAGCCATCGGTTTCGCATTACTTCTCAGAATCGTGCGCTGAATCCGCTGGCCTTCTTTCTTTTCCTTTGCTGGTAAAAAATCGTCCTGACTGAAGTGGGTACTGCAAACACGATGGTCCAAACGTCTTACAGCTTTGCCTTTCATGTTTGGGTCCCGAGAGCTGAGAGCGAAATCAGCTGTGACTGAGCACATGTGCACTGTCCTCCTCATCTACTCAAAACTATGGATAAATCTCGGATTAGAGACCACTTTTGACTCAAACGAAAGTGTAGACTAAGACATTGAGCTTCTGTAATTTGAAAAGTGATAAAGTTTGTGTTATTTGGTGACTGCAATCGCCTGCCCCAAGCACTCACGTTAACGGATATCACTAAACTACAACATCTACGAAACTGCTCCCAATGACACCAAAGTGCTATGGGTGAGTAAAACAACTTGTTTTATTACCGAAATAAGGTTCAGATTGAAAAAAGAAACGTTAATATTCCTTTAAAATGTCTTAATTACATAAAAAAAACACTGAAATATATATTAATTTAAATTGTCTGTAGGAAAGTTAGAAATGTACTCATACGCCTCCTATTTGTCTCCTTTTATTGGCCAGTGTTGTCACATGTTTAAGTGTCCGTGTGTGCCACAGTATGCCACCTTTTAACCAAAAAATAAACTAAAATGAAAGCAGTTTTTCTTTGGTTTTCTTTAGTTTTTTTTTTTCATTATGGTTGAGTTTATTGCACTGAAAATCATGCATTCTTATTGTGAGCAGGCTTACATCTCCACAAACCTGGCTCTCATTTGGCCCGGAGGAGGGTTTTGTTTTCACGAAAATGTTTACTCCGCCTTGTTCGGCTCTGGCTTAAACGTTTGCTTTGATAGATCCGAGACTGATCACAGAGCAGCGCTGTGGTTTGGGCAGAAGCCAGCACCAAACACCAAAACAAACATGGCAGCAAACGTGCTTCAGACTATTTTAGTTTAAATTCTATTCATTTTTCTTTTTATGTATTTATTTATCAGGTCAAGTTATTAAGTCCAGGCAATGTGCAGTAAAAAGTTTTTTTTGTGGTGGAAGAAGCTTTGTTAGAGTTTTAAACACAGATGAAACAATGAACTTCAGTGTAGGTGAGGTCCTACATAGACACGGATATCGACTTTACCACAATAAAGTTACAAAGACTTTTCAATTACAGAACTTATTAAAGGGATAGTGTGTTGTTTTTTTTAGTTTTTTTTATCTGTATGGGTTTCCTTCTAAAAGTTTTGTGCGGTAACACTGGCTTACCTCTGACAGTCTCCGCTCAGCCTGGTTCTTCTCGCGTTCTGGATCTCACGTAAGTAGGTCCGGTAAGTTCACGGGGACATTTAATAAAGCTTGTTTTTCTTCTCAAAACCAAACATTTGTCTGAAAGGTGATCGTATTTGCGTCCCAAACAGTTGTCCACGAAAAATCCAGCAGCGTATTTCGCATTTGCATATTGTCTCTCTAGATTCGTATCAATGCGCCCACGTTAGCTCTATTAGCCTGTTCACTTGTAAACATTCGTTTACGGGGGATGTCGCCATACCGCATCCGCCGTACACTTCCGTTAAAGGTTAACAGGCTCATACAGCTAATATGCACGCAGTGATACGAATTGAGACGAAATATGCGAATACGCTGCTGGATTTTTCATGGACAACTGTTTGGGACGCAAACGTATCACCTTTCGGACCCCCTGACAGCGTCGTCTGGGCTCAGTTCTCCGCCGATTCCGTAGCTCGCGAACATAGTTCCGGCAAGTTACCAGGGACAGTCAATAAAGCTTGTTTTTCTTCTCAAAACAATAATTGTCCAAAAAATGATATATTTGCCTCACAAACAGTTGCACTCTGTACATAACCAAGTACACAATCTGCGCACAGTGATATGAATCGAGAGAAAATAGCACCAATGCGAATTAGGCTGCTGAATTTTTCCTGTGCAACAGTTTGTGATGCAAATATATCACTTTTTGGACAAATATGGTTTTGAGAAGAAAAACTACCTTTATTAACTGTCCCTGGTAACTTGCCGGAGCTACATTCGCGAGCTACGAAACCGGCGGAGAACTGGGCCCAGACGACGCTGTCAGGGGTAAGTCAGTGTTAATCTCACGACACTGTTGAAGAGGAAGCCGTACAGATTCACATAAAAAAAAAAACGCACTATACCTTTAATTTTCCATTTCCATACTACTAAACAGTATAAGGTACTAAAAGGTATTGCATTTTTGGGGTTATTTAGTTTTTACTATTACTTAGGCTTAGTTTATTTTTTTATTGTAATTTGCAGTATTGATCTAAACAGGTTCATAATAGAACAGGTCCGTTTGCGCATTACTGATAAGCCCCGCCCCTTCATAGTGACAGTTGTGCTTCAGGTTACATGGATGGATAAACTTACTAACATAACTTGGCCTTGAAGATGTCCTATGTTCCTGTCGTCTGTTTAGTGGAGGTGTTATTATTGGACTACAACAGCTAACGTCTTAAGGACTCTGAATTTAAGCCATGTTAGAATGTTGTAGAAGGTTGTCTTGGTGATGTGGTGGTGAGTGGTCTGAAGGAGATGGTGGGGGTCGAAGATGAATCCAAGGTTTCTGATCTGTGCTGAGGAGGTCTATGGTGAGAGTGAAGTTCTGTGCAGAGAGATTTGGGACCCATGATGATGGATTTCAGAATTGTTGCAGTTGAGTTTGGTCCAAGATCACCCAGCATTTTATGGCGAAGAGGTATTTTGAGGCAATTCTCTAAAAAAAATTGAGGCAATACTCAAACATTTAGCCATAATATATTAAAGTTGGAGTAAGAGCCTTTTTTTTGGTATGAAATTTGAGTTAGTGTTTAATAAAGATTACACGGTCCACTTTCACACATTTGTAGAGGTCAGAGGTTGCGATTGTGAAGCCTCCACCTGTGTGAGGAAACCAGGTGACAGGTGTAACAGTCATGTCTGGACAGGCCCTGAACGCACCACGCGCACATCACTATAATACATAAAATTGACTCTTGCCATTAAGATGCTCCTCAAAAACATACCCGGAGTTGTTTATCCCCGTTTAGTGGATGTGTTCTTATCTCTAACAGTTATTGGTTGCCTGTGTGTCCGTGCAGCTGATGGAGCGTCTGTCCATGCTGGCCTTCCACCCGGTGAAGATGCGCTCGTGTTATGATGAGCTGGAGCGTCTGGAGCTGGAGGGGCTGCAGGAGAGGTTCAGTGTGAGCGGGCCCACAGTGTTCTGCTCCAGGGCACAGATCCTGCTCAGAGAGGTACCACCAATACACATATATACTGTCTTTAAAAAGCAAAAAACAAAACTAGTTCATTTTAAACAGTTTGCAGTGGTCCAAAGTCCTTCCTCTCTTGCCTTATGCATTCAGAGCGTCCTCATCATTTAACTTTGATGAGTTTATAAGCCTCTGGTCATGAGCTCTGGGTAATGACCGAAAGGACGAGATCGCGGATACAAGCGGGCAAAATGAGTTTCCTCCTCAAAGTAGCTTGGCGCTCTCATAGAGATAGGGTGAGGAGCTCAGTCACACGGGAGGAGCTCGGAGTAGAGCCGCTGCTCCTCCACGTCGAGAGGAGCAGCTGAACTCGGGCGTCTGTTCCGGGCATGTCCCACCGGGAGGAGGCCCCAGGGAAGACCCAGGACACGCTGGAGGGACTATGTCTCCTGGCTGGCCTGGGAACGCCTCTGGAGGAAGTGTCCGGGGTGAAGGAAGTCTGGGAGTCCCTGCTTAGACTGTTGCCCACGCGATCCGGCCCCGGATAAGAGGAAGAAAATGGATGGATGGAGTTTATAAGCACTTTTCACAACTCTCAGAGACCAGAGCGAAGTTTTGCTGTCACAGTAATACTTATAACAACTAGCATGCTAACAGTGCATTACTTCCTGGTTTAAACAATAAAAAAATGCTTTATAAGACAGAACATTTAAAGACTGTGTCCGATTTTCCTAAAAACTGAAAAATTCCTCACTTACCTCATGCATTCTAAACATAATTATTCACTGCAATAAGTTTATAAAACAAAAATAATTAAAGTGTTTCCATGGAGACAAGCAGGTCAAATTACAGGTCAGATCTGTGAAGAGGCAAATCTACTTATAGTATCAGTGCATGTTTTTTGCAAGTTGAAACATTTAATGAAGTCCTTGCTAAATAGATAAGTTGAAAGCCATACTGTGAAACATTCCACAATAACAAGCAAGCAATAACATCTCCATGGAAACACAACACAAGTTACATAGTTCACCTTTAAATACACCACTAATTATGCTTTTTTACACTTTTTCCACATAGTTCTGCATGGGTAAGACACATAACTAGTAAATGTGTTCATATTTTTACTCAAATCTTTGTCTCCACCTGTTGGACAAAAACAAAACTTAACCTTTTTTCATTGTACTGTCTTAGGGTTATTCTGATTACTTCAGATTAGTACTAACTGTATATTTGTATATGATTTCAGCAAATGGACAACTCGGTGTACACGTTTGAGCAGCTGTTGAACCAGTCTCTGCAGGCTCCGGGAGACAGCGACCTGTGCAAGAGCATCCAGAAGTGTCAGGAACATGTGCTCAAGGTGGGACCGAAAAGTGAAAACTAACTCAATGATTTGGGAAAAATGTCCGTACGTGATTTTTCGGATAAACTTTGTGAAATCGTATCGCCGGAGGTTTCTCAATAATATCGTGGACCATCACAATAGATGAAATTACAAGTATCTTCGCTTAAATGAATAGTTACGGTGCAGTGTGAGCTAAACAAACAGAGGGAACTACATAGACCATGATCCTTTGCTCTGTTTCAGTGCAGACTACATGAAGGAATAACTGTCAGAAGCACTTTTAAATCTTAGCTCTTTGGATTAAGTCATTTTAAGGCATTTGAAGAGTAAAAAGTCGCATGTTCACAGTTGCGTTAAGCCTGCTCAAAATATTAGGGACGCAGCGAAATGAAAATCTGTGGCCGAAACTAGGGACAGGGCCGATCCGATCCAGTATCGGTTTCGGGTTCCGATATCAACGTAATTCACGGATCGGAAATTTCCGATCCAACCTGCGAAAATTTCCGATCCATGAGCCATGTCTGTATATACACATTATCTGCTGAAATGACTCCATGAGTGATTCCCTGTCCAGGACTAAACCAGGACTGAACCAAGACAGAAGTAGGACTAAACCAGGACTGAACCAGGTCTAAACCAGGACTGAACCAGGACTGAACCAAGACAGAAGTAGGACTAAACCAGGACTGAACCAGGACTGAACCAGGACCGAACCAGGACTAAACCAGGACTGAACCAGGTCTAAACCAGGACTAAACCAGGACTGAACCAGAACTAAACCTGTTTTAGATCATATGGTTTCTGCAAGTTTCACTCACAGTTCACAGAGACGGCCAAAAGATTAGCGCTATTCTGTTATAGTGCTTCGTTTTTCAGTCTGAGGCAGAAGAAGTAAGTTAATGCTAGTTAAATGACACGTAATATTGTCTGTTGTTGTTTTGGGTTGCAGAAGTTTGACTACGACAGCAGTACGGTGAGGAAGAAGTTCTTCAGAGAGGCTCTTCTTCAGATCATCGTGCCCTACATGCTGCAGCAGCTGGCGCCCTCCTGTGCACCGGTGAGCAACCACACTTTATTAGATTTATGAATGCTTTATGATATTATTATTGGTTTATAAAACGTACCATGCAAATACCATGTTTAAGTTAAAATAATGGAAGTGGAATTAATAATGTGTATTTATTATCATGCTGACTTACTGAATGAACAGTGCCAATGGGGAAGATCGTGAAAATAGAAAATTGTACATCACGTTTTTATTCAAGTACGAAAAATACACATGGAAGAGCATACAGAAAGTAGAAAATGACTCAAGACTTTCCCTTTAAGACAAAATTCAATCATGTACCGGTATATTTATGAGCTGTACCTGATTTTTACTTGAAAAACAGTATTTATAGTTTTGCAGTTTGTATCAGCACTGATCTGTTTACTCCCTCCAGGAGCTGCCTCAGTTCCAGGAGTTCATCTTTGAGGACTTCTCCAGGTTCCTGTTGGTGGAGAACTTGTATGAGGAGGTGGTCATTCAGTCTGTGTCCAAGGACATCATGTCAGGTCAGCGCATGTTTACTTCTGTCATTATCATCTCTGTGTTCACTCTAGGTTATACAATATATGTGTACTGGAGCAGGACAAACTCAGCTGTAGTGTTTCTCAAACTGCAGGACATTGTTTGAGAGCTCCTACGGTTCTACAGATTCTTCTGCAGTTCTGTCATGTGCTTAAAGGAGAATTAACGTTTTTTACAATCTGAGCCTTATTTCGGTAATAAAGCAAGTTGTTTTACTCACCTATAGCAATTTGGTGTCATATGGAGCACTTCCGGAGATGTTTTAGTTTAGCGATATCCGTAACGTGAGTTCTCGGGGCATATGTTTGCGGTCTCCAAATAACACAAACTTTAGCACTTTTCAAATCATAGAAGCTCAATGTCTTAGTCTACGATTTCGTTTGAGTCAAAAGTGGCCTGTAATCCGAGATTTAGCCATAGATTCGAGTAGATGAGGAGGACAGTGCGCATGCGCTCAGTCACAGCTGATTTCGCACGTAAGAAGACGCAACTTTTCTGTTGCGAGTGACACATGGCAGAAGATTCGGACTTTGAGGCTGAAGAGGACTGAAGAGGAGTATACGGATGAGGAGACAGAATGGATACAGAAAGAATGAAGCGGAGACAGTTTTAGGAGCAGCAGAGAACAGCCATTAAACACAAAATCAGCTGTGAATGAGCACACTCAAACGAAAGTGTAGACTAAGACATTGAGCTTCTATGATTTGAAAAGTGCTAAAGTTTGTGTTATTTGGAGACCACAAACATATGCCCCGAGAACTCACGTTACGGATATCGCAAATCTAAAACATCTCCGGAAGTGCTCCATATGACACCAAAGTGCTATGGGTGAGTAAAACAACTTGTTTTATTACCAAAATAAGGCTCAGATTGTAAAAAAACATTAATTCTCTTTTAATTTCAGTCCATTCAATCCACATTTTTGTCCTCCTTTGAGTCATTCCTTGTTTAAATCTTGTTTTAGATTGCTTTTAGTCCTCATTTAGATCTGGTGTTACTCAGAAGTTTTTCCAGTTTTTTTTTATAGGTAGTACTGGTGTGAAAAGTATCCTGGTGTGCTCTATTTGAGGATAATTGATAGCAGTATTGGTGTATCCCTATCCCAGACTACATATACAGTATATGTGTATAGATATAGAAAAGGAAAAGCACGTATCCTTGGCTGGAAAAGCCACGAGCCCCTATGACCAGGAGCATATTTGAAGAGTTGATTTGCAAAAACAGATAAGTGCCATTTTAAAGTGATCAGAGGCTTGCAGTCTATTCTTTGTATAGAAATGTTTTCAAAAGCTTAACGCATTTTACTGCAATTTAAGTATTCCTTCCCTCCTTGATAAAAGCCACTTTACATTATTGTTATTCACTGCGTACACATGGACGAGTGTAATCCGATTGCAAACGGATTGGGATCGTATCGAATTCATGTGCACAGGCTAAGGATCGTATAGGGATTGGTTTCACGAATCCGATTGGAACCCCTGGCTTAGTCCGATAGTAATCCGCTTGGTGCCGCCTTGTGCACGATATTGGATCGGATTCGCCAGGGATTTCACCCGGAAGTGGCAGGAGGCGCCAATGCCATCATAAGTTGCGATTGTTGCCGGAAAAGTCAGACGAAATCATGGCTGCGAAGAAAGAATGCACAACACGTACACCAACGCTGCTCCGTCAAACTCCTCGAGCGCCATCTTTGTACATCGCCACATAGTTTGTTGTTTTTATTGAGTAGCCATCACCTGGAAGTAGGTTGGACGACAGCACCACGTAGCGGAGCCGGCCAGGTCGCTGACCATTATCCGATTACACGAGTATCCTGTGCACTAGGATCTAAAGACAGACCACCCGCCGAGTAACGGGATCGGATTTGGAGAAATCCAATCCGATCCTACCATGTGCACGCAGTGACTGATCATATGTGTAGAAGATGGTAACAAAAAGAAAACCACTTTTTGCCAAATTTTCTCCTTTTGCAGATACAAAAATATTGCAGAGACATTACATGAACTCTTTATTTGTCCTTTTTGGTCTCTTCTGAAGCTTTAAATCATCTGTTCATTCATACGTGTCCTTTCCTTCCTCTCTCCTGCAGCTGTGAAAGACGCTGCCGTCCAGAGGAAACACAACCTGTACAGAGACAGTATCGTCCTGACCAACAGTGACCCCAACCTGCACCTGCTGGGAGAAGACAACTCTGTGGACTGGAGATCCAAGTTTTTGATTAACGAACAAGAGGAACCTTCACCTGCTGAATCATCGGACGCTCCTTCCACAGCCCCCCAGCTCCGGAACTCAGGCCGAGGGTCCAGTTCAGGCAACAGTCGCCGTCAAGTGGTGTCCATGATCCAGCTGGAGGGGGTCCCACTGCCCTACGAGTCCTGCCTGGAGGTCCCCGGTGTGGACCTCATCCCGGAAGAGGAGGACAGCCTATCCAGCATGGAGGAGGAGATCAAGTCCCCGGACAGGGTCAACCAAATCCGAGACCTGATCAACCCAATGGTGCAGGTGGTTCGGCCCGTGTCCGATGGAGAGGAGGTGATCAGCGGGACAGAGTCTAAGATGGGGCTGGTGATCATGGACGACGGCATAAAAGAAGAGGTGACTCATGTGACCACGATGCTCGACAAAGTCCCGCGGAGTTCCATCAAAATCCGAAACAATGGAGAAATCGAAGAGAAAAAACAGGCGTCGCCAGTTAGCAAAACATTCCCAAAGATCGTTGAGGAGACGTTAAATCTCGAAAACGCAGAGACAACTCCGCAAATTGAAAACTTTATTGAATCTAAATCTAAAACTGAAACCGAAAGCGAAATTAAAAACTCACCACAAAGTTTGCTGCAGAGGCTCATGGGAAGACAGGAGGAGGAGGCGGCTATCAAAAGTGCGATTCACGAGCTGGAGATAGCTGTCCAGGATGAGGAGGACAGTGACTCGGACCCGGTCCAACCCCTGAGGCTCCAGGCGTCGGACTACAGCTCCCACGACGACAGCGGCTTCCAGTCACCGACCAATGAGAGGCCGGAGAGCGAGGGTCCCCGGCCCATCGCGAACGGACAGGTGGAGCTGGCGGACGTGGAGGTGGTTCTGGTATAGACAGTGGGAGGTTAAAGGAGACGTATCGTGCTGGTTCTTTAAGGTTTTTGGACATATTTGGATCTGGTATGCCACGTTTTAGAACTTTAAATGACGTATGTGTGAAAAGGCTTGTATGAGAGCGTGCTGTAAAGACTGAGGGCTTTGATGCTTGGACCAGTGTCTGCATCCTCTGGAGATGGCGAAGTAAAGCACTAAAAGCACTCGCGCCTGTGATGAGAGAGAGATATCTGAGCGATGTTCTCTGCATTTGACTGGAACAGACAAGTGTGAGAGCTTTGCAAGGATGGATGGACCAGATGAGAGAGGAGGTGGTGACGGCGCGCCAGGCAAGTAGACTTTAGTCGATTTTAATTTAATACAAAATAATAATTCAGTTTTGTGATGTGATGTTTTCTAAAAAACAAAATGAATTGGTCAGAGTAATGAATATTTGGTAGGGATGCACCGATAACGATACTGGTATTAAATATCAGCCCTAAAACTGAAAAATTTGCTGGATTGTGCATCAGTTCCGTGATTTTATTTCTGCTAATGTCCTGGTTGGGCTTTTAATTGGATGTAATGAGACTATTTACTTGTGGATTTTGTCCTAGAACGTAGAGCGGGGCGGTATGACCAAAAATTGATATCACGGTATTTTTCAAAATTTCATCAGTATCACTGTATTTAACTGGGTTTTTTTTGTTTTTTTTTTCATGCATGACTAGGTGTAAATCCCATTTCCTAATAATTTAGAGAATAATTACGGCAGAAAATTGAACTTTACAGAATGTTTGTTTGATCAGGGTCAGATTTCTAACAATCCATGTTGTTCACCGCTCAACACACACTCTAGCCATGTTATTGATCCGTGTGCGTCATTTGCGTGGTGCGTGTTGTTAGTATTGGCGTTAGCAGCGTGTCTGGGCGCTGCGAGTGGCTCCGTGGACCTGTCCCATGTCTCTTGCGGTCCGCGGAGGCTAGTTCAAGGGCTGCAGCTTTTGCAGCCTTCGGAGCCGCCGAAAAAGCAGCGGAGGCTGCAGCCCTCGAATTGGGACACAGCTTATTTCATTTTTCATTTATTTAATTTATTTGACAGGGACCATGTACAGGAGCATTAATCACAGTCAGTGAAGAGATGCTTTGTACCAGACTATAGCTCTTTGAGCTAATTTCCATCTGTAGTCCCCGAGATACACAACATGGCAAAACATTAAACACAGCATAAAATAATGCATTTCATAAACATTTCATCAAAGGTACATTATTTACATTAGTTAAAATGGATTCCCCTTCACCTTCCCAGCCCCTTCTCAGGTTTGTCTTAAAGGTCCCATGGCATGAAATTTTCACTTTCTGGGGTTTTTGAACGTTAATGTGAGCTCCCCTGTTTAGCCCCCTCCCATGGTTAAAAGTTGCGAAATGTCTAAACTGAGCATTTGCGATCCTTTTCTGCATTACAAAAAATCGGAGCTCAAACGGGCGATTTTGAACAAGGCACCTTATTGACGTCAGATCGAAAAAAGAAATGCAAATGCAGTTCCACCCCCGTCTGTCTGTACTCAGCGTCTCTGTAAATCACGCCCAGAGAGTTTGGACTGCGAATGCGCTAGGCAATGCAAAATGCGTTTTTTTATTTGCCTGGAGGCACGTCCGAGTGTTTCTAGGCTCGGAAGTCCTTTATCTGAGCCTCTGGACCTTTGAACAGCAGTGGTTTGATTTTATTTTCTGTGGAAATGTGTTTATTTTTCAATGGAACGCTTCAAATCTCTCCCCCCGTGCAAAAACACGGAAATGGATGGAGCTAGAGTGGAGAGCGGAGAGTTTGGCCACGCCCCCACCCTCTACTATTGGCCATCTCTTTTCTCCTCATTTGCATTCAAGCAACAACGCCCATTATGGCCTGTTCAGAGAGAAAAAAAATACTCTTTCTCATCTTATCTCTGTTTCTCATGCACTGTGTTGATTTTGAAGAAGGATTCATTTACAGTATTAGGGAACCATTAAGGAGCCATATAAAAGCATCAAGAAGTACCATGTCATGAGATCTTTAATGCTGACACATTTGTATTCGTGCCACTGCAAAACAGTTTCCCGGCGCGACGTTCCGGCGCAACGTTCTGCCGCTCTGTGTTCCTGATGTTTTGTATGCACACACTCACCGGTATTGCGGTAAATGAAAAATTCATATTTAAAAAAAAAAACAAAAAAAACATTCGGTATGCACCGGTATACCGCCCAGCCCTACTAGAACGTCTCATGTTTAAACTTTTATTCATAGAAAGTGAGCCGATACTATTTGAAGGATAAATAACAGTTGGATAACACAGTTGGATCATATAAGTATATAAGTGTAATAAGCTAACTGTGTTTTAAGGTATTAGTACACTGGTATTAGTCATGTCAAAGTATCAGTATGGGAGCTGAACACGCTGGATCGGTGCATCTCTAATATTCCATGTGACAAAGAAGGAAAGTAGTGAATGGCGTAAGTGCATTCTGATATATGTTTGAGTTTTACAGCTGCAGATCTTGTACCAGAGGCTCTGAGAAGAGTGTGACTGTGTGTATGTGTTTATGTAATGCTTCACTGGTTCATTGGTTTGGTAGAATCCATTCAACCGGCCAAATCTATTACGTTTATGAAGCTGTTCTACTGTAATCTGATCTTCTGTGTTTGATGCAACCATGTAATCATATGACCTGCATGTAGAGGTGAGGAGACAGGAAAAGCTCATTATCTGTTACTGATATTTGTTTTTAGTCGTATTATTTTTCTATTTAAGATGTTTATTTAATTTGAAAGTGTGCGTTTCGTTTTGTCTGACTTTTCATTAAACTCGATATTGCCGTGCTGAACTGCATGTGGCTTAGGGTGTGCTCTGATGTTCATTATGACGAAGTGAACTGGATTTTCCTGTGTACACGAATGCAGATTGTTATTCATTAATGCAACAATGCTAAAAATGCAACATGCTATTTAAATAAATGGTAAAAAAAAAAATTAAAAAATCAATAAAACATTTTCAAAAACAACTTTATTTTGGCACATTTTTACACCGTCACAAAATGAACTGACATAATCCATAAAAGTAAATAAAAAGCACGTTGTGGTTAGTAAATGATTGTGGTAAACCTCCTGACTGAAGTGCACAGTCATCGTTTGAGGAAGTGAAGAGGGCGTGTGACCGTTACAGACACAGTGAAGAGCAGAAGTACTGACCTGAAATCTGTACAATAAACCATTTTACTGCAGAAACGCCTCAGACTGAACCACTTTAGGGAAAGACTAGAGACTAGGGTTTATTTTAGCAAGACAGTTTAGTATTAAAGATTCAATTGACAACAGTGCTCATGAACTACTTAGTATGTCTTCATTAACAAAATAACTAAATGAGGACTGTTATAGTGCGCTAAATTAAGTCAGCACAAGTTAACTGTTAAACCAACAAATTGTCACCTAAAAGCCACGGGCCACTCCTGTGAGGACAGTGAGGTACAGATCTTGGCCAGAGAAAAGAACTGGTTTGAGAGGGGAGTTAAAGAGGCTATTTTTGTCCAGAAAGAGAATCCTTCTTTGAATAGAAGTGGGGGTCTCAGACATCATTTGTCTCTCATCTATGGTAAATGGTCACATTTTTATATAGCGCTTTTCCACCTTCAAGGCACCCAAAGTGCTTTACAACAAGGAACCACTCACCCGTTCGCACACCAGTGTATGCAGACACTGGGGGCGAGGTGGGTTAATTGTCTTGCCCAACGACACAACGGCATTCAGCATTCATCTGTGGGAGCTGGAATCATACTACCAACCTTTGCATCAGTGGACAAACGCTCTACCAACTGAGCTATTGCCGCCTGCATCTATAACTCTATCCTCAAACCTAAATCAAAACAAACAAAGAAAACAATAGGGCAGCAGGGGGGTATTCCATGAACGTCGCTAAACATAGAGGCGCCTAAGTGGTTAAGCCTCGCCTGAAGTAGCGACAACTTAGACTAAAGCGCAAAGTCGTTCCACTAACGCATTTCAGCTGCGCCTCAGCAGCGCTAACTTCAGCTGCACAGCGGACGTAAGAAGCCCAGAACAAGCGACTGTCGAAAACACGATCATGTCGAAGATTCGGGACGATTATTTCAGCGAGTCCTTAACCACTCGACCAAAGTCTTTCTCTGTGACAACCCTGGAATTCTTCTATCTGATAATGTCGTAAAGACTGCGGTTTAAGAGAATATTATAAATTAGTGGAAATTTGTCAAAACTGACCAAGTACATAAGGTTTTTTTTGTTTTTTGTTTTGTTTTGCTGATATTGTCACTGTAGTTTTTGGACAACACAGATAGTCATGCGGAAGGTGTGCGGAACTGTTTGTTTGACACTGACACTTGACACTGTTTACTTCAGGTACGTATTCTCTGCGACACGGCCTGATTAAGCCTCGTCTTTAGCCTGCCCGGGGCCAGGCTAGCCGGGAACACCATGTTGCCGCAGTAACTTAGCGGGGACTAATGTTAGCGAGAGTCATGGAACCGAACTCTCAGTAAAACTAGCGCGGACTGTCGAATAAAGCCGGGCTTTGTGCTTAGCCGCGTTTGTGGAATACCCCTCTGGTCAGGTCCAGAGGTGTGAAAACACCATTATGGTCCTGAATGGTTCTGCTAACAAGACCCACACTCCACTCCCACTGCAGATCTAATAGGCCCACCTAACTAACACAAACTGTAAACAAGTAGGTGTGGTAGTTTGAGTCATTTCATTGTAATTAGCTCCTCCCTTCAGGCAGATATAGGCAGTGTCCACCAGCGTCTGACCAGAACTGAAGAAGCAGCTTGGATGAGCCGAGAAACGTATTCGACCAAATAAACTTTTGTCCAGTTGACAAATTGAATTTCTCCTTTTGCCCTGCCAACATATGTTTGGTTGTTGTTTATCTCTGGGACAAAAATAGGCCATATTTATGAAATTTAAAATCAAAACCTTATGTACAGTTCCTTTAAGATCCCACTTTAGGCCCTGACCGTTCAGGTGGACACCACTAACAGTCAATGTGTGACACAGTTGAGATACCTTTAAAAACACTTCAGATAAAACATTTAAATAGACATGTAGTGCATAAGAAATTATACATTATTGCAAAATAGTCACCGCTGGTCACACTTGTGTTAGCATTTGATTAATTGCATGTTACAAATATTATGCTAAAAACTAAATGCTTGTGTATGTGCAGCGTAAATGAAGACCAAACAAATCAGAGGTTTGTACGGCACTGATCATTACATTACTTAAAGATACACTATGGAACTTCTCTGATGGAGGGTCTAAATCAGGGGTGTCAAACATGCGGCCCGGGGGCCAGATGCGGCCCTCCAAGACCTTTAATCTGGCGCTCGGCTGATTTTCTATTAAATATTTTAATAATATTTAAATTTTCTATTAAAATATTGGTAATTTTCTGCACAGTTTAGCATAGCAGCGTCTCCAGTGCTTCTGTGCGTGACCCCTCCCACCAGAGCAGCACAAATGAGCAGCCTCTTTCCAAACGCTCTTAAAGGACCATCGTTTTGACTGTTGACCGTGACACCCTCATCAGCAAAATGTCAAAAATGAGAAAAGTGGACGCCAAGTGCAAGATTTTCCAAGAAAAAATTGACTAATTATTATTTGTTCAGGAGGTGAATGGGAAACCTGTACGCTCGTGTTGAAATTGCATTTTTCTTAAAGTTTCAGGTTGTTCATAATATTGTAATATTTTGTAAAAGAAAGAGTTCATCAGATAAAAAAAAGACTTCTGTAATAGATTTTTCTGATCCGGCCCCTTTGGGATCACAGTAGGTTGGATATGGCCCCCGGACCAAAATGAGTTTGGCACCCCTGGTCTAAATTGTTTCCATGGAAATGTTCTTGTTTTGCCTAGAATGTTCCACAGAATGACTCATGATTAAACGTACCTCCATGAAAACAAGGAGGTGACGCCATTATTTGGCGACACAAGCCCATGCTCAGTAAAGACTCATGTTTTTCATAGATTTTATTAAGCAATGAAAACACGAGTAAACTAATGAAGAATCTGCCCAAACCCGACATCAGCCGATACCAGTGCAGAGACTGACTAAAGCATTTACCTGATAAATTAAATACGACAAAACTGCTCCAGGTGTGTTGATGTAGCTGTTATTTATCTTGTACGTAACTTATACAGTTTGTAAAAATAAAAATTTGAACATTATAACACTTTCTTGACCGACTACGACCAGAAAACTAAATAAGTAAATGATATGTCCAGCCACAGTATCGGCTGAAGCTGAACTGATATTTGGAAGCTGATTTCTGAAATTTGATTCTTTAACAGTGATAAGTCCTCTTCATAACTTCTACCGAAGCATAAAGTAAAAGTAGGTTGCATGCCCTCCATAAGAAACGTTACATAGTGCTTTTTAACATAAAAAAATCAAATTCAAGTTTCCTTTCTAAGCATAAAGTACAACAATACCAACAACTGCACCAAACATGCCGCCAAAAACACACCTCTCCACTTCCAGTAAGTCCTGAACTTCCAAAAGGGATGTCCCGTCTTCGTCCGGTATAGTCACATGGTGCTCCGCTCGGACATGGAGGAGAGGAGGGGGAAGAGGAGGAAGTACCCCAGCACGGAGCCAAAGATCACAGCCAAGAAGATCCACGTGTTATAGGACATGACACAGAGCATGAGCATGTACCCCAGAGCCACCTGCACTGTGTGGAGGCCAGCCTGGGCACAGTGGAGGAGCACACTGGAGGAGGACACACAAACAGGAATGAACGAGGGATGCACCGGTGTGAACATTTTAGCCCATACTGATATCCGATATTAATGTTTCTGTTATTGGCCGATAATTATATTTATTTCTTTTTAATTCTGAGATAACATTTTATACAGACTGAAAATCATGCAAAATTAAGTTTTGAATGTCTTCTTTTATTTTCAAAACGTGTTTTGACTCCTGATTTTTTATTTATTTATTTTCAATTTCAATTTTTTTTTAATAGTGTAACTTTTTTTTTTTATACTGTATTGTATTGTGTTCTGCGTCCTGATTGGCTAGGGGGGGGGGCACGTGCTGCTCTGTCACGGATTTGTCCACGATAAAACCCTCATCGTGACCAAATCCATGACAGAGCAGCACATGTCGCGCACTTCTCCAAGGGGTTGGTGCGCGTCTCGTCCCGGGACGTGGCTCCCCCCACGCGTCACTATTAATACATTTTGTTGAATATCTATGAAATTGAGTGTTTAAACTTGAGACAAATATGAGAAAATGCAGCGCGAGGCCGCATGTACACCGGGGAGATAGAACTGCGGCGCCCGGACCGCGTGCTCTCAACCCGAACCACAAACTGAACACGCACAAACAAACGCAAAAGCCGCACAGAGTGATTTAATCCTGGTTGACACCTGGTCTAGTTCTGGTCTAGACCTGGTTTAGTCCACGTATAGTCCTGGTCTAGTCTCTTAGCCAATCAGGACGCAGACCACATATAAAAAAAAAATTTAAAAAAATTGAAGAAAAAAATCCGCGAAACAGCGAGGCCGCGAAGAGTGAACTGCGATAGAGCGAGGGTTCACTGTATTATTATTTTATTTTATTTTTGTATTATTATTACAGTATTTTTTTTTTTTTTTTTTAGATCACCTCCTGCTGTCACTCACCCTTATACCCCAAAAGCAAAAACTCTTTATAATTTCTTTTGAAGCTGTGAATATTTGGGCGCTGCTTCAGGTTTTTACAGACGTACCTGTGCTGGGTGCTGAGAGGGGGCTGTGTGGACGCGATGGGGGTCAGGGACGATTCCGATTGGCTGCCCTCTAGTACCGTACTTCTGTCTCCAGGAGGGGGCGCTGCGCTCTTAAAGCGATGGTCGAGCCACACCCTGGACACTTTGAGGATTTCGTAGATCAGTGTGAGGAGGAAGACCACCAGCACGGACAGCAGCAAACCTGAGACACACACCGGACAGAGACGGACTTTTACGTCAATGCAATCATGTAACCTTACCAAGCTCATAACCAAGGAAACCAAGCTTGTGACTGGTACCGGTACACTCAAGGAATGGTTAAATAATGAGGTCACTTTCGGATTTTAATTCTTATAACGGATAATTTTGAGTTCCGTATTTGGAATTCCGACACAGTATCATAGCAACCAAAGAACCAGTCAGGAATTAGGCTGTTTTAACAAATTTACCGTCCTTTCCTACCCGTACCGCTGGTTTTAGAGGGAGCGGGCACTGTCAAATCGGTTGCCAAAATTAACGGTAGCGACGTCTGGGAAACAATTTCGTTGATTGGTCTGTTATTAACGTTCATATCGTGAGTCACGGACAAAATAGTGAAATAAAAACACCAGGATCATGTAGTTTGGGTTCATTCGAACATTTTAAAAGGGATATGCCACCCCCAGGTCAAACTTGGGCATCTCCCCACAGTCCAGAGACTAAAATAAGTGGTGGAAAGCATTTTTCTGGTGACGCAGCCATTGTCCAGGTCTGTCAGCACTGACCGCCGCGGTATCTGCAGCTACTCCGCGTTAGACTGGAGTCTAACGGCGCCAGAGAAAGATTTCGGCCAAAAGGAATTAAGGAAAAAGGAAAAAGACAGCCGAAGCACACACCACGCTGACAGGGGAATCCCAGTTACGCACCATGAAGGGAGTTCCCCTGTTACGCAGCGTGGTGTGTGCTTCGTCTGTCTTTTTCCGCACTGAAAAATAGTTCCCACCCAAAATGACCAAGTCAAGCTCTCTGTGTTGATTTGCACATTTATTTGCACTCGATATGAATGCGCACTACACAGAAAGTAATTGGGAAACGCATCGAGCAAATTAATTCCTTTTGGCCGAAATCTTTCTCTGACGACGTTAGACTCCAGTCTAACGCGGAGTAGCTGCAGATACCGCGGCGGTCAGTGCTGACAGACCTGGACAATGGCTGGGTCACCAGAAAAACGCTTTCCACCACTTATTTTAGTCTCTGGACTGTGGGGAGATGCCCAAGTTTGACCTGGGGGTGGCATATCCCTTTAAGAACAAAATGACAAGCCTGACAGCAGCAGTTACAGAGAGAGAGGGGAGTTGTTTTATTTTTTAATTAAATGGTGAGATTCAAGTCTATTTTCTCATTCAATTCAATGTATTTTTATAAAGCCTAAAATCAGCGATCGCCTCACAGGACTTCACAAATGAAACAGTCACAGGTTAATAACACTTTATTTGGTTTTATTTGCCATTTTTCTATATGCTAATTTTAGTATATTTTTGTTTTGTATTGACTTTAAATAAAATAAAGCATAAAATAAATAAATAATGTGTTCATTTATATTGTGCCTGTTCTGTGCAGCACTTTGGAGACTTTGTGTTGGTAAAATGTGTTATTCAGATAATTCAGATTTCCAAAGTTGGATTGGAAAAAACAAACAAGCAGATTCATTACAAACAAGAACACAGTCCAAAGACCATCCTTCTCTGCAAAAAAAAAAAAAAAAATTTGTCAATCATCTTCATTTTAGACTGGATTGTTGTAATTCTCCTGCTGTTCTTGTACTCTGCATTGCAACGGTGAAATGTTCAAGGTTCAAGGTTTCTTTATTAGTCTCCACAAGGGAGAAATTTGTCTTGGAGGTAAGGGAGGGTTGCAGTTCAGACAGAGAGACCAGATGCAACCAGAGCCCAGAGCAGTGCCACCTTAACAGAATGAAAAACAATAACAATAGTCACAAACACACACGGCACAAAACCCAGGACAGTAAACATGAGGTGATCGCGGGGAAATTGGGAAGGGGGAGCAGGGTGAAACACAAGAGAATATTGACTATAGTATTGACAGCTGAGGCAGAACCATGTAGGGAGTGTTTCTTAAAAAACATGTATCAGAGCGTCCTGGCCAAATTGAAAGATATCCTTGATTCATGGTACGCTGTGTAATCACAGCTGTGAAAGTCCTTGGGAGTTCAGGAGTGCAGCAGAGACAGTCAAAACACAGTAATCTGTTATTGTAGATTTCTCTGGGGGACAGATAATAATATTGCTCTCCTTGTTACTGCTTTATTATTATTACTTATTCTGTTATTACTTATTTTATTATTATTACTTATTTTTATTCCATTCTTGCCTGCATGCACTTTTCTTTCTTGTTCAAACTGTCCCTGCCTGGAGCTACTGTGACAAGTAAATTTCTCCTGCGTGAGATCAATAAAGTCTTATCTTATAACAGGGAGGCGAAATTCACATAATCAATCAATGCAATTTAGGACCCAGGTGAACGGACAATTTATTCAGACCCCTGGCTCTGCAAGGCCCCCAACTTCATGTCCCCATGCAGGGCCATGAGACCTCTAGTCATTTCCTCCTGGCGCGTAGCGATGATTGAGGTCTGTGGTTGGATCTGCAAAGTTCCACAGGCATGCTCGTGATGAAATCCAGGCGCCGGGAGGTTTCCACAGATTGGCGATGGTACAGTTTCTCAATCTGTGTCACCTTCTGATGTAATCCCTTCACAGGTCAGCAACAGCCCCGCTGTGGAGCCCAATATATACTGTATTTTGTATTTGACTGCTACTTTTCTATTTAAATCTGATTGTACATATATATTTATTACCATTATCTTATGTATATAATTGTGTCTCCTTGGTTGTCTCTTTGGTTGCTATTCCATCTATTTTTCTTTTTGTTCTTTTACCCTCTGTTTTATATCATATATTATATTTGATGAGTGAGCTACCGTACCCAAAACAATTTCCCTTGTGGATCAATAAAGTTTGTCTAAGTCTAAGTCTAATGGTGGCCGACAGCTTTGGGGACTCTTTATTGGCTGCCAGCTTTCCAATTTTCCGATAGATCAAGAACATCCCCAGGCCAATCATCAGATGTCCCACCATCAAAGAATCCCAGGGGTCCTTCGTATGTCCCGTGAGGACATGTGGGCTCCCCCGACCCCACATTCCTTCGTGAAAAAAGTGTGCCAATTGCGTTGAGGGACCAGCTAATCAATTCCATAATTTAGGATTCGAAAATCTACACCAACAGGACGAATAAAAAAGAAGACGAGACAAAAGAGTAGACAAACAGACACAGAGAGTGAGGAGACACATCTGCCTTCAGCAAGAGAGAAAAGATTCCCATTGTGGGACAAAAAAATAAAAAAATAAAAAAATAAATGAGAGCCTTTATCTTTTTTGACCAACAGAACAATAAAATAATCAAAGGTGTGTGACTGCTGGTCTCTGAGAGTTGTGAAAAGCATAAAGTAAGTGAGGAAGAACTTTGGACCACTGTTTTAAAACTGTTTTAATTGAACTAGTTGTTGTTATTCACATTTTTAAGACGTGACTTTGACTCAGTTCAGTATTTACTACTCTTGTCCAATGAGCTACTTCAACAAAAAAAAAGCACAGAATAACGTAAGTTGCCTAAAATAAGTCTTAACTTCCTCTTCCTAGATCTGTCTCCAGCTCAGTTTGTAGCACAGTTCAGCCTTTAGTTGGATTCAGACTCTCTTTTAATACTCATGTACACAATACTAGTCTATAAAACAGAAATAAATGGACTTTTCAGAGCTTTTAACCATGTTGCAGTTGTTTCTTCTCATTGACCCTCTCTAAATTGTATTTGGAGTGATTCGCGCACGTTTGAGTCATATTTAAGCCCTTATTTTCAAACGTATTGCCAATTCGTGCCTACTGTGACGTACATACTTTGTTCTCCAGTTTTATTTTCTTAATCATCACGTAGGGGTCGGCAGAGTCGTCATTTTGGTACAGATGAAAAAAAATCCTAGGGGTTGCCGACTCTTTGATGTGATCCCATCTAACGCGCTTTAAAATGTCCAAATGATCGAACCGAATGATCCACGGGTGTTATAGATCCAAACTGTACGGCAGACACAAGCACTATACGTGTTTGTATATACTGAAATTTGGATATTTGAGCAAAAGCCCTAGTAATGAGTTTAAGAGATTAAAAGAGTAAGTGAAACAAAATTTTTAGGAGTCATGATTGATGAAAGTCTAAACTGGAGCTTCCATATAAATTAAACTAAAAGCAAAATTTCCAAAGCAATTTCTGTGTTGCATAAAGTAAAGTTCTCATTATTAACCCTGTAGAACTCTATAATCGCACCATATCTGATGTTCTGTGTGCAAATTTTGGGGTCAACATGTAAAACTCACCCTTATTTTACAGAAAAGGACTTTGAGAATTATCGCCAACAGTCAGAGCATCGAACCCATTATCTGCTCAACTTAAAGTGCTGAAAATGTGTGATTTGTTGAATTAAATCTCCTCAAAGTCATGTATAAAGCAAAGTGCAGAGTGTTTCCTGTAAATATTCAAAGACTGAGATGAAAACAAGAACTACAATTTAAAAGGAACTGACATGTTTAAAAAACCCAAATTCAGAACCGAGGTTATGGAGCGAAGTGTCGCTGTGAAAGGAGTTCATTTATGGAAAAGTCTTGACAAAGAAATCAAAGAATCAAGTACAATAACGACATTTAAAAATACATAAAATCCAGTGTAATATGTATGTATGAAAAAGAAAACTAAGGTAGTTTTCACACCTGCCTTGTTTGATTCGTTTAAAATGAACCAGAGTTCGTTTGTTCCTTTGATTCGGACCTTTTGGGCTGGTGTGAATAAAAACCAAAAATCTCGATCCGAAGCAAACAAGCGAACCGAGACCACCTAAAAAGCTTGGTCTCGGCACGGTTCCATTCGAATCCTGGTGCGGTTCGTTTGAGGTGAGAATGCAGACCGGACTCGATCCGACACAAGTTGGCTTTTTGTACTTAACGAGCTCCCGTCGTATGTCGAGCATTATGGGAAACCGAGGCTGAGGAAACGAAACTAAGCGAAACTAAACTAAACTTACAAGGCTTACTTACGTTTTGCGTGAAGAGCAAGAGTCAGAACTTGATGCTCGCACATGATCGCTGTCCTCTGTAGCCGTCTTGCCCTGTGTCTGTCTACGTCGTTTGGAAATTGATTGTAAAATAGTGTAAACCTCACGATGCTGCTCAAACATTTGTGTGAACTGTAAAAACTGTGCAAACCATATCGCTATGACGACACTGAAAACAGCATTATTCTCCTCCTTCCGTGTTTGGCTCATTTCTGTTCAACGGCTGAGCGACCTCAGCACACGCGGTTTTGTTTACAGACGTTGTTCCACTTGGGGAAAAAATGCAGTGTGAAAGCGAACCGCACCAAAATAAAAAAATATATAAAAAATTAGGTCCGAACCAAAGCAAGTGAACTATCGGACTTTCCTGGTGTGAAAACGACCTAAGTTGTTGCGCATAAAAATGAAGCTTTCTGTTTACAATTGATCAATAATTGTGATTGAAATGGAATGTATTGATGAAATGTTTTATCGTCACTATCGGTGTTATTGTCTGGAAAAGGGAAGAGGGGCGGAGAACATAAGATTACTCTTCTTTCTGCTCCTTTCATTCAGTTTTTTGTAATGTTATCACACTGTTAATGTCTTTTTATACTTTATGAATGAAATAAACAAAAAAATAAATAAATGAGTTTGCGTACAGATCATGGAAGTATAATAACATCTCATTATGAAGTTCGTATTATTGATCCATGGTACAGATGAGCACATACCTGCCAGTCCATGCACCTCCCAGAAGTCAAAGAGCAGGGTCACGTTAGTCGACGTGTCAAAGGTCATCTGCAAAAACAACATCGACGCACTTTTATTAAAAATATGAAACAAACAACCTATTCAAATTCAAACTGATTAAAATAAAGACTACACAATTATTTGTAGAATACACATGTAGAATACTTCAGTTTGTGGGATTGTTTCAATATTTATTATGTAGGTGACCAGATTTTCAAAATTCAAAACTGGGACACACCCAAGTTGGGATGGTTTGTGTAAATAAAATTGTGAAAATAGTGTGTAACATTGTGCATTCTCGTCATAATCTGAAGGACTTCTGTTGCTGCATGTTTTTCTTTATGGTCATTTGCAAACATTTTCTGTATTTTGGCTAAACAAATGACAATATTTATGCTCCTCTTTACTGTTGGCGGGGATCAGATTAGTCAAAAATTGTAACAAGTCCCATTTTAGACCTGGTTTAGATCAATTTGGGGGACACCAAAGACATTTCTTGTATAAAACTGGGACAAATCACTGGTTTTGTATAAATCTGCTGGGACAGGGGATACAGGACTCATTTTATTTGTGTACTTTTTAACACATTGTCAGTGACATCCACCCACAGCTCCGCGCCACTGCCTTATCTTTAAAAATGTATTTAAATTTTAGTAAGACTCAGCAGAAACCACACAGCTGAAATAGAATAAGAAGTAGAACAGTGTGGTTGAGCAGAGGGCCCACTGCTTTATTATTGTCATTTTTACTCAGTAATCTGTTCAAAAAGTCAAACCTGAGGATATACTTAGAATAACAGACCGAGACTGGGGAAAACTGGAAAAATATTGGTGCCAAATATCTACAGATTTTCTACAATACAAAATCTACAATATTGGAAAAGATAAATCAACTAGGGCTGTCAGTTTAACGCGTTAATTAGATTAATTAATTACACTGCTAATTAACACGTTATAAAAATTAACACAATTAATTATGAGCGGCAATTCAATGAGCGCGCATTTTAAATTTGGCGTGCGGGGCCTTTGAACGGCGAGTTTATTGATAAAAACGTGACGGAGCAGGTCCCTCTTGTCCCTGGACAGCGATGACGCGATGAGAAATGCCGTGCTACCATTGGTCGGCAATGCAGTTCTAATAGGGGAGAGCACGTGAAGACGCGCGAGCCCGTTTCCCTATCTGCTGCGTTCTGCGCTGAACCATTTTCAATTCCCATAACGTCTCCAGCGTGTTCTGCCGCGACTAAGGCTGCACACTGAGAAGTTTTGACTTAGTCAGTTTTGCCCATCACGCTAAATCACGCTAAACCCGATCATTTACTCACCCCGCGCTGCTGCCTCCTCCCTCCTCCCTCCTCCCGTGGTGCGATGGTCCGGACACATCCACACCGGGAGTTTAAATCCTCCTCACGGGTTCCGGGGCTCATGTGAGCCATGAGTAATTTTCACGTATTCTCTGTATATTTGAAGCCTTGTATATTGTAATGACTCCAGGCTTCTCTTATTCTCCAATGAACTTTATTAAACAGAAGTTCGGACTCACTCAACATTAACACCCACACCTGTCCCACGCATGCGCCCAACAGCCAACCCCTTAAAGGCACAGACACCATTAACCCAGGTCATTACAATATTATTTATTGACGTTGCATGAAAGCTGCTGTACGTGCTCACCTTTTGGCACCAGAAATATTCGCCATGTATTAGTGGAATGGTGTAAATGAGCTTTCCAATGAATGTTACATAATGTGGGAGGGGGAATGGGGGTCTGCCAGCAGTCTTGTCATGTTTACAGTGGAGACAAAGAGAGTGAGTGAAAAACTTAGACTAAAAGGGGAAGTCTGCAGTCTTTTCACTGTACCACTATAAATCACACGTTTGACACCTTTTTTGCACTGTGGGAGAGCACAATTAACCACCTAAAAAAAATATTTTAAAAATGTGATTAGATTAATTAATTACAAATCCTGTAATTAATTAGATTAATTTTTTTAATCGCCTGACAGCACTAAAACCAACCATTACCAATTTTACTGCATTAAAATAACTTTGGATTGAACAGACTTTGGCCCTTCTCTGATTGGCTAAGCCTTCATACAGCTCTGGAAAAAAATAAGAGACCACTGCAAAATTATCAGTTTTTCAGATTTTACTACTTATAGGTATGTGTTTGGGCAAAAGGAACATTTTAGTTTGAGTCTATAAACTACTGACAACATTTCCCCCAAATTTCAAATAAAAATATTATCATTTAGAGCATTTATTTGCAGAAAATGACAAATGGTCAAAAATAACAAAAAGATTCATGTTTTCAGACCTCAAACAATGCAAAGAAACAAGATCAAATTCATTTTAAAACAACATAATACTAATGTTTACACTTAAGAAGAGTTCACAAATCAATATTTGGTGCAATAACCCTTATTTTTAATCACAGCTTTCATGCGTCTTGGCATGCTCTCCACAAGTCTTTCATATTGTTCTTGGGTGACTTTATTCCACTCCTGGTGCAAGAACTGAAGTAGCTCAGCTTTGTGTTTGTGTTGGAATTCAACAGACGCTGGAATGGAATGGCTGTAATACATGTAGAGATGCTGATTTCAGAAAAAAAATGCAGTGGTCTCTATTTTTTTTCCAGAGCTGTATACTAGGCCCTCATAGCCTCCGGTGTTATCGTTCAGACTGGCAGAAAAATGGCAGGAATGTGTCCTGTGGTGGTTATCTGGGAGCTCATCACTGCCCTGGTACAAGAGGCATTGTCCCACATTAACCCTGCGTGAGCTGGACTGGAGTGGACAGTGGATACAGGAGGACGGCTGTGGACGGGATGAGAATGTGGCTCTGTCTAAACAAAGATACAGACAGCCCATTGAGAACACAGGCCCAATTGCTTTTCTTTTCACTGTGACAATATGAACCATTTTGTTTGGGTATTGGGTAATAACGATTTAACAAATCACAACACACAACCAATCAAATACAGTATGAACGCACAGAAAACCTGCAGTATGTAACCTTTAGGAAAAACCAAGCATTCTTTTTTAACATGTTGCTGTGTTTATTGCAATGAAAAACTTTCTGCAGGCTTGCATCTCCACAACTCTGACTCTTACTTGGCCTGCAAGAGGGCATCCTCCTGCTTGTTTTCATGGAAATGTTCTTCCTTCGGCTATAATATTCCACAGTATGTCTTAAAACATATCTACAGCTCTGGAAAAAAATAAGAGACCACTGCATTTTTTTTCTGAAATCAGCATCTCTACATGTATTACAGCCATTCCATTCCAGCGTCTGTTGAATTCCAACACAAACACAAAGCTGAGCTACTTCAGTTCTTGCACCAAGAGTGGAATAAAGTCACCCAAGAACAATGTGAAAGACTGGGGCTAAACCAGGTCTGAACCAAGACTAAACAGGTCTAAACTAGGACTAAACCAGGTTAAAAAGGGGGACTAAACAAGCACTAAACTAGGATTAAACCAGACCTAAACTTGGACTAAACCAGGACTAAACTATGACTAAACCAGATCTGAACCAGGACTAAATCAGGTTAAAACAGGGACTAAACCAGGACTAAACTAGGATTAAACCAGACCTAAACTTGGACTGAACCAGGACTAAACTAGGACTAAACCCGGTCTGAACCAAGACTAAACCAGGTCTAAACTAGGACCAAAGTGAAAGACTTGTGGAGAGCATGCCAAGACGCATGAAAGCTGTGATTAAAAATAAGGGTTATTGCATCAAATATTGATTTGTGAACTCTTCTTAAGTGTAAACATTAGTATTATGTTGTTTTAAAATGAATTTGATCTTGTTTCTTTGCATTGTTTGAGCTCTGAAAACATGTATCTTTTTTGTTATTTTGACCATTTGTCATTTCCTGCAAATAAATGCTCTAAACGATAATATTTTTATTTGGAATTTGGGGGAAATGTTGTCAGTAGTTTATAGACTCAAACAAAAATGTTCCTTTTGCCCAAACACAAACCTATAAGTAGTAAAATCAGAAAAACTGATCATTTTGCAGTGGTCTCTTATTTTTTTCCAGATCTGTATCTCCATGGAGAATATTCTGAGAAGTGATTTTAACTTTCTATTTCCATGTGTAGAATCTCTTAGTCAAACATCTATTTCCATGGAACTAGAATCCCTCAACTTTCTATTTCCATGGATCCATGCAGGTGTCACTTCCAGAAAGTTACCTACTGTACCTTTAAAGGGACAGTGTGTAAGATTTTTACCTGTTAATTACTGAAATTGAAGATACCCATTCAAAAATACATTGTTTTCCAAGCCTTTTCACTTCCATCATGAAATCAAAGTATTCTTTTGGACTTAGATATAGTCACATAAAAGGGGGATCTTCCCCATATAGAGGCAGCCATTTTGAATACGAGAGCCGCAGAAGGACATTTGAGCTCCGCCTTCGCCTTCGGCAAGGCTCGTGGTTTTGGGTAAACAACACAAGCATGCTGCCGGATCAGACTCGTAATGGATCTAACACGTGTTTTGGACTAAATTGTTTTACTGGATTTTATTCGCTGGATCCTTACGGACAGATTGAGAGCAAGTCTATGGTGTAATACAGAGTTTGATCTGTGCAAAGCATTCTAAGGTAAGCTAACCTCGTTTTGTGCTTTTCCGTATAAAAGGCCCATGTGCTCGGGGAGTGATTGTTTTGCAGGGAAATGAATTGCATAGTCAAAAAGAGAAGACTGTAAGGTTTCATTTGATGTGTAGAGTGTCATAGTACATGATCAGGAATGTGTGTTTTCATGAGAAAAGAAAAAAAAAAAAAAAAACGGGACCGCGCGGCGCGCGGGTCCCTCGAGGTCTGCCGTAGCTAAAACAGAAAGTGCAATAGCGACTATTCACCTATGCGCCACGAATCCTACACACTGGGGCTTTAAGTTACCTCTTCTTAAGCAAAGCGTGCAAATGATGTTTTAATAGACTCTAGAAGATCATTTGGTATTCCCGTTCCCTTGTCACACTAAACTAGTTCAAATCTTTTCTCTAACCACAAGTTCATTTTCAGGTTTTCATTTTTTTTCATCCTCTCATGGAGAAATTAACATAAAGACAAAACAAAAGACACAAGAAAAACAAACTGGACGATATAAAGTGACTCCACACATCTGCACAGTTTGTCCATGTTGTTAATACATTTTAAGTTTTTCTCCCAGACTCCAGGAGCTCATATTGTGTGGAACCCTGCATCTCCTCCCAGAGCTGCAGGAGGGATCCCTGATGACCTTTAGAATCTGTGTCCCAGCTGACTTCTTCAGAGAGTCAGATGAGTCAGCTCCTAAGAAAGTGGTGTGTCTTTGCACACACTTGGATCTTGTTGGGAGTTTTATCATATTTTTTCCAAGACTTTAGACCAGGAGTGTCGAACTCATTTTGGTCCAGGGGCCGTATCCAACCTACTTTGATCCTAAAGGGGCCGGATCAGAAAACTTATGGCAAATATACCCCAAAAATAGCAATAAGTCCAAATATTTGTGCAGAGAAACACAAATCTATTACAGAAGTCTTTTTTATTCTTTTACAAAATATTATAATATTATGAACAACCTGAAACTTTAAGGAAAATCCAATTTCAACACAATGTTTTAACTTTAACTTGTTTGCATTTCACAGAATTTAGTCATGCTTTAGTCTTCATTTGTGCTGCTCTGGTGGGAGGGGCCACGCACAGAGGCGCTGGAGACGCTGCTATGCTAAGCTGCACAGAAAAGAGGCGCAGAAAATTACAATATTTTAATAGAAAATCAGCCGAGGGCCAGACTAAAGGTCTTGGAGGGCCGGATCTGGCCCCCCGGGCCGTATGTTTGACACCCCTGCTTTAGACAAACCTAACTGAATGTCCAACACTACCTCCTGTGATAATTTTATTTTGTATTTATTTTGTAAGATTACCATTTTGAATTGTCATTGGTCTACACAAGTTTGGGAGGAACAAGTTTACGCTGAATTAGTGTTAGAATTCCAACAACAACAAAAAAAAGCCTGTTTTTTGTTTAAAATTGAGCACATTTATTTAACATTATAAGTAGTTCAAGTATTTATACCAATGATAGAAAATAGTGTTTGTATTATGAGACTGTTGGGGATTTATTTGCAATTATTTTAGAGTAAACTGCCAGTAAACAGTAGCACGTGAACAATATACAGAAATGTAATATACGGCACTAAATTTACGACCTAATAACGAAATTTGTGTAAGCAAAACGCAGGCTGCGTCAACAGACCCGCTCACCTACAGGCTCCTATTATGAGCTTATCTACATTTTAAAACCTCGTATTTACAGTCTTTGGAAGAGCTGCTCTGAGTCGGCATAATCCTACCTTTGAGTATAGTAAGTACTTTTAGTCTTTTGGAGAGGATTTTCTAGTAACGACACAGTACTAAAATTTCAAACTCAATTACGATACGAAGGAATAGACTCGAAACTCAATACAGATGCAGATACCATAATAAAAATAATCTTTCTTTAGACAATGGAATGTGATTTTCAACATTAAATCATAGTTCTTTCTTTTCTATAAACACATTTCTTGCGTGAACCCGGCCAAACAGATCTATTAGTGAGAACTGCAAACTATTTTTCAATAATTACTTAAAACTACTAATACTATAACTATATAACTACTTAAAAACACTATACCATATAGAGACTGAAGCTGATCTTTAATGTTTGACTCTTTATTTTCCAGAATATCATCTAACTTTAAAATCTCACTTTATTTTTAACATCACTGCTGTTGTGTGGAAGATTTTTTTTTTCTGTTTTCTGTTTTTTCTGCCTTTTCCGGTGAGAAAATGTGGCATGTGTAGCATTTTAAAGCTGTAAAAATCAGATAAATGTGACTTGCATGTCTTGTTCTGCATAAAAGCGGCTACGCCTGTAGTTTAGATCTGTACAAGCATGTTCTAAAATGTGAATCTTGTAATGGTTAGTTCATATTTCAGTCTTTTTGTCAGTTTAAAATGTGGACTTTGAACAAAATACCATTACCAAAACACAATTGCAATGCCTGGTGAAAATAATCTATACATTTTCCTCACATCTTTCAGCCCTAATATTTGTTCCAGAGATTTTTTTAAAAGAAGAAACTGAATACTACTGAATATTAGGTTACATTTACACCAGCAAGGACACAAAACCGGTTTTAACCAGGTCAGAAACATGTAAAGTACTCTTAAGTATGCCTCCCACCAGAGAAAGTACAAGTACCACCATTTAGAAAGTACAAGTACCACTATCTGAGAGCAACAGTAACACTTAAGCATTGTATTTATGTTTTTAGAGCTGGGACTGTGCTGGTGCATTAAACTCCAGGATCTAAATCAGATGACACTGGCGATTACAAAATTGCACATGTTACAAAACTAAGAATTGCTTAATAAAACTCCTATTTATATATTTTTTTTTAACATAACTTAACTTCACATTGCAAAATAACAACTTGGTTATTCATACGCAGGTTAAATGAATGACTTACCTGCATCGTGAAGGCTGGAATTGTTGCTTTCTGTGCTTTAATCCGTGTTTAACTTCTCTAAATCGCCGCCCATTAGAAATATAAAATAAAAAAAATATTAAATGTTCCACTTGTTGTTGAAGAGCAGTGAAGCAGGAGCCATGATTTCCCCCGAGGAGCAGAGCAGAAGGAGCAGGAGTCCCGGTGAGAGCGGAGCGAGGAGGCGGCTAACCGTGCGACGCTAGCATAAACGCTACAAACAAAGCGAAAGGGCTGATGGGATGTGTAGTCTTTTTGCGCAAGATGGAACAAATACACTATTTATCCATTTTTTCTTTGTTGGAATGGTCTGAAATTCATAGATATGGATGGATTTGGAAGTAATTGTCAGGTATTTTTAAATTAATTATATTTTTATTTTAGTTATTATTTATTAAAGAGCCTTCCTTTAGCATGTAGCTTTAGAGAGACAATGTATGTGCAAAGTTTAATTAAAATAAATAAATAAATAAATAAATACAGGGGTGGGATTTAATACGTTTTCTTCTTCCCACTCCTTTTCAAGTAAAAAAACAAACAAACAAACAAATGTATTTGACTGTATATTGGTTACCTGTATTTATTTCCTTGTGTTGACCTGCTCGAAATGAATAAATAAATTAAATGAAAATAAAATTAACTACTACTACTACTACTACTACTACTAGCCTACTACTACTACTACTACTACTACTACTACTACTACTACTACTACTACTCATTAACATAATACGTTTTTGTTTATAAAAATCTTTTATTTTACACTTGTCACAGTACAAATTACTGTAGGCCTACTGTCAGATACATTTCTCATAGAGGTGATATAATCATTTGGATTTTGTGACTATAAACAGTAAAATTAGAGAAATAATGCAACGGCAACAAAAAGAATAGAACAAATGAGGGTTCATAAAGCTCCAGTACCATAAGAAGGAATATGAGTTTGAAATAAAGCAGCATGAGATGCATACATAGGCTCAAAACACTCATTGCACGTTATCTAAAATAGTTATAACAAATGATAAAAGAAGAAATTAAATTTGTCAACTGGACAAAGTTTGTTTGGTCGAAAACGTTTCACCGCTCATCCGAGAGGCTTCGTCAGTTCTGGTTAGAGTGCTGGTAAGACACTGCTTATATCTCGCTGCAGGGAGGAGCTAACTATACTGCAGTTTTTATACTTCAGTTCTCTCAAATTGAGAGGGGAGTTAAAGAGGCTATTTTTTTGTCAAAAAAGAGAATCCTTCTTTAAACAGAAATGGTGGAGTCAGACATAATTTGTCTCCCATCTATAATTCCATTCTTAAACCTAAATCAAAACAAACAAAAGAAACAATAGGGCTAGCCAGGTCAGGGCCAGAGGTGTGAAAAACAGTCGTGTAGGGATGAATAGGTATGCTAATCTAGACGCCAGAGAAACAAAAGACAGAAACAAATAGGCGAGATAGTTTCGGAAAAACTGCAGTATAGTATATATATATACTCAACAAAAATATAAACGCAACACTTTTGTTTTTGCTCCCATTTGTCCTGAGATGGACCCAAAGATCCAAAATTCACTCCAGATACACAACACTACCATTTCTCTCAAACATTGTTCACAAATCTGTCCAAATGTGTGACAGCGAGCACCTCTGCCCCGCCGAGACAATCCACCCCACCTCACAGGTGCGCCACATCAAGATGCCGATCCGACATCATGACCAGTGCACAGGTGCGCCCCAGACTGCCCACAATAAAAGGCCACCCCGAAATGTGCATTTTTTTTTTTTTTGCTTTATTGGGGGTCTGGGGACTCAGAACCAGTCAGTATCTGGTGTGACCACCATTTGCCTCATGCAGTGCAACACATCTTCTTCGCATAGAATTTATCAGATTGTCAATTGTGGCCTGTGGAATGTTGGTCCACTCCTCTTCAATGGCTGTGCGAAGTTGCTGGATATTAGTGGGAGCTGGTACACGCTGTCGTATACGCCGGTCAAGCACATCCCAAACATGCTCAATGGGTGACATGTCCGGTGAGTATGCTGGCCATGCAAGAAATGGGACATTTTCAGCTTCCAAGAATTGTGTACAGATCCTTGCAACATGGGGCCATGCATTATCTTGCTGAAACATGAGGTGATGTTCATGGATGTATGGCACAACCATGGGCCTCAGGATCTCATCACGGTATCTCTGTGCATTCAAAATGCCATCAATAAAATGCACCTGTGTTCTTCGTCCATAACAGCCTTTGAAGAGGAGTGGACCAACATTCCACAGGCCACAATTGACAATCTGATAAACTCTATGCGAAGAAGATGTGTTGCACTGCATGAGGCAAATGGTGGTCACACCAGATACTGACTGGTTCTGAGTCCCCAGACCCCCAATAAAGCAAAAAAAAATGCACATTTCGGGGTGGCCTTTTATTGTGGGCAGTCTGGGGCGCACCTGTGCACTGGTCATGATGTCGGATCAGCATCTTGATGTGGCGCACCTGTGAGGTGGGGTGGATTGTCTCGGTGGGGCAGAGGTGCTCGCTGTCACACATTTGGACAGATTTGTGAACAATGTTTGAGAGAAATGGTAGTGTTGTGTATCTGGAGTGAATTTTGGATCTTTGGGTCCATCTCGGGAAAAATGGGAGCAAAAACAAAAGTGTTGCGTTTATATTTGTGTTGAGTGTATATAGTATATGCAGTGTCTTACCAGCACTCTAACCAGAACTGACGAAGCCTCTCGGATGAGCGGCGAAACGTTTTCGACCAAACAAACTTTGTTTCAATTTTCGTTGACAAATTGAATTTCTTCTTTTGTCATGAATTCTACCTGGACGACTGAGGTACTCTTCACGCAGTTATAACAAATAACACACATTCCAGTGACGGTCCTTGTTAGCTACATCTGTGCACAAACGGTCCCAAAAGATAAAACAAAAATGATTTCACTTGCAAACATTTTGATAAAAGGTTTTTGATAAAGTGGTTTGTGAATGGTTTTTATCTGTACTTTATGACTTTACTCCCTGCAGTTTAATAGACCTGCCACTCACACTCTTGGTTTACAGAAGCAGACAAAATACAGTTTAGGCTAACAAATATTGAGGCTTTGGGATATGGAAATAATAGAAAATGTGCATGAAATGTGTGTGTTTATTTGATAATATTGTTGGGTTGTTGGATTTCAATTAAAATGACCTAATTACTAAAACTAGTCTCTTATACAAATGACTTCAATACCAATATTTTGGCCAGGAAACAAAAAAATATGTTAATAAAAATAAAAAAAACAATATACATATTTTTTGTCTGATTCATCAAATTTGGTGTGTACTGTACAGGCTAATCCAGTTATCCAGGCGGGCTTGGGCTTTGGAGTTTCACAGTTATCTCAAACTTCAAATCATTTATCTACAGATCCAACTCCCAAACCTAAAATTAAATCACTTAAAGATCATCCACTTTTAACATTGTTGTGGTGTAAACAACATAACATAAGATTAAGGCCACAGTTGTTCTGTTTTGCTCAGAATCGAAGAAAGAAAGCAAAAATATAAGCAACATATGGGGAATTAGTAAACCAATTTTGTTTCATTTTTTTTTACGTCACATTTGTACGGAGCCTTGGAAGTGTCATAAGTGAATAAATAATAAAAAAAGCATGGGAACTACTTATAAGGCGTGTGCACGAAATATTAATGCGCGCGCACGAGTAGTTAAAAGTGAGGGGACGAGTTACAAATCGTTCCCTCACTTTCATTAAAGGTCCCATGACATGGTACTTCTTGATGCTTTTATATGGCTCCTTAATGGTTCCCTAATACTGTAAATGAATCCTTCTTCAAAATCAACACTCAGTGCATGAGAAACAGAGATAAGATGAGAAAGAGTATTTTTTCTCTCTCTGGAACACTCCATAATGGGCGTTGTTGCTTGAATGCAAATGAGGAGAAAAGAGCTGGCCAATAGTAGAGGGTGGGGGTGTGGCCAAACTCTCCGCTCTCGCTCTGAGCCCTCAGCTGATCCATTTCCTTGTTTTTGCACAGGGGAGAGATTTGAAGCGTTCCATTGAAAAATAAACACATTTCCACATCAAATAAAATTAAACCACTGCTGTTCAAAGGTCCAGAGGCTCAGATAAAGGACTTCCGAGCCTAGAAACACTCGGACGTGCATCCAGGCAAATTTTAAAAAACGCATTTCGCATTGCCTAGCACATTCGCGGTCCAAACTCTCTGGGCGTGATTTACAGAGACGCTGAGTAGACACAGACGGGGGGTGGAGCTGCATTTTTCAAGCTGACGTCAATAAGGTGCCTTGTTGAGAATCGCCCGTTTGAGCTGTGTTTTTTTCTAATGCAGAAAAGGATCGCAAATGCTCAGTTTAGACATTTAGCAACTTTTAGCCATGGGGGGACCCTAAACAGGGTAGGGGAGCTCACATTAACGTTCAAAAACCTCAGAAAGTGAAAATTTCATGCCATGGGACCTTTAAGGCGCACGGGATTTAAAGGTCCCATGGCATGAAATTTTCACTTTCTGAGGTTTTTGAACATTAATTCGAGCTCCCCTACCCTGTTTAGCCCCCCCCATGGCTAAAAGTTGCGAAATGTGTAAAGTGAGCATTTGCGGTCCTTTTCCGTGTTTGAAAAAAAGACAGCTCAAACGGGCGATTTTGGACAAGGGAACTTTCTGACGTCACACTCGGGGAAAGGTTTCCACCCCCCGTCTGGATGTCCACCCCGTCTCTGGAAATCACATCCAAAGAATTTGGACCGCAAACGAGCTATGAGTTACGAGCTGCGTTTTCTTCTTCTTCTTTTTTTTTGCCTGGAGACACGTGAGAGTGTTTCCAGGCTCGGATGTCCTTTAGCCAAGCCTCCGAACCTCTGAAACAGCAGTGGTTTAATTTTATTTTCTGTGGAAATTTGTCTAAGTTTTTTTTTTCATGGGATGCTTGTCCTATCTTCCTTCGCTCTTAAAACACGGAAGTATGGACAGCGCACATCGCACAGCTAAACGAGGAAACGGTGGCGTATTTGGCCACACCCCCACCCGCTGCACTGGCCTGTCTCTGTCCTCCTCATTTGCATTCAAGCAACAACGCCCAGAATAAAGTGTTTCAGAGACACTTTTCTGAATAGGGCTGCCTTCAAGAGGTTCTCTCATGCACTGAGGCTTGATTTTGAAGAAGGATTCTTCTGAGGACGCTGAGTACAGACAGACGGGGGTGGAACTGCATTCGCATTTCTTTTTTCGATCTGACGTCAATAAGGTGCCTTGTTCAAAATTGCCCGTTTGAGCTCTGATTTTTTGTAACGCAGAAAAGGATCGCAAATGCTCAGTTTAGACATTTCACAACTTTTAACCATGGGGGCGGGTAAACAGGGTAGGGGAGCTCACATTAACGTTCAAAAACCTCAGAAAGTGAAAATTTCATGCCATGGGACCTTTAAAGCGCGTTCCCTCGGTTTATATCCAAGGCGTGGGAGCGCGTTAGAACACGTTCCCTCACTTTCCATGGTGTGGAACTGGGAATGAAATGCGCAACGCAAACGAGTGCAACGAAACATGCAGAAGGAAGGAGCACATCCACCATGGAACTCTTCTTCCAGGGAACGACATATCATTCCCACGCCTTGCATATAAACCAAGGGAACGTGTTTTAAGACGTTCTCTCACCTCTCACCGTGTGCACGCCTTTATAACTTGAGCGCACATATTAAAGATAATTAACGTTTTTTTACAATCTGAGCCTTATTTCGGTAATAAAACAAGTTGTTTTACTCACCCATAGCACTTTGGTGTCATTTGGAGCACTTCCGGAGATGTTTTAGATTTGTGATCTCCGTAACGTGAGTTCTCGGGACATATGTTTGCGGTCTCCAAATAACACAAACTTTAGCACTTTTCAAATCATAGAAGCTCAATGTCTAAGTCTACACTTTCGTTTGAGTCAAAAGTGGCCTGTAATCCGAGATTTAGCCATAATTTCGAGTAGATGAGCAGGCCAGTGCACATGTGCGGAGTCACAGCTGATTTTGCTCTCAGCTCTCGGGACCCAAACATGAAACGCAAAGCTGTAAATTATGGATATAGATATCGCTAATCTAAAACATCTCCGGAAGTGCAGATTGTAAAAAACGTTAATTCTCACACACGCCTTATAAGTTGTTCCCACGCTCTGTTATTATTTTATTAACTAAGTCCCCTCCAGGTCACCGTACATTTGAAGTAAGGTCACTGAAGTTTTTTTTAATCCTATAGTAAAACAATTAGCTGGCGTATCTGATGCAGTTTATTGAGCTGAAAAAAATAAAGGTCTTATATTCCACAAACATGACTCTTGTGAGCTTTAAGCCATGTTATAATGTGTTACCTCCTCAAAAACAGACCTGGAGTTGTGTTTTGATGAGGAAACAACATTATAACTTTGATTTAAAGATACCGTAATCATTTTTTCACATTTAAGATATGAAATGAATATTGCAGTTTCACAATTATTGTAGTTAATAATGTGCAGCTTGTAGTTTACTTGAGGGCAGATACTTAAACCTGGACCATGTTTTTTTTATTAATACATTCTGATGACAATATTTTTGCTGATTAAAAAAAATAATAATAATAAAAGAGTAATTTTTTTTATTTGTCCAGTTCACATGTCCTGGAGTGTGCTTTGGTTTACAAAAAACTTCCAACATTCTGCCAAAACTGTTTTTCTAACATTAAGAATAAATAATAGCTTTTAAATGTTTGTGCTGATTTAATTTTTGTTTGTTTTCATCAAAATTTATATTAGAAATTCGACTCTGCGATCTAAACGAAGCATTTCCATTGGTCCTGACAGAGAGACAAAACAATGAAAAGTCAAAACAAAAGGAATGTCTCAGTCGTTGTACTCAACATTTCCGAAGGCCTCAAAGTAGAACCAAAACTGTCCCATACGAGCCCGTTCTCCTGGCGTAGGCACAGTGTCGTTCACCTGCTGTTGGTGAGAATAATATTCAAATGTCATCGTCTGAGAAATGGCGAGTCTTTGGAGTGGCGGCCTGTACCCAGACAGTATACGTCCTGATTGGTCCAGAGGGGTCCGGGGGTGGGGCCTGATGGCGGCGCTGTAGTCTACTGTCTGCTGTTGACTGGGGTGGAGTTGGCCGTACTGCAGCTCTCCTCGTATGTGGGAGGAGGTTCTGAAATAAGAAAAAAGTCAAATTTAGTTTATTGTCAGTATGACAATATATTCCACAATGAATTCTGATACACTTTTGTAGAGCTTTTCAAGCAGTGTCGTGCAGTCAGGGGTGTCAACACATGGGAAAAATAAGTAAAATGAAAAAAAATTGATGTGATGTTGTTGCTCCATAGATCTGACCTTCCCAGTGCAGCTTAAACTTCAGGCCTGAGCTTTGGTCAGACTCAGGCTCATTTCTGTCATGGAGCGAGTTGAGGCTTAAACTGGAGATGGATTTTCAGGATAAGCCTGGAGTTGGTAAGAGACTTCGATGGAACACCCCCCAGGTATTGAATGTGCATACTAATAACAGAGTAACTACAGTCTGTTTATACACTTTGTGGACTGGTGTGGGCACAACCACCTGAGCCTTAACACCAGTAAGACAAAGGAGCTGGTGATCGACTTCAGGAGGAGACCACTACCTCACTCACCGGTGAACATCCAGGGGCAGGACATAGAGACTGTGGACAGTTTCAAGTACCTGAGTGTTCACCTCAACAATAAACTGGACTGGTCCCACAACACCGACGCCCTGTACAAGAAGGGCCAGAGTCGCCTCCACCTCCTGAGGAGACTGAGGTCCTTCGGAGTCTGCAGGCCTCTGCTCAAGACTTTATGAGTCTGTGGTGGCCTCTGCTCTCCTCTACGCTGTCGTCTGCTGGGCCCTGAGCAGCACAGAGCGGGACAGAAAGAGACTCAATAAGCTGGTCAGGAGGGCCAGCTCTGTCCTGGGCTGTCCTCTGGACTCTGTAGAGGAGGTGGTCGAGAGGAGGGTAGTGGCCAAATTTACGTCCATCATGGACGACACCTCTCACCCTCTGCACCGGACTGTAGAGGAGCTGAGCAGCTCCTTCAGCAGCCGACTGAGGCACCCCCAGTGCAAGAAGGAGCGCTACCACAGATCCTTCATCCCCACCGCCATCAGACTGTATAACTCCACTGTGTAGTCTAAATGTGCATTTTTGTCTGTATTCTCTTATTTACTTATTTTATTATTATTATTATTACTCCCAGAGCTCTGGGAGTTCGGGGTTCAGGGCCCTTTGTTAAGGGCTGTTCGGTCCCTGTATGACCGGAGCAGGAGCTGTGTTCGCATTGCCGGGAGTAAGTCGGACCTGTTCCCGGTGCATGTTGGACTCCACCAGGGCTGCCCTTTGTCACCGGTTCTGTTCATTATAGAATTTCTAGGCGCAGTCAGGGGCCGGAGGGGATCCGGTTTGGGAACCACAGGATCTCATCTCTGCTGTTTGCGGACAATGTTGTCCTGATGGCTTCATCGAACCGGGACCTCCAATGTGCACTGGGGCGGTTCACAGTCGAGTGTGAAGCGGCTGGGATGAGGATCAGCTCTTCCAAATCCAAGGCCATGGTTCTCGACCGGAAAAAGGTGGCTCTCCGGGTGGGTGGGGAGTCCTTGCCTCAAGTGGAGGAGTTCAAGTATCTCGGGGTCTTGTTCTCGAGTGAGGGGAGGATGGAGCGTGAGATTGACAGGCGGATCTGTGCAGCGTCGGCAGTGATGCGGTCGTTGTACCGGACCGTTGTGGTGAAGAGGGAGCTGAGCCAAAAGGCAAAGCTCTCAATTTACCGGTCAATCTACTTTCCTACCCTCACCTATGGTCATGAGCTCTGGGTAATGACCGAAAGGACTAGATCGCGGATACAAGCGGCCGAAATGAGTTTCCTCCGCAGAGTGGCTGGGTCCACACTTAGAGATAGGGTGAGGAGCTCAGTCACACGGGAGGGGCTCGGAGTAGAGCCGCTGCTCCTCCACGTTGAGAGGACCAGCTGAGGTGGCTCGGGCATCTGTTCCGGATGCCTCCTGGTCGCCTCCCTTAGGAGGTGTTCCGGGCATGTCCCACTGGGAGGAGGCCCCGGGGAAGACCCAGGACACGCTGGAGGGACTATGTGTCCCGGCTGGCCTGGGAACGCCTTGGGGTCCCCCCGGAGGAGCTGGAGGAAGTGTCCGGGGTGAAGGAAGTCTGGGACTCCCTGCTTAGACTGTTGCCCCCGCGACCCGGCCCCGGATAAGCAGAAGAAAATGGATGGATGGATGGATGGATATTATTATTACTTATCTTGTCTATATGCACTTTTCTGTTCAAACTTTCTTTTGCACTAAACTGCCTGGAGCTAATGTGACAAGTGAATTTCTCCTGTGTGAGATCAATAAAGTCTTATCTTATCTTATCTTACACGACACTAGGCCCAATTTAATATAAAACACAACTGTATGCCATAAATATAGTAGGGGATCCCTGCTCCAGCTCTCCATCAGTTTGGGGGTCCCTGGCCTAGTCCAATTAGATTCTCAGTCATGATTCTCTGTCATGATGCATTTACAAGAGTGACATAAAAGACTGTAGGCAGAGATCAGAGAAATATAAGGAAACAACTGTTGTTTCTATGTCACGGGGCAACATCACAGCGGCAGAAATGAAATTGAAATGACTAAGTGAGTAAAAGGTCGAACTCATGGTTTAAAATCAGGTACATACCCCTTAATTGAAATCAAAAGACAATTTTAAAAATTGAGAGTTTAGTTTTCACTCAAATGACCCAGAACAAAGTGACAGACTGACCCTGAGGGAAGTCCCAGCTGCTGTACTCGGGGGGCAGGATGAGGGAGCAGGACGTGGGGATGGGTGTGATGTCACCTCCCTCGGTGAAGAAGGGGATGGTGGCCCCCGTGGACAAACAGAAGAGCTGTGCGGACAGGTCGGGGTACAGGCCTCCAGGGGGCAGCGCGGCTCCAGGAGACAGGGTGACGGGCTGCCCGCTGGAGTCCTGCTGGGAGTGGCTCTTGGTGGGGATCTCCTCGTTGGCCGCGCCCCCGGCACACAGGTCGTCCAGGTCGTCATCACAGGGCGGAGCGCTGGGAGCCACGCCCATGGCACTGGGTGAAGCGGGGTCTAGGAGTCTGGTCGGGGACAGGTTCACGGCGATGTTCCCGATGTAGATGGGCAGGGTCACTACAGTATCGGGGGATTTGAGCGATACCTGGTCCGCCAGACAAGAGAGAGAGGTCAGAAACACAAAAGGTCTGAGTGGAATTCTGATTCTTTTTTCTGATATTTCTGATACTCTTTGCCTTTCTAAACAGAACATCAAAGATTAAAAGACTTAAAGGTGTGAATAAGTAAAAACACAGCCTGCATTATGAGGCCAAAAAGTCGATTCAGGCGAACAATTTGCATTCAAAGAGCCATCGTGTGCAATCCCCCAGTGATGTGCGGTCATTGGAGGCAAAAAATATAAATGGTAAGATTTATCCAACGATTTGTACTATAAAGTTATTTTCTATTTAACTTCATTCATTCATTCATTCATTTCCTTCCGCTTTTTCCATTTTCTGGGTCGCGGGTGCAGCAGTCCAAGCAGATCTGCTGCCCAGAACACAATGCACCAGCCCCGATGAATCCTCCCGCGGGTGGTGGGTCCACATTTAACTATTTAACTTCGCCATTTTAATTATTTTTTATTCAAAATCACTGAATTTTCACTTTTACCATTCAAATAGTGGTCAGAGACGTGCGGCTCTGCACCAGCCGTTGGTGCCTCACATGGACTGACTGTGCTGTAGCTCAGCAGTGACAGATTCTGCGCTAAAGCGGCGGTGAAAAGGCGCCGGGTTAAAGAGGTGGTGAAAAGGCACCGGGTTAAAGCGGCGGTGAAAAGGCGCCGGGTTAAAGCAGCGGTCAAAAGGCGCTGGGTGAGGCTCGTAGTTACCTGGCTAGTTACCTGGTAGAGGCACTCGTGAGCCCAGGGATTCTTCTGCGACTCCTGGAGCAGCAGATTAGAATAAGTGACACAAGATACAATTTAGAGTTAGCAAGTCAAGTTTAATAATCTGTTGACTTTTTTCTTCTTCTCTGGCCCGACTTTTTAAATGGAGGAAGATTTCATATTAAAGCTCGAGCAGTTTTCTAAACTGGACTTTGGGTTGAAGCAGGAGGTTATAATTAAAGGAAGACCAACGTCGGAGCTAAAGGGTTTGCTTCAGACTATGGGACGAAAGACTCGCTCTTTTTAAACAGCGTGGTAAGAAATCGTCTTTTCTGCTTTTCCTTCTTTTCTCAACCTGCTGTGACGATGTCTGGACTCAGATATTGTGACCTGAAAAATTTGCAAAGAAGCCTCATTAAACATGAGCGGTCCACTGCTCATATTCAGAGCCAGATCGCGCTAAAAACGATGCTCTTTTCATTTATGACACTACTCGGTGCTCTGGAAAATGCACTGAACAATAATAATTAATTTTCAACTTCACATCAAAAATATTCTGAGCTCCAGTCACTTACAGGGAGAGAAACTGGCCCTGGTTTACACATTTGTAAATCTGATTGTGACGACGTCAGTGCCTCACCAGCCACGAACCTCACCACACGTCACTGCAATCCTCATGTTCTAGACCCACAAACGGGAGCACAGCAGGAGATTTAGACCATGTTTGAGAACCAAAGCTCCACAGAGCCCTGTGAGTTCCCAGAATTGTACATGTTCTGTACTGCTAAAGATGGTTGGAGGATTGATTCCCTCTCGGACCAAGTTCTGTTGTTGTGTAATGTACGGTATGGAAGTGGTGAATGCGTCCTTGTTGCTCAGAGGGGCTGATGGCGCAGATTGGCAGTCTATCTCAGGGCAGCTGTGGCTACGATAACATCTTACCATAGTATCGAGTGAGTGAATAATGACCTGAATGAAGTAGTCGATGTGGATGAGGCTGCAGCCGGTGAGCTCAGACTGGGGTAGAGGAGGGACGATGATCTGCTCTCTCCACTCGGCGTGTTTCCCCGCCTTCACCCCCGCACCCTCCACCTCGGCGATGGTGCGCAGATCCATCACCGGCCGCTTTGTCCGATACGTCACCTTCTGCACGGGACAACACAAACACACCAGAGCTACTAGAACATCTAACATACTATAAGCAGAACTGAAATACTAAACCAGGGCTTAAACATCCGGATGAAACCAGGAATGAAAAGTCTGAATCCAGAAGAATGAATGTCAAAAACTTTACATTATTGCCAAACGTCCACCCAAATGCACTTATAAAAAAACAAATTTAAAAAGTCAACAAAAGATTCAAGTAACTGTCTGATAAACTGCTGGGTCGCTACCGATGTGTGACAACAAAATCTCAAGAAAATGCAATAATGAATACACTTTAAACCTTTAAACCACGGCCAAAACAAGTCAAATATGACAAGTCACAGGACTTGTACACAAGTACACAAGCCTGAGGTGGGATTATATCAGAATCAGGTTTAAACTATCTGAAAATTAGGACTATCTCGAATTAGGTCAACTTTTATTTTCTTTTACTAACTCCAAAATACATAAGAAAATGCTTTAAAAAAAAACCTGCAGCCCACAGCATGAGGAGCCCTGGTTTAGAGCATTTGAACTCTTCCTTGACAGTAGTAGTAGTAGTAGTAGTAGTAGTAGTAGTAGTAGTAGTAGTAGTAGTAATAATAGTAGTAGTAGTAGTAGTAGTAGTAGTAGTAGGAGGAGGAGGAGGAGGAGGAGGAGCAGCAGCAGCAGCAGCAGTAGTAGTAGTAGTAGTAGTAGTAGGAGTAGTAGTAGTAGTAGTAGTAGGAGCAGCAGCAGTAGTAATAGTAGTAGTAGTAGTAGTAGTAGTAGTAGTGGTCGAAGTAGTAGTAGTAGTAGTAGTAGTAGTAGTAGTAGTAGTAGGAGGAGGAGGAGGAAGAGGAGGAGGAGCAGCAGCAGCAGCAGTAGTAGTAGGAGTAGTAGTAGTAGTAGTAGTAGTAGGAGCAGCAGTAGTAGTAGGAGTAGTAGTAGTAGTAGTAGTAGTAGGAGCAGCAGCAGTAGTAATAATAGTAGTAGTAGTAGTAGTAGTAGTGGGAGAAGTAGTAGTAGTAGGAGCAGCAGTAGTAATAGTAGTAGTAGTGGTAGTAGTAGTAGTGGTAGTAGTAGTGGTAGTAGTAGTAGTAGTAGTAGTAGTAGTAGTAGTAGAAGTAGTAGGAGCAGCAGTAGTAATAGTAGTAGTGGTAGTAGTAGAAGAGCAGTAGCAGTAGTAGTAGTAGTAGTAGTAGTAGTAGTAGTAGTAGTAGTAGTAGGAACAGCAGTAGTAGTAGGAGGAGTAGTAGTAGTAGTGGTAGAAGTAGTAGTAGTAGTAGGAGCAGCAGTAGTAATAGTAGTAGTAGTAGTGGTAGTAGTAGTAGTAGTAGTAGTAGTAGTAGTAGTAGTAGTAGGAGCAGCAGCAGTAGTAATAGTAGTAGTAGTAGTAGTAGTAGTAGTGGTAGAAGTAGTAGAAGTAGTAGGAGCAGCAGTAGTAGTAATAGTAGTGGTAGTAGTAGAAGAGTAGTAGCAGCAGTAGTAGTAGAGTAGTAGTAGTATCAGTAGAGGGTTGATTCCTCAGTAGTATTCTCTGCTGGTACCTGTATGAGGCTGGCCAGCACACAGCCCGTGTCCCTCCCAGACTTGTTGTGGATCTCTGTGGACAGTCGGATGACCTGTCCTGGGACGTAGCCCCTCAGGTCGCTGTGGGCCTTCAGCATGAGCGTGCCCGTCTTCACCAGCAGGTAGTTAAACTTCTTAGTGACCACAGCGTAGTTCGGGTGCTTCACAGAGAAAAAAACAAATAATAATCATTAGAATGTAATGATGACGGCCTTCACACGGTACGCGATCTTCCCAAACGGACCTTCGAACGACGTGGGCACAGCGGCTGGAACAGAGCAGTCTGTCTTTAGTTTACTCTTCTCATGCAGGCTTTGGTTGTGTTTGTTTGTTCATGAAAAGGAAAAAAGCAAGGCCAATTACGTTGCCCGGATTGACGTTACCGAGACCCCAACCTGAAGGAGCGACATGGGGCCGTCCTCCTGTGGACCCACCACCCTCAGGAGGAGCCATAAGGGGCAGGGGCAGGGAGATCTGGGTGGCAGTCGAAGGCAGAGGCCTCGACGACCGGATTTCTGAACATGGAAAACCTTGACTAGACCAGGACTGAACCAGGACTAGACCAGGACCAAACCAAGTCTATTTCAGGACTAAACGGGACTTTGTAAATAGTAATACAATGTTACAATATCCGTGGCGGACACTCACGTCTGTGACAGAGGGTACGTATCTAAATAGAGGGCACACAGCGGGCACTCACCTCTATGGTGGGCACGTGGTTCAGGTTGAACATGTTGAGGAGGTAGAATTGGCGGTGGGCTTTGTAGTCTTTAGAGAAGCGTGGCGTGTCGATGACGGCCTTCACACGGTACACGATCTTCCCAAACGGACCTTCGAACGACGTGGGCACAGCGGCTGGAACAGAGCAGTCTGTCTTTAGTTTACTCTTCTCATTTACCATTTTATTTACATAAAACATCACTTTTGATCTCGCCGTGGAACTTTGGCAGATGTTATCACAGAGAAATCAAATATAAAGGTTTGAATTCCTAAGCCTGGCGACTAAAAACTACAGGTAAATGGAAAGGACGTCTCTTTATCATTCTGTGTGCAGGTTTTTATGGATGGATGGATGTAGCTGCAAGTCTTTTACAGAGTTTAGGAACATTATTACTTCTTTTGTGTGGTTTCTTATACAGCGCTTTTCTAGATGCTCAAATGTACAAATTGGTGCATTATTTATTCACTCCACACTGACGAAGCTTTGACAAGGAGGTTTCTTCATGAAAACACCAACCTTGAAGTAGTGTCAACATTTAAGTACAGCCAAAATAAGTCCTGAAGCCGAAGCATCTGTGTGTGTGAGCACAGACACCGAGGTTTGTGAATGTGGACGTGCCCCATGTGGGGTGTTTTAGTCAAATACTCATTAGGCACTTTTTTAACGACTGGAGCTGCTGCTCGTTTGAACCTGAGTGTGTTAACGACACTTTAGTGAGTCAAGAGAGGAGACATGAGAGGAGACAAGAGAGGAGACATGAGAGGAGGCAAGAGAGGAGACAAGAGAGGACACAGGAGAGGAGACAAGAGAGGAGACACGAGAGGAGACAAGAGAGGACACAGGAGAGGAGACAAGAGAGGACAGAGGAAAGGAGACAAGAGAGGAGAGAGGAGAGGAGACAAGAGAGGAGACAGGGGGAGAGAAGACAAGAGAGGAGACAAGAGAGGACACAGGAGAGGAGAGGAGAGAGGAGAGGAGAGAGGAGAGGAGACAAGAGAGGAGACAAGAGAGGACACAGGAGAGGAGACACGAGAGGAGACAAGAGAGGAGACAAGAGAGGACACAGGAGAGGAGACAAGAGAGGACAGAGGAAAGGAGACAAGAGAGGAGACAAGAGTGGAGACAAGAGAGGAGAGGAGAGAGGAGACAAGAGAAGAGACACGAGAGGAGACAAGAGAGGAGACAAGAGAGGACACAGGAGAGGAGACACGAGAGGAGACAAGAGAGGAGACAAGAGAGGAGACAAGAGAGGACACAGGAGAGGAGACAAGAGAGGACAGAGGAAAGGAGACAAGAGAGGAGACAAGAGTGGAGACAAGAGAGGAGAGGAGAGGAGAGAGGAGACAAGAGAGGAGACACGAGAGGAGACACGAGAGGAGACAAGAGAGGAGACAAGAGAGGACACAGGAGAGGAGACAAGAGAGGAGACACGAGAGGAGACAAGAGAGGAGACAGGAGAGGAGACAAGAGAGGACAGAGGAAAGGAGACAAGAGAGGAGAGAGGAGAGGAGACAAGAGAGGAGACAGGAGGAGAGAAGACAAGAGAGGAGACAAGAGAGGACACAGGAGAGGAGACAAGAGAGGAGAGAGGAGAGGAGACAATAGAGGAGACACGAGAGGACAGAGGAAAGGAGACAAGAGAGGAGACAAGAGTGGAGACAAGAGAGGAGACAAGAGAGGAGAGAGGAGAGGAGAGGAGACAAGAGAGGAGACAGGAGAGGAGACAAGACAGGACAAAGGAGAGGACACAGGAGAGGAGACAAGAGAGAAGACAAGAGAGGAGACAAGAGAGGACACAGGAGAGGAGACAAGAGAGGAGAGAGGAGAGGAGACAATAGAGGAGACAAGAGAGGAGATAAGAGAGGAGACAGCAGAGGAGACAAGAGAGGAGACAAGAGAGGACACAGGAGAGGAGACACGAGAGGAGACAAGAGAGGACACAGGAGAGGAGACAAGAGAGGACAGAGGAAAGGAGACAAGAGAGGAGACAAGAGTGGAGACAAGAGAGGAGAGGAGAGAGGAGACAAGAGAGGAGAGAGGAGAGGAGAGAGGAGAGGAGACAAGAGAGGAGACAGGAGAGGAGACAAGACAGGACAAAGGAGAGGACACAGGAGAGGAGACAAGAGAGGACAGAGGAGAGGAGACAAGAGAGGACACAGGAGAGGAGAGAGGAGAGGAGACAATAAAGGAGACAAGAGAGGAGATAAGAGAGGAGACAGGAAAGGAGACAAGAGAGGACACAGGAGAGGACACAGGAGAGGAGACAGGAGAGGAGACAAGAGAGAGGGGGAGAGGAGACAAGAGAGGAGACAGGAGAAGACACAAGAGAGGAGACAGGAGAGGAGACAAGAAGAGGAGGCAGGAGAGGAGACAAGGAGAGAGGAGACAAGAGGTGAGACAGGAGAGGAGACAAGGAAAGAGGAGGCAGGAAATGAGATAAGGAGAGAGGTTAAATGAAAGGAGATGAGGAGCAAGGACACAGGAAAGGTGACAGGGAAATAGGACGGAGGAGAGGAGAGGAGGAGGTGAGCACATTTAAGAGCAGCAGATAAAAATAACCCTGAGAGTCCAGGTCATGGAACAGCTGAGGTGACACTGAATGTGTAAATATTAAATACATGTTCATGTTCATTTGCTTCATTAGCCCGTACTGTTAACATTGTATTACAATGTTAATATTTTAATCTTTGCAAAACGAGAATAATAAAAAGCAATATACTCGAACTTAAACACGTTACACATGTAATACAAGTATGCCGACCTTTGCCATCACAATATGCTTGTTTCCAGTTTTCCGCACTTTACCCTCTCGTACCAGCCACAAACAAACTGGTTGTTTCCTCCAGACCTTTAGAGCTCTGAAGGTCTTGTGCTGTATCAGGGCTTGGGGAGAAGACCAGGTCGCTGACAATATCGGGATCTCTTACAGCAGCAGAATCCACAAATCGCCACTGTCACTGAACAAACTTGAATCCATCTCATATGGATCTTCTCGCCCAATTAATTCAAGTTTTTTCATATAACGCTTCTTTTCTTTGGCATCCAACTTATCTCCGTACATCTGGTCAACTGTGTCAGAACTTTTGAATTCCGATGTGGAAGGTTTCTCGCAAAATTTTAATTGTTTCTGCATGGTTGCTATATAAACACATGTAATTTTGAGCGCATAATCCTACCAAGATGGCCACACATCCGGGTAATCATCCTGTTTTTCAGGTTTGTGAAAACGCTCTATAGGGCTGAACGATCTATCGATTTTGGGATAGTTAAAGTTGCGGTTTTTTTGCAGTGCTCCTAACTGACCCAGGTTTTGTGTCGTCAGCTATTTCACACATGTATGCTGCCTCCCTGCCACGCTGCTAAACCCGTGGACAGGTCACATGTTCTCGACTCAGAGAACATGTGACAGTAGCTGGTCGTCTATTTCAGAAATGTTTCAGCAGGACCAGAAGCGGAGCCAGGGGTTTTGAACCCAAAGAAAAACAGCACGTCGGTCATTTGGCAGTATTTCGGGTTTAAGGCTGCAGACAAACATCAGAAACAGGTGCTGCGCAAAACATGTCGTGCTAAAGTTGCCACATCCAGTGGAGACACGACCAATTTATACCGCCACTTGAAAGTTCAACAGTTGCATTTGCATGAGTGTATGGCGAGAAAATCTCCACCGCACGATGGATAACATGTATATTCTTCCCCTCTGTTAGCTGACAAACTGTTAGCATAAGGCTAGTTTACATTACAAACAATATAGAAAGTCTATCGCGATTAGCATCTCTATATTTAGCATTGCTAAATTTATGTTATGTTTAAGTTGCGTTGTATTTTATACGTTTGTTATAAAATGCAACAATCAAGCTCCTTGAGCCATAAAAGACTGACCTCGCACCACTTTAAAGGTCCCATGGCATGAAATTTTCACTTTCTGAGGTTTTTGAACGTTAATGTGAGCTCCCCTACCCTGTTTAGGCCCCCCCCCCCATGGCTAAAAGTTGCGAAATGTCTAAACTGAGCATTTGCGATCCTTTTCTGCATTACACAAAACCAGTGTTCAAACGGGCGAGTTCGGACAAGGCACCTTATTGACGTCAGATCGGCAAATGCAGCTCCAGCCCCTCCCTCTGTCTCCGCTCAGCGTCCCTGTATATCCCGCCCATAGAGTTTGGACTGTGAATGCGCTACGCAATGCGAAATGCGTTTTTTTATTTGCCTGGAGGCACGTCCGAGTGTTTCTAGGCTCGGAAGTCCTTTATCTGAGCCTCTGGACCTTTGAACAGCAGTGGTTTAATTTTATTTTCTGTGGAAATGTGTTTATTTTTCAATGGAACGCTTGAAATCTCTCCCCCGTGCAAAAACAAGGAAATGGATCAGCTGAGAGCTAGAGCCGTGAGCGGAGACTTTGGCCACGCCCCCACCCTCTATTATTGGCCAGCTTTTTTCTCCTCATTTGCATTCAAGCAACAACGCCCATTATGACCTGTTCTGAGGGAGAAAAATTACTCTTTCTCATCTTATCTCTGTTTCTCATGCACTGAGTGTTGATTTTGAAGAAGGATTCATTTACAGTATTAGGGAACCATTAAGGAGCCATATAAAAGCATCAAGAAGTACCATGTCATGGGATCTTTAAGACTTTTTTCGCTTTACTTAAGCTCTTTTAGTTCTTCAGGTGTAATAACTGCGGTTGCTCAAGCGCTCAGTGTAGCCTGTGTACAGCATGTTTCTTTTTAATACAGTTATACCTCACCTTACAAAATTAATTTGTTCCAGAAGTGGTTTCGTAACGTGATTTTTTCATAAGTAGTCGCAATTCGCCTGATTCGTTCCTAGCCAATGGGAGGCCAGCGGGGTGTTGGGAGAGTGTATTTACAAGTGTATTTACGTTTCCAGGGATTCGAGCAGCTGCGAAGCTGAGCGCGCATTATTTGAATTTTTGAGATTTTGTGTTTCGAAACTTGAATTTTCTTTCATATTCAGAGATGAAAATTTTACGTAAAGGCATTTCGTAACTTGGATTATTCGTTATTTGGGTCTTTCGTAAGGTGAGGTATGACTGTAAATAGGACTACATTTGAAATAATTGAGTTTTATTGAGCTTTAGTTTAATTGAGCTTTAGTTTTCATTCTTGCATTACAGTTTAGTGGAATTTAGTGTTTGAATGGTATGATGTAAGTTTCTTTGATGTTTGCAAATGTTCATGTGCACTGAAACTTAATTTGAAAAATATCGTGGATGAAATCGAAATCGCGATATCTGCCAGAAAAATCGCAATTCAGTTTTTTCTTAAAATCGTTCAGCCCTATTTTCAATAAGTCAGATTAATAAACATAAAGCAATATGACATGACTGGAGTGATGTTGTGTTATTTTGAAGTAAAAGTACTCATACATGGGATAATCTTGCCAAATAACGTTTCCTTCTAACATCACAGTCCGTTTCTTTTGGAATTCTCCCAATTCGGAAATCATTACAATGCCATTTCCAACCACAGGGGGGCGGTACAGGAACATGTATAGTTTTGTACTTTGTGTAGCATTACCTTAGTTTAACTTTGCTCATTAAGTTATAAATTAAAACAAATAAATGATAAACGATAAGGAATGGGTGTGTGTGATAAGATTATATTAGTTCCTTAATCAATCACCGGTTTTACATACGCACAAATGACACATACTCTATTTCAAAATCAAACTCATAAACAAGATGACATGGAAATACGTGAAATCAGTGGAAAGTTGTGAGCACTGATAACATTTAATAAAAATATATGAATTAAAGAAGCATTTTTATATTATTTTATTTTTTATGAAACGTAAAAAAGGAGGTATTTTACTTCTATTTGGTATTAACTGCTCACCGTGTTAGCGTTTATTGTTCTGAAAATGCTATATTCACCCAAAAAAAATGCATTAACAAAAAAATTCCACGCCCTTTTGCTCTCTACGCTCAGTCACTCCCCCTTCAGAGCACTATTACAAGCTGCTGCGTACAGTTTTTGTCGTGCGGAAGTTTGAATAGGGCCCTGGAGAGATCGCTAGATTACTCAAACATGCATGGATGACTCTAAATCCTCTTCAGGCATGTTTTTTTGATGAGGGAACAGAGTTATAACGTCATACAAAACTAAAAATAGATTTTGCATAATTCATAATGTTTTTGTTGTGTTATGTAATGCAACACTCATTTTAATAACTTTTTTTAAAACTTTAAATATAGTTTGCAGTTTTTATACTCTTTTTTAAAAATAATCTTTACACTTTGAACAGCTCAGTAGTGTTATATTATACAAAAATTTTACTTGATTCCGATTCTAATCAAAAGACTTGATACTGATAATAATAATAATAATAATAATAATAATAATAATAATAATAATAATAATAATAATAATAATAATAATAATAATAATAATAATAATAATAATAATAATAATAATAACTCTAACTTATCATTTAATCTATAGAATGTGATCCATAATAACATACTATATTTTTTTCTTTTTTTTTTTAAAGCTCAGTCACATGGGAGGAGCTCGGAGTAGAGCCGCTGCTCCTCCACGTCGAGAGGAGCAGCTGAGGTGCTCGGGCATCTGTTCCGGACGCCTCCTGGAGGTGTTCCAGTCCCACCGGAAGGAGGCCCCGGGGAAGACCCAGGACACGCTGGAGGGACTATGTCTCCCGTCTGGCCTGGGAACACCTTGGGGTCCCCCCGGAGGAGCTGGAGAAAGTGTCCGGGGTGAAGGAAGTCTGGGAGTCCCTGCTTAGACTGTTGCCTCCGCGACCCGGCCCCGGATAAGCGGAAGAAAATGGATGGATGGTCTTTTTTAAATTTGTTATAATGTTCTGTCCTCATCATAGCTGGAGTTTTGTTTTATTCACACAAACCCTGCATATTTCGGCTAAGTTCTTCACCTCAAACTGAAAAAAAAACAACAACTCTGTTCCACCTTGTGATGTCATGTGGTAATACAGGATGTCTTCCACTGTGTTTTTAAACTCCACACACCTTCACTAGAATCATTTGGATGGAATTCAGCCCTGGAATTGACCATCTTAACTGAAGTAAACAAAAAAGAGCTGTTAACTGGAAAACTACACTGCTAAATGACATCACAAAGTGGAGATGTAAACAGACTAATAATAGACTTATAAATAAAAGTGTTACTCTAACATGTGTGAATGAAACAAAACACAACTGCAGGTGTGCTCTTGACGAGGTTCTACCATGTCTTACATTTATAACCTGACGGCAGGTGAGCGGTGACAGGAGCAGACTTTGCACCTGGAGCTAAACTCTTGACCCTGGGTGACGTGACATTTTCCACTGAGTCACATAATAAACATATGAGCTCACAGACTCGGCAATAACAAGGCAACTGTGGACAAACCGAGCGTGCATGAGAATACACGAGGGACAGTCTGCTTTTAGTACAAGGTCAAAAACAAAAAGTACACAGTATTTTATGTCAAAGCGTAGTTCAGTCACTATACTTGAGGTGTTTGAAGTTACAGTCACTTTTAAAAAATAATCTGTGGTTAAAGTTTTACATTTGTATTCACATTTTGTATTCACATTTTGATGCTTTGTCTGATTTCATGGATTCAAAATTAAAAAAAATAAAATAAAAAGTATTCAGAACTAAGTACAGGGTTACCACTCTTTTTCACTGACAAAATTTCAAAATGTTTCCATGACTTTTTCATGACCTAAAGTGAATTTTCTATGACTTTACGGCACCCTACATGTGTAGTTTAGCAAACTTTTAGGGCTAAATATGAAATTCTGAAATAATCATAAAAACCTAATGAAAATTTAACAGAACGATGTAGTTGCATGAAAGAGATACATTAATTCCATGACTTTAAATTTACAAAATTCCATGACTTTCCCAGGCTTGGAAAAATGACATTTTCAATTTCTATGACTTTTCCATGACTTCCATGACCGTGGGAACCCTGTAAGTTTATGCACTTTTCAGCATTGAAACTGGCAACCCGTGTGAGGCTAATTCTGCTTTCTGATTGGAGAACTGACTTGAAGTAAAACATCAAATTATAACATAAACAAGTTGGCCACTGTTTTTGCACGTACTTGTAAATTCTTAAAGATCCCATGACATGGTACTTCTTGATGCTTTTATATGGCGCCTTAATAGTTCCCTAATACTGTAAATGAATCCTTCTTCAAAATCAACTCAATGAAGTGCATGAGAAAGCCTCATGAACACAGTCAGAGTCATACATATGTCTCTGAAACGCTTTATTCTGGGCGTTGTTGCTTGAATGGAAATGAGGAGGACAGAGACAGGCCAGTGCAGCAGGTGGGGGTGTGGCTAAAGACGCCGCTGTTTCCCCGTTTAGCGGTGCGCTGTGCGCTGTCACCCACTTCTGTGTTTTAAGCGCGGAGGAAGATATGAGACGCTTTCCATTAAAAAAAAACACATTTCCACAGAAAATAAAATTAAACCACTGCTGTTTCAGAGGTTCGGAGGCTCGGATAAAGGACATCCGAGCCTGGAAACACTCTCACGTGCCTCCAGGCAAATAAAAAAACGCATCTTGCATTTCGTAGCTCGTTTGCGGTCCAAATTCTCAGGGCGTGATTTCCAGAGACGGTGTGGACATCCAGACAGGGGGTGGAAACCTTTCCGCGAGTGTGGCGTCACATAGTTGCCTTGTTCAGAATCGCCCGTTTGGGCTGTCTTTTTTTCAAACGCGGAAAAGGATCGCAAATGCTCAGTTTACACATTTCGCAACTTTTAGCCATGGGGGGGGGGCCCTAAACAGGGTAGGGGAGCTCACATTAACGTTCAAATACCTCAGAAAGTGAAAATTTCATGCCATGGGACCTTTAAAGGAACTGTATGTGTCCTGCACTTTGACTGTTTAAAATAAAAGAGTCTGATATCACTACTGAACCTCCTCCTCCTTCTCCTCCTGAACTTAACCTGCAGACAGAGACACGTCCAAGTTTGTCTCGTTCTCAGGAAATGGACAGAACAGTCCTCATGTGAAGCTCAGAACCTCCAGAATTCCCTCCCTGACCTGCAGAGGCCGCACTAGCACTGATCCAGGATTGTCTGCCGGTGGTGGGGATTAGGTAGAGACCGTTCAGCTCAGAGAGAGGCATTTTAGGTTTAAATCAACTGGATTTCAGCATTGCAAATGGCAACGCACATGGGAGGCTCATTGTGCTCTTTGTTATCATGAACACATTTATCTCTGGGGAACACTCGGCCAAGGTTATGGAATTTATTATCAAAATCTTAGATACAGTTGCTTTAAAGGTCCTATATTGTGCAAAACTGACCCCTGTGAGCTTTAAGCCAGGTTATAATGATGTTACCTCTTCAAAAACACACCTGGAGTTGTGTTTTGTTTCATTCACATGTCTGAGTAATCTTTTATTATTAGTCTGTGTTACATCTCCAAAGCTCTAAATACTCCGTTCCACATTGTGATGTCATGCAGTGGTGTAGTTTTCCAGTAAACATCTCCTTTTACCTTTAGTTCAGCAGAGATAGTCAATTCCAGAGCTGAAATCATCCAAATGATTCAAGTGAAGGT